>CM061753.1:250469440-250817846 GCA_030979885.1 Lolium multiflorum
AACAATTTGTATGCCACATTTAAGCCATATTTATCATTTTAGGGTTTTAGGGTTTTAACATTTTAGGGTTCAATTCAAAATAATTCAAAACATGGTGGAACCTTCCCATTGAGCCTTGTTATGTTACCTACAACCTAGAGAAATAATAATGGAAAAGGAAATATAGAGATATGAAGTTTTTATGCCAAAAGCTTCAAAACCACTTCCTAGTCCATGAGCTACTAGATATGAAGATGCAGGGCTTTCTTCTCAATACACCTCCCAAATACCCACTATGCTTACAAACTTTGTCCAAATGAGTCCAAATTCGTCACACTTGTGTATCTTTTTGAGTTGCAAACAATATCTAGTTGGCCAAAATGTAATATATTGTTCAAATAACACAATTTTACAATTTTTATGCCAAAAGCTTCAATTTCCCTTAGTCCGTTTATTATTTGGGTGCCCCTGTTTTACTTAGTGTTACTCAGTTTTCCCCCTTGTCTTACTCAGTCATACTCAGTTTTGCCCTTCCGATAAACATTTCCTCACTTTTCCCCCTCTCAGTTCTACTCAGTTTTCCTAACTTGTACTCACTGGCTGATCTCTGATTGGTCGAGATGTATGTCACACGGATCTTGGTTGGATGAAAGCTCAACGAACGCTTGCACCGTTCGATCATTGGTTGTATCTATGGACCACGATGGACGCATACGGAGACAAGAGCAGAGCACATACCTACCAACCTCCTCTCTAACCGCAGGCGGCGGGGCGGCGTCGATCTAACTGCTTATGTGGCGCGCGCGGCGCTGATCTAACCGCTTGCGTGGCGGCGCGCGCCGATCTAACCGCATGCGGCGGGCGGCGCTGATCTAACTCGCAGCAGGCGGCGTACCTGCGGCGCTGCATCTAACCGTATGGCGGACAGGCAAGGCTGGATCTAACCGATGGTGGCGGCGCTGATCTAACTGGGTATGGTGGCGGCCTGCTGGCGGGCACAGATCTAACTGTATGTATGGCTGCGTGCGGCGGCGCGGGATCTAACCGCAGGCGGGCGGCAGCAGTATCTAACCGTGCGTGCGCTGTGGATCTAAGAGTGCCGGTGGAGGATCTAACCGTCGTAAATAGTTGAATGTTCTCTTCTCTCTCTCTCTCACTTTCGTTTCTCTTCTCAGATCTGTTGAATGATGAAGAACACCAAGACGGCGGCCGTGCCGACAATGGTCATCGATGCCACGAACATTGAAGCCATCGCCACAACATCGCTCGACGACGAGACCCGCCCGTTGATGTCTCACTTCTCCTGCGTTTCGAGAGTGCGACCGATGCCAAGACGACAGCTTCATCGAAGCCTACAACCGCGCCGGCAAAGCCGCCGATTCAGCCCTCCCGCAGATCCGTCGCCGGGTGAAGTACACCAAGCACGCGCGGTTCCGACACTGGTCATCGATGCCACGAACATTGAAGCCATCGGCTGAGCAATAACATCGCTCAACGTTTGATGGCGCAAATTAGGATAAATTATTATAAATTTGTATTTTTCAATTTCCAATTGGGATAAAATTGTTTGAACTACTACCTCCGTCTCAAAAAAGCTTCTTCACGTTCTTGATGTGTCCATGTACATCCGTATGTATGATTTGAATTCTCTATCCCAATTCTGATTGGGAAGATATTGAGGTGTATTTATCCGGCTGGTGCATATAACACTTGGATCCTTCACTTATAAAATATTGTATGCGAAATTATCGTGCATTACTGTACACAAGAAATGTACCTAAATGGCAAGCAGCTTTAGATATCAGCAAACAAATACAGTGGTTAGAGCCATCTACTGAATAACAATTCTATACTAAATCGTCTACCAGAACCACATAACTGCTAGGACAGGGATGACACCTAATAAAACTGCACAGATGAATCTACTTTTCTCCTCTCCCATCACTTTAAGTTCATGTTCTAGATTTTCTACCACTTGATCAAATACGGCAAGATCTGTCTCAACTCTCAACTTCTCCTTGCGAATAAGCTCTGAATTCTTCTTTTCTTCCTCCACAATACGCTTCAGCTCGAATATCATCAGGTTTTTACGGGCCAATTCATCACCTAAATTGGCCACCTTCTCCTCCAAATCCATCCTCTGGCTACACCACTGGGTTGATTCATCTTGGTATGCAATGTACCATGGATCATCGGCTTGCCTGGCTAACTGTAACAATAATGGAAAAAAGAACAACTGAAATCACCCCAACAAGCCATGGCGGAACTTCAAATTCAACGGTAGTACAGAGAGCTGAAGCTATATACCTGCACTTCCGACGAGGTAGGAGAAGTAGAACGTGGCCACGACATGATCGAATCCCCACCCTCGCCGGTGTACCCGCTACGACGAGACATTGAGCACTATTTCGTACCTGCAAACTCCAATAAATTACGGGAACCGAATCGATTAGGGGGCGGGGGAGGCAGAAGCGGAGGTCTTACCAAGCTATGCCAATTGGTGCGCGGAACAAATCCCGGTCGTCGTGGGCGGCGGATCTGCTTGCGGCGGACTTTCCTGCGGTGGGTACAATGCGTGCGGACGAAACAAGTGCTGGAGCCGTGGTTGACGTGCAGCGCCGCAGTTCATCCGACGCCGCCGGGGGACAGAGCCGGCGGCGCGACGAGGCGCCGGCGATGGCTGCTCCGTCCGACGGTGGGGAACGAGCTGCCAGCGCTTCTCCGGTCTAGCTTAAGAATAATTAATTAGCGAACTTGTTGCTTCTCTCTATGATATTCTCTAAAGACATATATCAGAGCGGCAATATATGATTTTTTCTCTCTAAATAAATAGACGACCCCACTGGTCATTGGCTGCGGCAGCCCCACAGAGCGGCAATATATGTCTTTTCCTGAAAAATAGACGACCCCACTGGTCATTGGCTGCGGAGGCCCCACAGAGCGGCAATATATGAGTTTCTCTAAATAAATAGACGACCCCACTGGTCATTGGCTGCGGCAGCCCCACAGAGCGGCAATATATGTCTTTTACTGGAAAATAGACGACCCCACTGGTCATTGGCTGCGGAGGCCCCACAGAGCGGCAATATATGAGTTTCTCTTAATAAATAGACGACCCCACTGGTCAATTGCTGCGGCAGCCCCACAGAGAAAAATATACGACCCCACTGGTCATTGGCTGCGGAGGCCCCACAGAGCGGCAATATATGAGTTTCCCTAAATAAATAGACGACCCCACTGGTCATTGGCTGCAGCAGCCCACAGAGCGGCAATATATGTCTTTTACTGAAAAATATACGACCCCACTGGTCATTGGCTGCGGCCCCATTTGTCATTGGCAGCACCGCATATAAAATCATGAAAAATAAAACGGCCCACACGTCAGCGATAAATGGATGGCTGCTCCGACGTGTCTCCTGACCCTACCCGTCAGCACGAGACGGTCAGGGAGGAGCTGCCCCTGTGCGGCCCCACCCGGTCGATAACGGTCAAGGCCTCGACCTGACGGCTACCGGCGTTCCAGCACTTGTGCGTGTTTCAAACTAGAGGAGGGGAAAACTGAGGAAAAACTAAGGGACTGGGGAAAACTGAGTACAACTAACGAACCAGGGGCACGAAAATAGAAATCCCTAAAAAAAAATCAAGGCACATAGTCTTCTTATGTCATATAGTAAGCATTCAATTAACTTGATAAACAAGGTCTAGACATATTCAAACGAGAGAAATCATGTATCTACCCCCTAACCCTAAACTCTGTCTCATGAAGTCAAGCGCATGCATGAAGATATGTGGTTTTTCGTTTCAAACATGGAAATTTCAAAAACCCTCGCAAGAGCTTCATTTCGAAGTGATTAATTAAGAAGCATACATGCATGGTTACTTTCTCATAGTCATGTTTTAAACTTATTCAAATCTTGGTGAAACCTAGGATTTGACCAAGATTCAAATGGGTATAAAAATTCAAAAAAAAAAAAAAAGGTCTTCTTATGTTATATAGTAGGCATTCAATTAAGTTGATAAACAAGGTCTAGACATATTCAAACAAGAAAAATCATGCATGTATCTACCCCTAACCCTAAACTCTGTTTCAAGCATGAAGTATGTGTTTTTGGTTTCGAACATGGAAATTCAAAACCCTCCCAAGAGCTTCATTTTGAAGTGACTAAGAAGCATACATGCTTACTTTTTCATATTCATGTTTTTAACTTATTCAAATCTTGGTGGAACCAAGGATTTGACCAAGATTCAAATGGGTATAAAATTCAAAAAAACACAAGGTCTTCTTATGTTATATAGTAAGCATTCAATTATTTTGATAAACAAGGTCTACACATATTCAAACCAGGAAATTATGTATCTACCCCCTAACCCTAAACTCGTCTTATGAAGTCAAGCAGGATGAAGAGAAGTGGTTTTTGGTTTCAAGCATGGAAATTTCAAAAACCCTCCCAAGAGCTTCATTTTGGAGTGACTAAGAAGCATACGTACGTGCTTACTTTTTCATATTCATGTTTTAAACTTGTTCAAATCTTGGTCAAACCTATGATTTGACCAAGATTCAAATGGGTATAAAAAATGAAAACCAAGGTCTTCTTATGTCATATAGCAAGCATTCAATTAAGTTGATAAATAAGGTCTAGACATATTCAAACCAGAAAAATCATGTATCAAGCTACCCCTAACCCCTAATTAACTCTGTCTTATGAAGTCAAGCATGAAGATAAGTATGTGGTTTTTTGGTTTCAAACATGGAAATTTCAAAAACCCTCTCAAGATCGAGCTTCATTTTGGAGTGACTACGAAGGATACATGCTTACTTTTTCATATTCATGTTTTAAACTTGTTTAAATCATGGTCAAACCTAGGATTTGACAAAGATTCAAATGGGCATAATTTAAAAAAACAAAAAATGAAAAACCAAGGCACATAGTCTTCTTATGTTATATTGTAAGCATTCAATTAAGTTGATAAACAAGGTCTAGACATATTCAAACCAGAGAAATCATGTATCTACCCCTAACCTAAACTCTGTCTCATGAAGTCAAGCATGATGATATGTGGTTTTTGGTTTCAAACATGGAAATTTCAAAAACTCTCCAAGAGCTTCATTTTGGAGTGACTAAGAAGGACATATGCTTAATTTTTCATATTCATGTTTTCAACTTGTTTAAATCATGGTCAAACTTAGGATTTGACCAAGATTCAAATGGGCATAAAATTAAAAAAAACAATAAATGAAAAACCAATGCACATAGTCGATCTTCTTATGTCATATATATAGTAAGCATTCAATTAAGTTGATAACAAGGTCTAGACATATTCAAACGAGAGAAATCATGTATCTACCCCCTAACCCTAAACTCTGTCTCATGAAGTCAAGCGCATGAAGATATGTGGTTTTTGGTTTCAAACATGGAAATTTCAAAAACCCTCCCAAGAGCTTCATTTCGAAGTGATTAATTAAGAAGCATACATGCATGGTTACTTTTTCATAGTCATGTTTTAAACTTATTCAAATCTTGGTGAAACCTAGGATTTGACCAAGATTCAAATGGGTATAAAAATTCAAAAAAAAAAAAAGGTCTTCTTATGTTATATAGTAGGCATTCAATTAAGTTGATAAACAAGGTCTAGACATATTCAAACAAGAAAAATCATGCATGTATCTACCCCTAACCCTAAACTCTGTTTCATGAAGTCAAGCATATATGTGGTTTTTGGTTTCGAACATGGAAATTCAAAAACCCTCCCAAGAGCTTCATTTTGAAGTGACTAAGAAGCATACATGCTTACTTTTTCATATTCATGTTTTTAACTTATTCAAATCTTGGTGGAACCAAGGATTTGACCAAGATTCAAATGGGTATAAAAGTTCAAAAAAACAAGGTCTTCTTATATGTTATATAGTAAGCATTCAATTGATTTGATAAACAAGGTCTACACATATTCAAACCAGGAAAATCATGTATCTACCCCTAACCCTAAACTCTGTCTTATGAAGTCAAGCATGCATGAAGAGAAGTAGTTTTTGGTTTCAAGCATGGAAATTTCGAAAACCCTCCCAAGAGCTACATATTGGAGTGACTAATAGAAGGATAGATGCTTAATTTTTCATATTCATGTTTTAAACTTGTTTAAATCATGGTCAAACCTAGGATTTGACCAAGATTCAAATGGGCATAAAAATTCAAAAGAAAAAAACAATAAAATGAAAAACCAATGCACATAGTCATCTTATGTCATCTATAGTAAGCATTCAATTAAGTTGATAAACAAGGTCTAGACATATTCAAACCAGAAAATTCATATATCAAGCTACCCCTATAAACTCTCTCTTATGAAGTCAAGCATGAAGAGAAGTACGTTTTTGGTTTCAAACATGGAAATTTCAAAAACCCTCTCAAGAGCTTCATTTTGGAGTGACTATGAAGGATACATGCTTAATTTTTCATATTCATGTTTTAAACTTGTTTAAATCATGGTCAAACCTAGGATTTGACCAAGATTCAAATGGGCAAAATTTTAAAAAAATGAAAAATCAAGGCACATAGTCCTCTTATTTTTGGTTTCAAACATGGAAATTTCAAAAACCCTCCCAAAGAGCTTCATTTTGGAGTGACTAAGAAGGATCCATAGGAAACTATGTACTAATACAGTATAATGATCACCCGAGTTATTAGAGCAACAAGTCTGTCACTTACGTGTGGTTCCCATGCGTGAGGTCCCACACTTCAGTGAGCACAAGTCACGTACGCTAGGTAGGCAAACTCCCAGCCATATTCTTTGTCAAGAGAGAGGCATCAACACACACACACACTCTCTCTCTCTCTCCAATTATCCACCTCCGTTGGCTGCCGGTTTTGGCAGGTCGTTTCTAGCTCAGCTCGTAGGCCATGGTGTGCAGGCTCTGTAGCCATGGCGATTTGGTCGCGCCAAGTGGTTCGTCCCCGGCTGCGACGAGGATCAATCCGGACGGTGCCTATTAAGGACCCGATCGCATTTCTTGCTTTCAGCATGGGGTCTACCATGTAAATCTTAGGGATTTAGACGTAATTTCCTGTTTATTTTGTGTCCTGCTGTAAACTGCGCACTGACAACCCTGCACAACAGTCAACATCACCAGAAAAAGGATAGACACCATAAATAAGTGGGGCCCCGTGACTGCTCTCCCTTCGTCTCCTCCCGTGTGATCCCTCTTCCTCCGACTCCCGACCTTGCGGAAAAGAAAAATGAAATGAAAGAGTTTCACTGGACGGGCAAACACATGTGCTGCCTAGTAATAATAATAATAACGTAAAAAAATCGACCTACAGCTAAACTAGGGTTTTGCCCAGTACTACGGATCAATTTCTGAAAATCCAACTACGGGGTTCGATTTTGGCCTGCTAATATAAAATTATATAATCCGAACTAGTATTCCTCTAAAAAATCATTTTGGTATGCATCGTTTGGTACTTTTCATAGCGAGTGCTTACTCCCTCCGTTAGCAAATAGTCTTCGTATGTCATATAGTAAGCATTCAAGTTGAAAAACAAGCTCTAGACATATTCAAACCAGAAAAATCATGTATCTACCCCCTATATATCCCTAAACCCTGACTTATGAATTCAAGCATGAAGAGAAGTGGTTTTTGGTTTCAATCATGGAAATTTCAAAAACCCTCCCAAGAGCTTCATTTTGGAGTGACTAATTAAGAAGCATACATGCTTACCTTTTCATATTAATGTTTTAAACTTGTTCAAATCTTGGTCAACAAACCTAGGATTTGACGAAGAATCAAATGGGTATAAAAAAATTAAAACCAAGGTCTGCTCATGTCATATAGTGAGCATTCAATTAAATTGATAAACAAGGTCTAGACATATTCAAACTAGCAGGAAAATCATGTATCTACCCCCAAACCCTAAACTCTACCTTATGAAGTCAAGCATGCATGAAGAGAAGTGGTTTTTGGTTTTCAAGCATGGAAATTTCAAAAACTCTTATGTCATCTAGTAAGCATTCAATTAAGTTGATAAACAATGTCTAGACATATTCAAACCAGAAAATTTATGTATCAAGCTACCCCTAACCCCAAACTCTGTCTTATGAAGTCAAGCATGAAGAGAAGTACGTGGTTTTTTGGTTTCAAACATGGAAATTTCAAAAACCCTCTCAAGATCGAGCTTCATTTTGGAGTGACTACGAAGGATACATGCTTAATTTTTCATATTCATGTTTTAAACTTGTTTAAATCATGGTCAAACATAGGATTTGACCAAGTTTCAAATGGGCATAAAAATTCAAAAAAACAATAAAATGAAAAACCAATGCACATAGTCATCTTATGTCATCTAGTAAGCATTCAATTAAGTTGATAAACAAGGTCTAGACATATTCAAACCAAAAAATTCATGTATCAAGCTACCCCTAACCCCAAACTCTGTCTTATGAAGTGAAGCATGAAGAGAAGTACACGGCTTTTTGGTTTCAAACATGGAAATTTCAAAAACCCTCTCAAGAGCTTCCATTTTGGAGTGACTACGAAGGAGACATGCTTAATTTTTCATATTCATGTTTTAAACTTGTTTAAATCATGGTCAAACCTAGGATTGGCCAAGATTCAAATGGGCAAAATTTCAAAAATCAAGGCACATAGTCTTCTTATGTCATAGTAAGCATTATTAAGTCAAGCATGCATGAAGAGAAGTCATGGTTTTTGGTTTCAAACATGGAAATTTCAAAAACCCTACCAAGATCTACATTTTGGAGTGACTAAGAAGGATATATGCTTAATTTTTCATATTCATGTTTTATTAAACTTGTTTAAATCATGGTCAAACCTAGGATTTGACCAAGATTCAAATGGACATAAAAATTCAGAAAAAACAAAAATGGAAAATCAAGGCACATAGTCTTCTTATGTCACATAGTAAGCATTCAATTAAGTTGATAAACAAGGTCTAGAGATATATTCAAACCAGAGAAATCATGTATCTACCCCTAACCCTAAACTCTATCTCATGAAGTCAAGCATGAAGATATGTGGTTTTTGGTTTCAAACATGGAAATTTCAAAAACCCTCCCAAGAGCTTCATTTTGGAGTGACTAAGAAGGACATATGCTTAATTTTTCATATTCATGTTTTCAACTTGTTTAAATCATGGTCAAACTTAGGATTTGACCAAGATTCAAATGGGCATAAAATTAAAAAAACAATAAAATGAAAAACCAATGCACATAGTCGATCTTCTTATGTCATATATATAGTAAGCATTCAATTAAGTTGATAACAAGGTCTAGACATATTCAAACCAGAAAAATCATGTATCTACCCCTAACCCTAAACTTTGTCTTATGAAGTCAAGCATGAAGAGAAGTGGTTTTTGGTTTCAAGCATGGAAATTTCAAAAACCTCCCCAAACTTCATTTTAGAGTGACTAAGAAGGATACAAGCTTCCCTTTCATTTTCATGTTTTAAACTTGTTTAAATTATCTTGGTCAAATCTAGGATTTGACAAGATTCAAATGGGCAAACATATGATAAGTGATGCAAATATCATTTCTAAGTGCGGGCAAACCAGCCTTTAGCTTAACATATTTCTAAGTACAAGGTTTCAGAAAATTGAGTGGGGGCGGCCCCCTTGGCTATAGTCTGGATCCGCCCATGCTATAGTTTGAGGCCATTTGGATGACGTCGAAAAAATTCTTTGATTAGAAATGGGGTTGTTCGAACCCCGTAGTTGGATTTTTTTGAACCTTGATCTGTAGTACTGGGCAAAACCCTAGTTTAACCTATTTAATTATAGATTCGTAGGTCGATTTTTTTACGTACCTTTTTATTATTACTCTACTATGCAGCACATATGTGTTTGCCTGTCGAGTGAAACTCGGAGGAAGAGGGATCACTCGGAAGGAGAGAAGAAGGAGGGAGAGCATTATGGTTTCTTCCCTTTTTCGGGTGATGATGTTGACTGTTGTGCAGGGTTTGTCAGTGAGCAGGAGGTGCGAGCGAGCGAGCGAGGCCGAGAATGAGAGAGATTTTTTTTTGTGAGAGGGACAACCGAAGGATCCCGAAGGACCCAGAGACTTCCATACGCATGATGCGTCTTCTCTTGACAAAGAAAATGGCTGGGAGTTTGCGTACCTATTGCACGTGACTTGTGCTCACTGAAGTGTGGGACCTCACGCATGGGCACCACACGTAAGTGACACCTGTTGGTGTAAAAACTCGGTTGATTATTATAGTGCATTAGAACAAAGTTTCCTATGGATTCAAGGGTAGGAAATCCAAGTTAACTCATTTACATGACATTATTTTTTCCATGAAGCAAAGTTAACACATCTATCAATTGGTACATTTTGGAGTGACTAAGAAGGATCCATGCTTACCTTTTCGTTTTCACGTGTTAAACTTGTTTAAATCTTGGTCAAACCTAGGATTTGACAGAGATTCAAATGGGCAGAAAATTCAAAAAAAAACAGAAAAATGAAAAACCAAAGCACATACGTAGTTTTCTTATGTCATATAGTAAGCATTCAAGTTGATAAAGAAGGTCTAGACATATTCAAAACATACAAATCATGTATGTACCCCTAACCCTAAACTATGTCTTATGAAGTCAAGCATGAAGAGAAGTGGTTTTGGGTTTCAAACATGGAAATTTCAAAAACCTCCCAAAACTTCATTTAGAGTGACTAAGAAGGATAAATGCTTCCCTTTTCATTTTCATGTTTAAATCTTGGTAAAACCTAGGATCTGACCAAGATTCAAATGGGCATCAAAAATAAATAAAAAATCAGAAAAATGAAAAACCAATGCACATAGTCTTCTTATGTCATATAGTAAGCATTAAAGTTGATAAACAAGGTCTAGACGTATTCAAACCAGACAAATCATGTATCTACCCTAACCCTAAACTCTGTCTTATGAAGTCTAGCATGAAGAGAAGTCGTTTTTTGTTTCAAACATGGAAATTTCAAAACCCTCTCAAGATCGAGCTTCATTTTGGAGTGACTACGAAGGATACATGCTTAATTTTTCATATTCACGTTTTAAACTTGTTTAAATCATGGTCAAACATAGGATTTGACCAAGATTCAAATGGGCATAAAAATTCAAAAAAAAACAATAAAATGAAAAACCAATGCACATAGTCATCTTATGTCATCTAGTAAGCATTCAATTAAGTTGATAAACAAGGTCTAGACATATTCAAACCAAAAAATTCATGTATCAAGCTACCCCTAACCCCAAACTCTATCTTATGAAGTCAAGCATGAAGAGAAGTACGTGGTTTTTTGGTTTCAAACATGGAAATTTCAAAAACCCTCTCAAGAGCTTCCATTTTGGAGTGACTACGAAGGAGACATGCTTAATTTTTCATATTCATGTTTTAAACTTGTTTAAATCATGGTCAAACCTAGGATTTGGCCAAGATTCAAATGGGCAAAAAAAAAAAAAAAATCAAGGCACATAGTCTTCTTATGTCATATAGTGTAAGCATTCAATTAAGTCAAGCATGCATGAAGAGAAGTCATGGTTTTTGGTTTCAAACATGGAAATTTCAAAAACCCTACCAAGATCTACATTTTGGAGTGACTAAGAAGGATATATGCTTAATTTTTCATATTCATGTTTTATTAAACTTGTTTAAATCATGGTCAAACCTAGGATTTGACCAAGATTCAAATGGACATAAAAATTCAGAAAAACAAAAATGAAAAACCAAAGCACATAGTCTTCTTATGTCATATAGTAAGCATTAAAGTTGATAAACAAGGTCTAGACGTATTCAAACCAGACAAATCATGTATCTACCCCTAACCCTAAACTCTGTCTTATGAAGTCAAGCATGAAGAGAAGTGGTTTTTGGTTTCAAGCATGGAAATTTCAAAACCCTCCCAAGAGCTACATATTGGAGTGACTAATAGAAGGATAGATGCTTAATTTTTCATATTCATGTTTTAAACTTGTTTAAATCATGGTCAAACCTAGTATTTGACCAAGATTCAAATGGGCATAAAAAATCAAAAGAAAAAACAATAAAATGAAAAACCAATGCACATAGTCATCTTATGTCATCTAGTAAGCATTCAATTAAGTTCATAAACAAGGTCTAGACATATCCAAACCAGAAAATTCATGTATCAAGCGCTACCCCTATCCCAAACTCTCTCTTATGAAGTCAAGCATGAAGAGAAGTACGCGGTTTTTTGGTTTCAAACATGGAAATTTCAAAAACCCTCTCAAGAGCTTCCATTTTGGAGTGACTACGAAGGATACATGCTTAATTTTTCATATTCGTGTTTTAAACTTGTTTAAATCATGGTCAAACCTAGGATTTGGCCAAGATTCAAATGGGCAAAATTTTAAAAAATCAAGGCACATAGTCTTCTTATGTCATATAGTAAGCATTCAATTAAGTTGATAAACAAGGTCTAGACATATTCAAACGAGAGAAATCATGTATCTACCCCTAACCCTAAACTTTGTCTCATGAAGTCAAGCGCATGCATGAAGATATGTGGTTTTTGGTTTCAAACATGGAAATTTCAAAAACCCTCCCAAGAGCTTCATTTCGAAGTGATTAATTAAGAAGCATACATGCATGGTTACTTTTTCATAGTCATGTTTTAAACTTATTCAAATCTTGGTGAAACCTAGGATTTGACCAAGATTCAAATGGGTATAAAAATTCAAAAAAAAAAAAGGTCTTCTTATGTTATATAGTAGGCATTAATTAAGTTGATAAACAAGGTCTAGACATATTCAAACAAGAAAAATCATGCATGTATCTACCCTAACCCTAAACTCGTTTCATGAAGTCAAGCATGAAGATATGTGGTTTTTGGTTTCGAATATGGAAATTCAAAACCCTCCCAAGAGCTTCATTTTGAAGTGACTAAGAAGCATACATGCTTACTTTTAATATTCATGTTTTTAACTTATTCAAATCTTGGTGGAACCAAGGATTTGACCAAGATTCAAATGGGTATAAAAATTCAAAAAAACACAAGGTCTTCTTATGTTATATAGTAAGCATTCAATTATTTTGATAAACAAGGTCTACACATATTCAAACCAGGAAATTATGTATCTACCCCTAACCCTAAACTCTGTCTTATGAAGTCAAGCATGCATGAAGAGAAGTGGTTTTTGGTTTCAAGCATGGAAATTTCAAACCCCTCCCAAGAGCTTCATTTTGGAGTGACTAAGAAGCATACGATTGCTTACTTTTTCATATTCATGTTTTAAACTTGTTCAAATCTTGGTCAAACCTATGATTTGACCAAGATTCAAATGGGTAAAAAATGAAAACCAAGGTCTTCTTATGTCATATAGCAAGCATTCAATTAAGTTGATAAATAAGGTCTAGACATATTCAAACCAGAAAAATCATGTATCAAGCTACCCCTAACCCCTAATTAACTATGTCTTATGAAGTCAAGCATGAAGATAAGTATGTGGTTTTTTGGTTTCAAACATGGAAATTTCAAAAACCCTCTCAAGATCGAGCTTCATTTTGGAGTGACTACGAAGGATACATGTTTTCATATTCATGTTTTAAACTTGTTTAAATCATGGTCAAACCTAGGATTTGACAAAGATTCAAATGGGCATAATTTAAAAAAAAACAAAATGAAAAACCAAGGCACATAGTCTTCTTATGTTATATTGTAAGCATTCAATTAAGTTGATAAACAAGGTCTAGACATATTCAAACCAGAGAAATCATGTATCTACCCCCTAACCTAAACTCTGTCTCATGAAGTCAAGCATGATGATATGTGGTTTTTGGTTTCAAACATGGAAATTTCAAAACCCTCCCAAGAGCTTCATTTTGAAGTGATTAATTATGAAGCATACATGCATGCTTACTTTTTCATATTCATGTTTTAAACTTATTCAAATCTTGGTGAAACCTAGGATTTGACCAAGATTCAAATCCGTATAAAAATTAAAAAACAAAATAAAAAAACAAGGTCTTCTTATGTTATATAGTAAGCATTCAATTAAGTTGATAAATAAGGTCTAGACATATTCAAACCAGAAAAATCATGTATCTACCCCTAACCCTAAGCATGTATCTCGTTGTTTGCGCTATGATACAATATCTACCTATGTTACACTAATCTCCTCTCTCCTACTTAATTAGCTGCCACATCAGCAGTTTTGTGGGACCAATGCGTATGATACTAGCTATGATACTAGCACTATCATGTGGGTACCTAAATCTCGAGTCAAAGTTTGACACGAGACCGATGTGGACTTTATTAATGGTGGAAGGGAGTAACAATCATAAGCACATTATTATTATTGATTGAACAACATTTTATTTGATGTGCCATAAGAAGTTTAGAAACTCCTAGCCCCCGGAGGTGGCGTTTTGGCACACACGTGCATATGCACCGATTATTGAAAATAATAAAAAAACAATTATATAAATGTTAAAAAAATCTGACATAATTTTTTTGGTATACATTGTGACATCCTATGTTCGTTCATAAGTTTTCGTGGAAAAACAACATTTTGTGTGGTGTGTACAAAAAAGGCAAAAAATGTACGTAGTCGTGTTACAGCATCAAAATTTGTCTTTTTTACAGGAGCCACATATTTTTTTAAAAAAACTTATGTACCAACATAAAATGTCTAGATATACATGTAAAATTTCAGTTTAGAATTTTTGGACACTTTGAAATGTGGATTCACATAATGGATTCCTCTACCTCGACCCCCTTGGATTCCTGAACAGACTTACAGTACTACTAGTAGGGCCTACTATTTATTATTATTATTACCTACTGCAGGCAAAATTTAATCTCATCGAGCGGTAAAATTCCCCGCCAACGCCCAAATATCTCGCGCCGCAAAGTTTCAGATCTGCGAATATTTTTTTCCCTCAAAAGAAGGACTGCGAAATTCCCTTTTTCTCCTCTATCGCCCAGCTTCGCCCTAGTTTCGCCCGCAAGCCCTCAGAGAAACCGCTCCTCTTACCTACCTCCCACCTTCACGGCCGCCGCACCGGAAAATCACCGCCGCACTTCGCCGTTCAAGCTGCCACGGCTTCAAACCTCGAGGCTGCCCTATCCGCTTGATCCGCACCTACTCCGGCGTCCACCGCACCGTATCTCGTTCGCCGACTCTATCGACCACCGCACCTGACCAGCTTCGCCGACACCGACGTCCCCGTGCACTGCACATCATCTGCTTCACCGACCTTCTACTTCGGCCGGCGCGCTGAACACTTCATCGACCGCCCAGCATGTCCTTCTCCGACCCCCAAGATCTGCTTCCCCGGCACCCACCGCAACAGCAGTCCCCTCGCCGACCTCCGCGTCACCCGTAAGAACGCGGAACACGTCTAAACGCCGCCCAGAAATAGGTAACCAGACATCCCTGCGCGTTTTGTTCTGTTAGGAGTATTGCAGCTGTGACTGTATTTCTGAATTCGTGCTAGTATATTTTTAACTTACAAGTGCTTTCGTTTGTAACAACCTCATCCTTTAGATTTAAACACGACGCATAAGTATTTTTTTTCCGTGACCTAACCCACCCATTTGCTGAAACTCTACATGGTATCAGAGCCTAGGTTTCCTTCCTGCTAGTGCTAGCCGCCCCAAACAGTACCATACAAGTTCTTCCTTTGACCACAAAAACCACCATTGAGATGTAGAAATCCAGGCGGCGGGAGGCCGCATCAGGTGCTCTGCGTGGGTTGCGGCTACAGCGATGCGAGTTGTGTGAGATCGGCGGCTGCTCGCGCGGGGACAAAGAAGAGGGTCAAGATCGTTTTGGTTTAGAAAGGAGAGAAGAGGAAGTGAATCCGTGGCAGAGAGATCTGGATCCGTGCGAGGGGGAGATGTTGGAGGCGTGCGGAGTGGGCCGAGCCTTTGAGCGCAGGGCGGAGCCGGAGGTTGGTGCTTGGACGACCAGCAGCGCGACCGGAAAGGTGGGGGCGATCTGCCAGGTCAGGCGCGCAGACGAGGCGCCATCCGAGTGGAAGTGAGGAGAAAATGGAGATGTGAGGCTGTGAGGATATGTTGTGATGGAGTTGATGAGGCTGCGATTGAGTCGTGATGGAGTTGATGAGGCTGCGGTTTAGTGGTGATGGTGATGGTTGTGGATATGTCCAGGGGAAAGGCATGCGTGCCTGAGGTGAGACTGGTTGAGGCCTGACCGGGGGATAGGCATGGGTGCTTGAGGAGTGGATGGTTGAGGCCGGAGTTGGCTGGGGGTTGTGTGCATTGCATAGAAGAGGTGCGGGCAAGTAAAGTAAAACAGTCACAACTGAAGTTTCACTTGACCTTGGTGGAATTGAAGTAGCTCATCAAGTCAAGTGCTATAAACCTCATTGTGACTTTGCTAAAACCTTGTTTTCGGAAAAGATGATTTGATCTAAGGGGTTAGATCAAATGGAACTAAAATTAACACAACAACACCTTACTCAATGATCAATTGCTTGATCTCATAAAAGATCATAACATGGTATTCCTTGCCATAACATAAGAACATCTATTCAATTGGAAATCAAGTAACCATAAATGGAGAAAACCATTCTTCACTTATATTTTCCATGTCTTTAACAAATAAATATTCCTACCATGAACCTCATGGTATTTCTTGAATTAAACTCTTGAACTTAACCCCAACAAAGGCTTATCATTAAACCCTAGAGATGGGAGAGGTATATAACCAACAAAGAGATAAGAAGCAAACTCTAAATTATTAACACTTAAAAGTTAAGCAACTACCTTGAGGTACAATTGAATTCACTTTAAAACTAAATACCAAATATAGCAAAACCCAAGGACCTAAGTGCATAAAAGCCACACATTCTTATTGCAATCATAACTTATTAAATATGTGGAATATCACAAAACTAAATTCGTTTACATTACGAATTATAGTTCCAACTATTTGAATAAAATAAGATATGAGTACTTTGAAACTCATATGATCATGCCTTGGTGAAATCAAACATCATCATTCAAAATTGGGGTATACTTCTTATTCTTGACATTTTGACCCCAATTATAATATAAATACAATCACATATGATATAGTGACTCACCCATAAGCATGAGATCATTCACAAGATATTTAGTAGCAAAAGCCACTTGGCTATCCAAAAATAAATCACATGAGAGGATAATACCCATGCCACATAGGATGAAAATATCTACATAACTTGAATCCTAAGCTATGCCACCTCATGCTTAAAGGATTACCATGGATAAGAGCATGACAACCAAGCACCTTACTCATCAAATGAAGACAAGAGTCATCCACCTATGTGTCATGATATTAGAGCATGCCCAAGCCTATAAAAGGAACCCTCTACCTCATTCATTCCATCATCTTGCACCATGATGCAAGAAAAACCAACACATTGAGCCACCTCATAAAATAGATAGGATCAAGATGAAGCAGCTAGGAGGTGGAGGCATGCCACAAGATGCAGGTTTATCAGATTTCCTGAAGAACAAGCTACAGAAGCTAGCAAGGTAGAATTCTTAGGCAAACCACATATTTAGTTAATCACATCATCATTCCTTGAGTAGAAACCTAGAATAATCCATTCCAAAATAAGAATTGGGAGTAGAAGATAAACATTAAGAATAAGTTGCTCATGATGATGCCATGACCATGCTTTGGGGAAATAGAAGAATAAGCCATAAGATAAACCCTATATTTAAGGTAGTGTGAGAAACCATTCATCTTTATAACCAAAGTTAACTATAAAAAGAATCTATGCCCATATCACAACCTAACTTGTGAATTAATTGTTGATCACAAGTAAAACCCTAAACTACATCCCAATCTTAGTTTGTGCATCACTTAGGTGATCACAATTAAAACCTAGAACATATTTGATAATTAAACCATGTGTGGTGATAAACCAAATATCTTTGTAACAAGATAAACCATGATGGAAACAATACCTACTTAGATACTTTCAAATATAATGATAGTATTAACCTTAATAAGGGGGGTTATGATAAAAACTATAAGACCCTAATACTTTAGAGCTCACATAAAATCATATGCAATTGACCAATTCCTCAAATATGAAGCCAAGTCATAGTAATAACTTCCAAAATAATTGGAAGAGGAATAACCAACTCTAATTACTCAACAGGGAGTTAAATCATAAATGAAAGGAAATTAAAACTAATACCTAAATTCTTACCTAATTAAAAATTGTAGCAAGGCCACATATATATATATTAATGTTTATTCAAGAACAATGCAGTAACATATTGATTTTCTTATTATTCCTCATGAAATTGCAGTTATCAAACACCTGCAAAGTAGAAAAGGATTCAAATTTGAGTTTAAAGCAGAATGCAAATTAGAAAAAGAAAACAGAAATGGAAAAAGAAAAGAGAGGAGAAAATCTCACCTGGACCTCCTCTGGCCGCAGCAGCCCACCAACACAGCCCACCAAGCAGCCCCAGCACAGCCCAACCCGGCCCAGTACCTCTTCGTTGAAAAATCAACGAGAGGAGCTCGTCCTCATCCTTTCCTCCCGCATGGAGGCCAGCGAGACGCCGTGACCATCTTCCCCTCGGCGCTGGCAGCCTCTCCTCGACCGACGGCGTGACGAGGCGCGCCCTGGCGCCATATAAAAGCCCTAGAACGAGCCCTAGCTCGCTTTCTTCTCCCTCTGCTCAAATTCCCCAATTTCCGAAACCCTAGCTCGCTCCGGCCATCTTCATCGCCGCCGATAGAAACCTCCCCAGGCCAAGCCGTAACCACCATCAGCACCGCCATGCTCGACTTGCTCTGCTTGCAAAAGGAATCGAGCCATGGTGATCTGTAGCGCCGTCGTCAACCTCGCCTCTCCGACGGCTGGCGCCATTAAATCCGGCGAACCAAGCCACCATTGACCTCGCCGTCAAGCGCGCCATGCTCCTGGTGAGCTTCTGATCGCCCTGGCATGCTCGCCGAGTTCAATTGCACACCGTAGCTCCACCGCGTCGATTAGCCCGTGGTCACTGCCGCTGTTCCTCGCCGCCGAGCACGCTCCGGTGACCATACCGGAGCGGCGCCGCCACCATCGGGTTCACCTCGGTCTGCTCGTTCCAGTGAGCACCTGCGTGACCCCGCGGGAACCCTGGACCGCCGCCGTCGTCGGCAACTGGCCGCCGGCCGGCCACAGTACTGCCACCTCGTAGCCACCGTGGCACTGACGTGGCCAATGGCCCACCTGTCGTGTCTACGTGTAGAGTAGCTGGGTACATCCAGTGATTCTTTTAGTTTAAATCCAAAATTCAATTATATCTGCAACTTTAAATAAATTTAGAAAATTCAATTTAAGTCAGAAAAATATAAATGAGATATCAAAATTCTTAAAAAAGAAAACTCTATCCAATAAAAATATAATATGAAATTTTTATTTGTAATAAAAATTTAAGTATTTAATACTTACTATTTAAGCATTTTCTCTTATTCATAATTGAATTAAAATTCAATAATTAGAAAAACTTTCTAAATTAAATAAAACCAGTAAATAAATAAAGAAAACATTAAAACTAATTTTATTTATTTGTTAACTTGATAAATCCTTATTAGAAAGATTTACACCCGGATTAATAATTACCCTAAATTATTAATTGTTCAAAAATAACAAAATGGCAAATTCAATATTATTTTTATTTGCAAAGTTATTAATAACTTCATCCATAATGAAGTTATTAATCCAAGAACTAATTGACAAATAGGAAACCCTAAGTTCCATATTGAATTAAGAACACAAACCCATAATTTTATGTGGGATACTAAAACCCTAATACCATTAGGAACCCTAGCTTCAATAATCAACATGAAACTTAAAATTGCTTCTAACCTAAACCCTAGGTTAGAACATGTGATCATGGTACCTTCTTTCAAATCATAGAACCATAGTAGCAAATAAATACTTGTCTTGGCCACATATAATGTAGAAGACCTATCACTAATATATGGGTACCCCATGTGTTCATCTTTATCAGACCTAAATAATTAAGTAGGGCTAATCAAGTGTAAACCCTAGATCCTATTACCAAAGCCATCGTCCTTATTCATTCCTATTTAGCATCACACCATTGTGATGAACACTAACATCAACCACACCTACTATTTTACTTTACATAACCTTGTTCCACTAAACCCTACTAGTGTGAGATGCTTATGAACCATCCTATTTACTTAGAGATCCAATGGCTAATACAAGACAACCCCAACCTTAATTGTAATACTTCTTATTATTTAAGAAGTATGTTCTTCAAAAGTTATTCTTTTGAAGTCAATAGGAAGAAGTCATCAACCTTGTCTAACAGAACCTATAAACCCTAGCTAGCTATCACCAACAAGATGAACCAATCTTGATAGAAACATTGTTTGAATAATTGCTTAGAATGTATAGGCTTAATTCAACCTTAAAACCCTAGGTGTTGATGAATCCAACTAGGTTGTGATTCATCTACTACTTATTCCAGATACCAATTAGAATTATAGAAAACCATAGAACCCCACAAACCTAATATCATACTTGTTCTTTAACAAAGAACATGTTCTTCAAAAGTTATTCCTTTGAAGTATATGATAATTAATCATTAACCATGTCATATAGTGCTAACACCAACCACTATTCATTACATGTTAGTGTTATACCAAATGTTATTGTTGTGTGCTATTATTGTTGTTATTATGATTTATTACAGCACCTGCTTATGATAACAATCAACCAATTCTTAATAAGAACCTTGTATGTGAATCACTCTAAAAGTGCAACACACCCTAAACTAATCATTACAACTCACTGATCCTAAATCATCGGGGTTAGGTCACGCTTAGAGCGATTGCATCTCATACTTATGCATTATTGCATCCTTGCCAATCTTTTAAACATCGTCCTTACCGGACGATGATGCTATTTCAGAATTTGGAGTTATTGCGTATCGAAGACCTTGTCTGCATAATCTTGCAGTCAAGAAAGGCAAGTTCATCACTTGCTCATGTCATTTGAAGTATTTTTATCAAATTACTTGCAAATTATTATGGTTATCACTATTGCACAAAAATCAAAACCACTACTTTCATAATTAAGAATATGACTATGTGGTGGGCAATGGAACCATGGATTGTGTTGATATGGTGGAGGTTCCATTGCACGGGCTTATATCCATCTAGGATTAAACAACAAATGTCGCCAGTGATTCTTGTGCCGTAATATCCGTGTTAACCATAAGATCCGGAGTGGGACGGAGTAGTCAAAAGTGTTTCCACCTCTCGTTCATCAACGGATGCGCTTTACCGTAGACACTTGTATCTGTCGGGGCAAGCGGTGGGCTGGGGAAGCCTAAAGTCCCCACGGCATAGTCCGTAGACACTTGTCGCTCGAAGTGCAAGCGGTGGGCTGGGGAGCCTAAAGTCCCCACGGTATTGCGGTCTATGATGGGTTGCAGCTACCGGCGAAGGAGTTTGGTTCGATCCCAAACTGTTGTCGTGGTCGGGGTCCATCCTTAAGTGGTATAAGAGGACCGACGAGGACCCAGGGTCGGGGTTTGCAACAAAGGGTGGGTGTTCGAGGTAGCGGAGGAACATGATTGGCTAGACCTTATACCGGGCCTCACACCGAAGGAAGTGTGGACGGGAACAATTGCCCGGTTGGCACCAAGGTTAAGATCTCTTATGGGTAAAGCAACACACCTCTGAGTGTAAAGAACCGTGACCCGTCACTCCTGTTCCGGGATATGGAACTGCGAACGCGGCCGGAAAGGAGCTCCATGAAGTTCTAGTAAACCGGTGAAGGCTGACGGACATAGTTCTTTTGAATAAAAGCAACCTCTTGAAGAAATGATTATGAAAACTTGCATTGGTATTAGACTTTCTGGTCTAATGCTCGTAGCTAGTGCATTAAACACCTCTTTCCTATAATGAACTTGTTGAGTACGCTCGTACTCATCCCACTCTTAAATCCCCTGCTTAGATATGGAGGCATCGAAGGAGGATCTACAGTGCAACTCAAAGACCGAGAAGTCAACAACTACTTCACGAGACAGGACCCTGTCAGCGGAGTCAGATACCACATACATCAAGGAGAAAACCTAGTTTAGCCATAGAAGGGAACTAGTTTCCTAAACCTAGCTCCTACTTAGCTAGAATCTATTCTTAGCCTCTTTAGCTAGTTAAATACTCTACAAATAGAGTTCGTGATAAGACTAGTCTACGAGTCGTTCTTCTGGAGTTATTTGCAGTTTTACCTCATTGTAAAGTAGGAGGCTGTGATGATCTTATGTAACAGAGTCTGTGTGTAATTCTATAGACATGCCTTGGACCCGCATATGTTTCTGTTGTACCACTCTGAGCGATATAATACTAGTGGAACGGTGTTTCATTGGTGTTATATCAGACTTGCATACTACACCATGCAGTGGTATGCCGGGTCACCACAATGGTTGAGGCAGGAGTTGGCTGGGGGTTTGTGGGAGAGACGGAAGAGGTCAGTGGCCGGGCAGAGTGGAGAAGAGAGGCTGAGGACATTGAGGCGAGTGTGGATGGTTCTGCGGAACTTGTGTGGTGAGGCAGCCGGGGTTGTTGAGGATGTGTATGGTTAGGAGTTGTTCGTATCCCAGATGGTTGAAGCTGGATGTCTTCGCTGCTGATGAAGAGATGAATCGAGATGACAAGATGATGAAAAGTGCAATGCTGTCATGTATCCTAGGAGTTATGCTGAAAGTTCATTACTCGTAGTTGTCATATGTGTCATGTTGTTGCAAGATGGCCATGGTTGTTTACCCATGATCATCTTGAGGGGGTGTGTTGGACCATGAGTGAGTTTAGTAGTAGCGCTGTAGTAATATTGTATCCAGTGTGAGGCCCATAGAGGCCCATGTCCAGTGGTATTGTAACCCTAACTCAGATGATATAAATACAGAGTGTCGTGGTCTGAGTGACCTAACCCACCCATTCGCTGAAACTCTACAAAATATGAGCCACCAATCATGAGCGTTGAATGCTCTACATGTCCACGATTGACAACAACAACAACACCACCAACACCACCAACAACAAAGCTTTATTCCCAAACAAGTTGGGGTAGGCTATACAAGTCCACCATTGACACGATTACAATTTCTCACTATTTGGCCGTAGGCTACTGCTCTAGTTACATCATGTTTGATATCTTTCTGCGATCCTGTATTACATGTTTATGCACGTCATAATGTTTCTACTACTGTTTGGTGTCAATTTAATTATAGCAAATCCTTGACTCGTAACTGTTTGTTGTTATTACACGTGCAGCAGGCACATCTTACACTCATAAACGTAGAGTAAAGCTCGCCTATAATCATGTAAGTACCTGCTGTTTTTTGTATATTGCTTAATGCAAACTTCTATATCTTGGATCCTGTTTCTGTTTACAATTGGCCTCTCCTTCATGCAGAGGAGAAACAGTGTGGCACCAGGTTCTTCTGCCCAAGTACCTGATGAGGTCCGTGTGACTCAAAAAAAAGCTCACGTAAGTTCCCTGTTTTTTTTGGAATGTTAATTTACCTCCTGTGCGTAGTTCAATTGCATCATTTTCTGTATGTTGCACTACCTAAGTTGCCTAATGGAATCTAATAAAATATAAACAATGACCATATGAAACATTGCACACTGCCTTTGACCCATCTGGCATCCGGCATGCCTGGGTATAAGTTACATGATTTGGCTATGTTAAACAAGTCCTAAAATTCTATTATGTTAATTTTTTGCCTGTTGCTTCATTGAGTTTGCCTGTTGTTCCATGGCTAGTGCATGAAGTTTGATATAAATGATCCTAGCTGAAATGATGCACTTCGTGTTTTTTTATTGCTTTATTCCTAACCTAGCTTCCTATTCTACTTGAAACATGATTGCTTTATTCCTAACCTAGCTTCATATTCTACTTGAAACATGATTGCTTTATTCCTAACCTTGCTTCCTATTCTACTTGAAACATTGTGAAAAAATAGTTATATTACTTGTTTAAATGTCTAGCTTTGTTTTTCTGAGTCCCATTGACATGATGTGGTATATCCATATTCAAATGATCTGGCTGTTTATATAATACGCTCCATGTTCAATTGCTTCATTCATTTTCTAGTAATCTACTAGTAAGTAGCACGTGCTTTGCACGTCACGACATATATAATTTTAAAATATATTTCCATATTTTATTTGATGTTGATAATTATTATTTTTTGCTAAAATTAGTCACAAAGCCTAAAGTTTGGCTTTTGAAAAACTAATACACCCTAAAAGAAGTAATGGAAGGAGTAATATGTGAGTTCATTACAATTAAGTTTTTTAGTCAGTATGAAATAGAAGTATACCCTAATACGAAAGTGACAAAACTTTTTCATGGACACCCCATTAGGATTATGTATATTTTTGTGATTAGAGTCGAGAATTTTTAAGGATCTATCTTACCTTTTGCGGCATGCATATTGCACGGCAAGACTATCTAATTTATATATTTCTACCATATTTTTTGAAATTTAAAATACATTATCCAATATCTATGTATAAATTTACTACCTCAATACTTTTTATGTGACCCACACATGGCCACCGTTAGATTTTATATCAAAACTGGTTTGTCATGGGGAAAAAAGTTAGACCTTAATATGAGTAAATACGAAATATTAGTACTAAATTAATATATAATATTTTATCAGCCTTGGTTGGTGGACCAATGAACTTAGTATCTTTGAGCTTGAAGATGGTTCTTGTAACATAGTAATTGCTATTTGTTTTCCTAGCACAGAATTATATATCAATATCTTCACATAACCATGTACGATGAAGATGATATTTTTCATAACACAGTGCCAATGTAGACGATGGCTTGTGCTTCTATAAACTCCCAAAATAAAAATGTTTTCTTGAGTAAAACAAAAGAACGGCTGAGATTAAATGATACATGTTTGCCGTGTATTGTATTGCATTTTAACTTGTTTTGTCTTAGTTTCAGCCTGCAAACAAAGTTGTAATGTCAGTAGGGACAACCCATTTATCAAGTGTTGCGGTCATTTCACAGAGCAACAGTGACAGTGGCACGTGCTCTCATTGGTCCACTGAGTCCAGTACACCAACCGTTCCAGAAGAAATAGATGTACGAGGCTCTATTTTGGATTGCTTGCTATGTTATATCAGCTCAATGATGCTCTTGAAATTGGAGGTCTTTTATTGCATCATATGATGTTGTAACTTGTTTTATCTAAATTTCAGGCTTCAAATAAAGCTACAAAGCCAGAAGCAAGGGCCAATGCCTCAAGTATTGATGTTTCACAAAGCAGCAGTGAGAGTGCATATTGCTCGCATAGGCTCATGGTATCTATTGCTCAACTTAATCCGGCACAAAGAGATTTGGGGGATGCACTCCAAGAGGCAGTTGATATATTTGGGCGGGAAAACAAAGATGCTGATGAAATAATTGCCAACACACGCCAAGAGATACATGAATTGAAAAATAGGCAAACTTTGACAGAAAATGTTCTAAAGAATCTCCTATGCACTTGTCATGGTAAGCCAGTTGTGATGTGTCTGGGAATTGAAGGTGTCTAAATAAACTTTGATTTTGTTGTTCAGTCAAGTGGACTGCTGATGCCAATGCTGTAATTAATTACTGCTCAAAATTTCGTTCAAAATTTCGTGGTCTGTAATAATTGCAAATTTTGTTGTTGTACTAAAATTAGATATGTTCCATGTGGCTGCTGTGTTTTGTGTGAAATAATATAATTATGTGTACTTCAATTAAACCATAAATCGGCTGCATGCTGAAAATTTGAATCTGAGCGCACGTGTGAACTGTTTTCTGCTCGTAATGCAATAAAGGCTGTTTCTTCGAAGACTATGAACATGGTAGCCCATTAATAATACCTTAATAATTATGCCTGCTAGCAAGATAGACGGTCCTTATTATAGTCAGGCATGCCAACTTGTATGATTAAAAGTAGTTCGTACACATTAAATCTACCATCTGCATTTTTCTCTGTAATAACTTTTCTTTTTACACAACTCAAAACTTGTCATGCTAATATGAAATTCGAGATGGCAAAACATGGGAAAGATAAAGATATCTCTTTCCTGCGAAATGCTGGGTTTTGAAGCCCAAGTCCAAGTCTTTCTCTGCTCAAGTTTTGGAGGAACAACTCCAAGTAGAACGAGTTGCAACAGCTATGCTAAGAACAAAAGTTAACATGTTGAGATCGAGATTAGAAGCATGTGATGCCCTATTGCACGAGGCCAATCAAGTTCGTTATAATCTCCCAAAGACTTAGAAAATGCCATAGATAATTGGAGATGAACACTACATAGTGAGTACATTGGTCTTGTGAAATGTTTCCTTAGAATAAGGCACCGTTCCTACTTTTGTTGGTGGATGCATTTATCTGCGGTTGGGATCAACTTGGTAGTTGTTCCTGTGGATGTTATATAAATTAATTGCATAGCCTTTTTCAATCAGTTCGAACTTAAATGGTATCATAGCCTTGGTCTGAAGTTTGAATTGTCGAACGCGTGGTTTAATTTAATCTCAGTCGGGCGGCAAAATCTCCCACCAATCCTGAAATATTTCAAACACATTTTTGATTGGGATTAAGAAGATAGGGACATAGATCCAGTGCCCCCACGTTCACAGGGCACATCAAACTTGAGATTAAATTATGCGTTCTAGTTCTATACAAAACCCAGTAGGAGGTTGAGCGGCAGCGGCTAGGGTTTAGTGTGGGAGGAGATGATATGCGTACGCTCCTGTTTATATAGGTCGGAGGCACGCGACGGCCGCTGCACGCGTGGCATCGCCATTCGCAGAGGTAGGTGACGACGCGTGCCACCCGAGGCATCGCCATTTTACGCGACCGCAGACTGCCGAAGCGGCGCCGCTGAGAAGACGCATCGATGCGGGTCACGCCAAGCGGGCCCGACGAAACGTTCGCCACGCGAGCGGACACTTTACGCGTCCACGCAGCGTCCGCGCGACGGATCCGAGACACATATTTGGGCATGTTTGCGTCGCTGCGAACGGCCCAGTCACTATGCGTCGTCCCGCTGGAGTTTGTACCAGATACATTTTTGGCCCGGACAGATGCGCTCGGAACCGAAATCATCTTCTGTTCCCTTCTCTATTTCTTCAGGTTCGAGAGAACACAGCAGCTCTTCAGCTCAGCAGAAATTAATCGGGTCACGCTGTTGCTTTCCTTGCCGTTGGATTGAAACGAATGGTGGATGGGAAGCCTCATCACGTTGTGCCCTGTGAACGTGGGGGCACTGGATCTCTGTCCAGAAGATAGATCATGATCATGGTAGTGACCTATATTCAACGTGATGATGATTTGATTTTGCACTCGGCCTTGAACAGAGGTACTAGTACGGTGTCACAATTTTTTATCATTATACTTGGACGGTGGCCAAATTCAAAATCTCATAGCGGCAAAACTTGCCGCCCACAAAATACAAAAATTTCACACGCTTCCAAATTCCTATTCTACCCTGTGGAGATGGCAAAGTCGGTTGGTGGGGTCTGCCCGTCATTTTTTGGATCACCACCTCCCTAGCCCGGAAACCCTCCCAAAAAAATACATTTCCTTCAGACCACCCACCGGAACTTCCCAAGTCCCTCTCTCCCACCTCCACGACCACCGCACCGGAACATCCCCGCCGGACTTCCCTGGCCTACCCGAGCCCTCGCGATCCTCGTCATCCGGCTGCCGGAGCCGCTTCATCGACGCCGTCATCAACCGGACCGGATCATCCCCGCCGAACCTCGAAACCATATGCTCATCCAGCAGTCTACCGCAGTCGCTTCAGCTGCGGTATCGTCCACCCCACCGGGCCGCTTCGCCGGATCGGTCGTCCACCGCATCGTATCTTGCTCACCGACACCGCTGTGCATGAACCGGATCTGCTTCACCGGCGCCGTGCATGATCTAAACTCTTCTACTGTCGCTTTTCTATTGCTTGCCTGCAAGTTCTTGTTTAATCTTGGGGGAACCTGCTTGTGCTAACGACGCGCCGTTACGTTTTTGCAGATGAGATGAGTAACCATGAAGTGTAATGGCCGTCTCTCCAACCCCAAGTAGCACATGTAGCGTACTTCATCACCGGATCTATCAACCCCAGGAAGATCTGCTGTGACTCCCACAGAGCTTCTCCTAATGTAAGTCCCTTGTTTTAGCGCCATGTTCTGGGTTCAGATGCTTGTTTGTCTGAAGCTCTTTTAGTTCATTCCTAGCTATGACCGTAACACGTTGCTATTTTCTACTTCATTGCTAACTTTAAGCGATTGAACATTTTGGTTTGCATTCCCTGCTCTGTAGATGTAGCCATCATAACTTCTATCTTGCTCAGTCGTTGTTACAAAAATTATAGGTATTATAGTAACATCCTGCTATTATTTAGTTCATGGCCAATTTTAAGTAATTGCACATGTTGGTTCGCATTCCTGCTCTATAGCTTTTGGCATCATAACTTCTATATTTGGTTTACATTCCCTGCTCTGTAGATCTAGCCATCATAACTTTATCTTGCTTAGTTGTTACAAAAATTATGGCCTGCTACTATGTTGTTTGTGCCAATTTTTTACTCCATGAACATGTTGGCTTGCATTCCCTGTACTACAGGTGATGCCATTGTTTTGTATCTAGTTCATTGTAAGCTAACAAAGTAAGGACTTAGTTTGGCATGCTATCACTCTGCTATCTAGCCTGTAGTACAAATATACTTGTCATACTACTAGATAATAATTTTGCGTGCCATCTTGTTCTTCAAAAGCTGCATTATTGACTTGTTTCTCTGACTTGGCATGACGCTCACATATGGAAAGCTGAACATATTGGTTTGCATTCCCTCTTATACAAGTTCACAGGTGATCCCACTATATTCTGTATCTGGTCCATCCTAAGCTCCAGCATTAACTATCCTCTATGTGTTGCTCATTACAAGTTTATATCCCGAAACATCTTGATTTGCATCCCCTTCACTATAAGTTCAGAGTATTATTTAGTTCACGGCCAAAATTAAGTAATTGCACTTGGCACATGTTGGTTCACATTCCCTCCTCTTTAGCTTTTGCCATCGTAACTTCTATTTTTGGTTTACATTCCCTGCTTTGTAGATGTAGCCATCATAACTTCATCTTGCTCAGTCGTTGTTACAAAATTTATAGCCTGCTACTATGTTGTTCATGCCAATTTTCTACTCCCCGAACATGTTGGTTTGCATGGGACTCGACAGTAGTAAGTCTGCTGTTTCATTTTACATGTTCTGGCTGTTGGTATGCGGCATGCACTCTTTGTTTGCTTATTGTGCGCATTACAATGATCTTGTTATAACGACGAAATGATGAGTTCCAAATTCTTTGGCAAACAATATTGTAGTGTCTTTGCCTTTCCATTGTTGTTGTCTTAACTTGTAATGTCTTTGTTTCAGATATAGGTGCTGCATGGACAACTTAAAAGATTGCGGATCCTTCATTGTATTGCTAGGTTTAATTACCATTCAATTTATCTGGGTTCTGTAATATTTTTTCAATGCCTTGCAGGTGATGTAATATTTAGTTAGTTTTTATAGTTCTTTCGCGCATTTTTCTTTGGTGCTTGTGGTAAGTGAGGCTATCCGACGAAATCAATGCGTAAATATTCTCAGTATCTAAATCACGAATTCCCATCCCTTAAACGACCCAATTAAGCGAAATCACATATGTGCCCGCAAAATCCTAAAGCGCCTATTACGCCGGCATATAAACAACAACTAAACGGGCTGGCCCACTTACTTATTGGGCCAGCCCACTTGATTTGTGGACCCCACACTTTTATTGGGCCGGCCCACTTTCTTTAAGGTGGACCCACCACCTGGGCCGCCCACTTGCTTTGTGGTGGACCCCACATACAAAATGGGCCGGCCCTTTAAGACGAAAGTGGGTCCCACCTGTGTTTTGGCCCGGCCCACTAGCGTGTTGGGGGCCCACTTGCTATATGGTGGACCCCGCATACTAAATGGGCCGGCCCTTTAACAGAAAGTGGGACCCACCTGTGTTTTTGGCCCGGTCCACTAGCCTGTTGGGCCGGCCCACTTGCTATAAGGTGGACCCCACATACTAAATGGGCCGGCCCTTTAACAGGAAAGTGGGACCCACAAGTGTTTTGGCCCGGCCCACTATCTTGTTGGGCCGGCCCACTTGCTATATGGTGGACCCCTCATACTAAATGGGCCAGCCCTTTAACTGGAAAGTGGGACCCACTGTTTTTGGCCCGGCCCACTATATTGTTGGGCCGACCCACTTCCTATATGGTGGACCCCACATACTAAATGGGCTGGCCCTTTAACGGAAAAGTGGGTCTGCTTTTGGCCGGCCCACCTTGTTGGGCCGCCCATTTGATCTAATGTGGACCCCACGTACTAAATGGGCCGACCCGATAAGAGGAACCCACATGCTATTGGGCCGGCCCACTATCTTCTTGGGCCGGCCGGTTGCTTTAATGTGGACCCCACTTTGTAAATGGGCGGCCCGTACCAAAGTGGGTCCCACATGTCTTGTGGGCCGGCCCTTTGGCCTGTTGACCGGTCAAACGGCCGGCCCACATGCTTAGTGGGCCGGCCCATTAAAGTTTTGACCAGTCAACCTTAGAGGTTAGGCCCGGCCCACGTAACTAATGGACCAGCCAGCTATATAGTTGACCGGTCAAACTAAGTCAGCTGGCCCGGCCCGCAAACTTAATGGGCCGGCCCGCTTAAGACGTGGCGGCCTCGTGTGGGCCTACCATCTACCACGGGGTTTCAGCCGGTTAACGCCGTTAATCGCGAACGGCGTCGCCACGTGTCGGTTGCATGACGTCGGCAGTCAACGGGCTCCCGGAAACACTTGGGCAACGGTCCGATTTTCCGTGGAAGGGCGCCCAAGCGCGACGGACCGAAAAAATCGTCGTAGGACTTTGCACGACGCAGTTTCCACAACAGAACCCATATCGTCGGGTTTGGCCCATAGGCGACGAAAAATACCCCTTAGCGGACGATTTTGAGACGTTGTCTATCAGAACTTTTCTTGTAGTGCTTGTTGGTTTCACAGCGATTCTGGCTTGGGTGAGTATAACAGTTTCTACTTTTGGGTCAATCGGCACATGGTGGATTGATACGAGTGCGACACGCGGTGCCTTTCTCGAATTTTCCTCACATCCCAAATCCCTCAGCGTCCGGCGGCGAGAACACAAAGGAGGGCGCAAGCGGCAGTGGTGGGTGACGCGTTCCCGGCTTGGCGGCGTCCGGCGCATCCTCTGATCTGCGGCGTCCGACGCATCCCGTTCCACGCCGGCCACGCGATTACTTCCCCGTGCTAGACCATATGCCGCTTCTGTGGGAGATCCACGTCTTCCATTCCCTCCCGAGGCAGCTGGCAGCGCAGAGAAGGTCATCGGCGCACTCCTCTACCTCTCGGGGCTCACCCCGCGGCCGGTCTGTGCTCTCTGCATGCTCAGTCGGCCGTCCTTGGGCGATGCTCCAGTCGGCGCTCCACACGCTATAGGAGCAGTTGGAGGGGACGGGCTAGGGGAGGAGGAGGCGCGGCGGGAAAGGTCGGTCCCCAAGTTTTGCTCCGTTGTTTGGCTCTGGTAAAAATATGGTGGTTACCGCGGCCAGCGGGCGAAGCTGCTGCTGATTCTAGCGTTCACGGCGGACATCCCAACAGCCACCTTGGTTGAACCGAATATCGCCGCAAGGTGGGGATTTTTTTGTCCTCCAGATGTATCGGTTCTGCTCCAAGCCCCTCTCCTCCTTGCGATCGACAACCCTGCAGTTTGCGGCTGGGTCTTCGGCTTTAACTCCATCGAGCAGGATGCGGGCATGCCAGCGGCACCTCGGCAGTTTGTGGCGGCAAGAGAATGATGCCCCGCCCCCTTCCCGATGTCACTACTCGCTCGCCGTGCTCTCCACCTCCTACTGTTTCTCTCTCACACTCTCTCTTTCCACAGGCTGGAGCCTTGCGAACGGGCAGACCAGCGGCGCGGTCACCGGAACAAGACGACATCCCAGCAGCGTCGGCTTAGGGAAGCTTACAGACGCATCGAGGAGCAGGTACGCATGAATTTTCCGCTGTATCCACTGGTCGAATGACAAAACTCTGCTGCCCCTGATCCAAATCGAACCACAAGAAATTTCAATTGAGCGATGTTGTCTGCAATTTGGTAGATTTTAATTCGGTGATTCAACCGCCAACGATGTTCCCATTGATCCTGGATATGCGCTGGAGGAGGAAGGATCAGTTACTGCCATGGCTGCTATGAGGGCGTCGTCTGTAGACGAGGCTGAGAGCGTGAGTCAGGCTCATCCCCAGCAAGATGTATTTGACGATGCAGAGAGCGGTGGTGAATGTGGAGATGCCACACACTCTGTTGCGCTCATACACCCTGCTCTCTATTCCCTGGGGAAGAGAGTTTTTATGGACGATGGCCCATCTGATTCAGTTCAATCAAAATTGAAGATAAATCCGGAAGCACCTAGCTGGACTAAGAGAGGTATGTACTACTGGTTCGAATCCTAGATTTGACTTTGATGAATATAATTCCTGGGTTAATGTATGCCGCAACCAGATGGTTAACTAGAACGAAATTCAGTAAAATTGGCATGTGACTTGAGTAGATCATAGATACATTTAGATGCGTATAGGTTTCCTCGCATGTACTAATTTGATTCATAAAAAATCGCAACTTAATATGTACTAGTTGAATGCCCGTGCGTTGCTACGGGCCCTAATATACAGTTACATCATTTTTGGTCTATTTCAAATGTGTGCTGGCTTCAGATGACAAAGTCCCCTCGTGGAAGTACAATATCGTAATATGTGCCCATGAACACAATGTGTCTCATACTCCTACCTTCCCCTCCTCCGATAGTGCATCATACATATGTATAGTGAAAGGGCACAATGCAAAAATGACAATTCAATTCTTTTCCGTAGTAAGAAAATTTCAAGGTTGGACAATACGTGTAAAAAAATGCTCACTTTCACTTAGGATATTCAAATATGCAATTTCAACACATAGTGTAACCAAATTTTCTTCTAGGTCAAAAATTCAATCGTGGTCGCTTGACCTTGACCTTCAAATATTTGAAATGTCATCTCAAGATGATGCATTCTATAGAAACCGAAACATGGTAGGGTTTGAAATGCTAGGTTTAAAGATTCTTCACCCAATTATATCTTCATTCTTCAATATCTGATACATTTTAGGCAATTCGTGACAACTTCTTTTCATAACAAATGGAACCTGGGTAGAATGTCGCTTGTACGTTTAACAGATGAAAGCACTTCAATAATATCTGAATCTGGCCAACTACATTAGACACGAACACTGTATCAGTAAAAGATGGCCTTCCAATTGCCAGAGATACCTAGGTAAAGGAACCACCAAAAATATCAGGTACTTACACTTTTGATTTATGAGCATATATGGACTTCGCAGCCTGCAAATATACTTTCTTTCTTATAATTGAACCTGCTACCTTTTTTTCATCTGATACAACTAACTTTTAAGAAAAAGAACAAGTTAATGAAAGATTGAAAAAGTCTCATCTTGAGATCCAAAAAGCGATGCACGAGTATAGAAAACCCAAGTAACGTCAAAGGACTAAGCTACTTTTTTTCATATGATACAAACCAAGATGAATTAGTGGAGACATTGTTCTTGATTAAAAAAAGGAAATGATCACAGGTTAAACATACAGTAGTTCATATACATAACGCACGAAGTATTACAAAAAGAAAATCTTGCACCTCGACTAATATAGGTTGCCATCTCTCCATGAATTTGAACCATAATACATGGCCAAAATATACTTCTCCTTCAGGCATCTCTACCGCAAAGAAAACCGCCAATCTTTAACCGTATCTTGACTGCCAGGCATGAGACCACTCATTCTTCTTGTGTAACAGAATCTGAACCAAAATACATGAGCAAAAAGGCATTGAACAAGTTATATATGTTTTCTTGGACCTGGTTACATCAACTGAATCGTGGCACGCATCACAAACCTCGTCTCTGTTTTCCAAGATTGTCTATGTTTTCCAAAAAGGAAACGAACTAAAAAAGGTTGTAACATAAGTTAATAACTTAAACGGAATAATTGGGTTTTCTCATGTACACTGAGGATTATTTTCCTTCAGAGGTATCCCAATTTAATCTGCATGGAGAAAAGCGTTAATAGCCATAGAAGGTAATTCCTTCTTAAAACAAAGCATATCTGCAAAGACAGTTTGATTACATACATGCAAATGAGATCATATGGATCTTGTTTGGTTCATATGAAACTTCATAAGTAAAGAGGTCAACAATGGATGTACGTAGTAGCTATTCATCAATGTGGAAGTATCAATGGCAGAAGGGATAATCTGCAATATCCGTCCATAAAAAAAAACATAAAAAAACATGACAGTTCACATGTATTAAAGTTGGGTAATTCACATCAATGTCCTTTATTTTCTTGCTTAACTAAAATATTCCTTGGACTATCTGAAAGGATATGTAGCGATGACTACAGGGATGGATGCCTACGGGTTTATGTATACCTGCATGATAGGTCTAAATTGTAAGCAATAGAGTGGTATATAGTAGTGGGATCCCGCTACATAATTCAATAAAAAGAGACATATTGAAAAGCTAACCCCAGATGGATTGAACATAAGTTAGTGCAAAAGTATCAGTGTCTGCCCTTTATAGAACAAAACAAAAAACAAATTCTCCTGGCTAGAAAATAAACTGGAGATATATTCATCGGGCCTAAAAGGAAATCGAACAAACCACAAAAAGTCATAGAGATGAAAATATAAACTTTGTAAATTTGGATGTGGTCAAGTTGACTATATGTAATCTTTAAAATATCTTGATAAACTGACCAGGCACAATTAACAACATGATACTGCTAATGCTTTATTAAAAAGTAGTTTGCTCTTTAGCACTTGAGTTTCGTCTCTTTTTACACTTCCATTCCCATATATGTGTAGAGATCGTTTTTTTCAACTGCATTTATTAATGTTTTCATAAAATATTTTCAAGGAAAACCTATGTTAATTCAAGGTAATTTTCAAGAAAAACCTATCATAAATCACGGTTCAGCCAAAGGACAAAAAAAACATAACCTAACACCGCATGACCCTAGAGCCTTCTCGGACGGGATTAAGCGCTCTTACCGGCGGGAGTGGGGGATCATGCGACCATGTTGGACTTGTAGAACAGCTGCAATTACGGATGGATCATGAAATATAGTAGTATCAGAATGGGAAAGTAATCAGCTCAAAAATATTGCAGCGGGTCAACAGCGCATCTGGATGGATTAAAACGTGGATTTTCTTAGGACTTCATGTTATATTTGGGGAATTTTATACCTGAGACTTCATCCATGGGGAGAGTCCTGGAACTTACAGCGAATTCGGTGGGCAACCCTCTGCGAGCGGACATCCCACTTAGCATAAAATGTAGATCAAGAAGAACCCGAGGTGGAGAACCCTATGTTGATCGAGAAGAACCTGAGGTGGAAGAATAAACCAGTGACGAGCACAACAATTACGACTGCCATGAACTGTTCGATTTCCTCAAGCCGTCGCCCCCGTTCGTTGTCAGGGCGACACAAGCGAGTTGAATTTCCTCAAGTCGCTGGCTCGCTACCACGGAGAGCACCTTGTACCCTGAGCGCACGAATTGGCGCATATCCTGGATTCAGGCAAGCTCATGTGTCTTGATCTTCCTTTTCTTTTTATTGGGACGCGGGCGTAGACTGCTGGTACAAGGAAGGAAATATCCAATTTAATTTGTCCTAATTGATACTAATCTGATTTCGTGAATATTTTTTTGGGTAGTGATATGCTTGGCATGGAAAGATCATATTTAATTTGTATTGATAGAGTTTAATTTGATACCATGATTAGCGGTAATAAATGCAAACAAATGTCGAGTTACCGAGGAAAGATCATATTTTGAAATTTCCGTGACTGTCGCTATCCCCTGATTGATTTGTGCATAATATACTTCCTTAAATGTTGTTTAGACGTATTGGACGGATGGATTTTGAGCGGAGACCTTCAGATTAAATTGGATGGTCCGGATTGTTTTAATGACGACCACCAAAGTGCGTTGAGTGTCAAACGACCAACTCCCATTTAATAGTAAAGATTGAAGGGAGAGTTGGGTCTACAACACTTACTTCTTTTTCCAGAAATTTAGATAAGATTGTGCAGGTGCCATGAGTAAATCATACTGTTTTGGGTACATTTTGATATGTAGGCTATTTTCTACTGTTTACCTTCCAAAAGAATTTCTATAGCTCATATGGAGAATAAAACTGATTGTTCTTCCAGTGTGTTCCGGTTTTCTTTTAAGCTGGAAGTCAAAATTTTACATACATGACTATGTTTTCTTGACAGCTTTCAGAGAAGAAGAATAAGAACTGCCTTTTCACAACTTTTCGTTGCCAATAACCACCTATTGCTATGATCCTGATGTTAATTTTTTTCTATCATATATATATATATAAATGAGCAAGGGTCCATTTAGTTTGGCCTCCAAGTATTCCATTAGGGATTGCACATTATTGAAAACTCTACAACTCCGAGTAACTTTGATCTGCTTTGGTGCAACCTAGGTTGTGCACGAACTAAGGAATACCAATCATCATGGCTTCTTTTGTGGAACCGAAACTGATAATCAAGCTTAGAATTAATCTTCAGTTGGCCCTTCCGCTATCGGAGTGGGGTATGTAATGTATCTTAATCCAATAGACTACGCCCTTCAATTGCACATAGATACTACGCCCTGCGGCGTCGTTTTTTTGTCATCGTTTTGGTCTGCTTGATTTTGTGATAGTACATCAATTGAGGTGCTTGGTTGCGAAATTTCCTTGTGCTCTCTTAGTGACTCGGTGGAAGGGTTTCTCTAGCAGATAGGGATGGGCTTAGATGGATCGATGAGAAGACACCCTCTTAATGATCTCTCGAGATTTAATAGAAGCATATTGCTCCCTTTTATTTAAAAATATGAAGCAGGTGGTTTCCATCGGGTGGAGGAAGAGGCGGACAACTCATTCCATTTGGTTTTCTGGCAACACTGAATCCTCACTGGAAAAAAAATAACTCTGAATGGTTAATGCAACTATGCGTGAAGAGGAACCAATAGTTTAAGTATTGTTTTATTGAGCAGCTCCGGAACATATTACATGTTCGCTTGGCTATCTATTTCAGCTTATTTCCAAAGGTGATTGCTGTAATGTCTCAACAACCTAACTAACTAAAAAAGGTTCTAGAAGGTATCTCTCCTCTCTTTCAGAATATTTTCATCTATCTACTGTTCTATTTGGATTTTTGGTTTTTTGTTCAGATGATTCATATGTGCATCTAGGTTGTTCTCATAGGTTTTATATTCATATTTTTTTTACAGTGCCTCCGGTTGTTGTAGAAAAAATGGAATGTGCTTATATTTATTCAGTTCCTCAAAGTTTAACTCAAGTCTGAGCGACCCACTTTTTGTTTATATGCAGATTCTATGGAGTGGGCTTCAGCAAATACTTACCATCCTTATAAGTCGTGTCAACAACTCATTCCGGGTATTTGAGATTGACACTCTTTTGTATGGAAATGAATCAGCTATTTGCTTTGTCTGTGTTAATGCATATGGAAATGCTATCTGGTTTGTGTGATTGTGTTCCTCTCATATCTTCTTTGTAATGTCAGTCATTTCTCTATATATGTTTACAAAAATATTATATGCACATACTGCCTCTTCTATCCAACTATTGAAAAATGTCTCTTTAAAGCTATTATTAACATGCAGCCATCCTCATAAGTTTTAGCAAAAGGTACTTATATGCTTCAATGATATCAGTTGGCAGTATGGATCACAATTTGCAGAGCCCACAGAGAAGTCAATACTGTTACCGATCAAACACCAATTTTGTTAGCTAAATATTTTTATATATTTCTTAGCTAGGGTAAGTTTTGGTCACGGTTTTAAAGGCGTTAAGGCGTCTTAGAGCGGTTAGGGGGCGCTCTGATGCCTAAGCGGTCGATTTTCCAAGGCGCATGGGCATGGCAGGCGCCTTGACGCCTAAGCGTCGCCTAGGCGACGCCTTAGGGACGCCTTTAAAACCCTGATTTTTGTTACATCTGTAGTTGTACCCCTATGTTTTCAGCACTAGGTAATCTATTTGGATTAACGTTTAGATTCTCCACCTTGATGGAAATAAGAGGCCTGAGAGAAACACTACAATCAAACATACACTTGCTCCACATGGAACTACTTCAAGGAAACCAATGCTGGTCATTGACTTATTGGCAACACTCTAAAGAATACCTACGCTGATAGATTGGTGGCTGCGGCCTAAGACGTCTGAGGTCTGAACTTCCAATAGCAACACCAAAGATTTCTATGTACATACACGGCTGACCGCCTGTATTCTCTATATAAAACTTGGGTGCTCTTGCTCCAGGTACAGGTAAGAACGCTCCAGCTCTTTTTGCTTACTTCGTTTGGTTCTTTCTAGGTATAATATTATGTTATTGGTCAGATGTTTTTGTTGCTACGAAAAGATTCCTACCAGCCCAGAAAATTGTTCCTTTATACTTTTTGAATGATTGTCATGTGCCCATATCAAAATTTTCTTTACTATTTTGATGTCCTTTCCCTGAAATCGTCCATGCCAGAATTTTTTCTTTACTGATTATTTAGTTTTTAGAATTCGACTACCATTTTTCATTTCACACACCATATAAATTTTCATAGTACATCTGTTGTTTGTGTACATGACAAGTTTGAGGCTATGAGCCAATCAAGAAGAGTCCCCCTCTCAGTTTTAGAGATTGGCAACCAATATAGTAATTCATTCTATCCCACAGGGGATGAAAAGATCATAGAGACACTAGGAATTGTGAATGATCTGTTTTTTTTTTGCACCAATGGGTGTGTTTATTGGTTCTCAATATAGCAGAATGTTCTATTTAAGTAGTGCTTATTACATTACTCAAGAAGATAACGATGCATTTAGTGAAGAGCTCACCATCCTCTCCTCCAACCTCGAAGATGACGGCGTTGAGCACTGACAACCTGTTATCACCAGATTTTGGTCAAATCAGGAGGTGGGCTGCGATCAAGATGGGCTTGAGAGATTACACATGGAAGATCTATGAGGCGGCCTTGCACGGAGGATTTGGGCTAGGTTGCCCGTGTATCTTTAATTATGGTAGATTGTATCTAGATTAAAAGTTAGAGTTTATCTCGTGCACGGTTTAGTGCACGCCCACATTAGAAAGTCCCCTGGACTATAAATATGTACCTAGGGTTTATGGAATAAACAACAACTCACGTTCAACCCAAAACAAACCAATCTCGACGCATCGCCAACTCCTTCGTCTCGAGGGTTTCTATCAGGTAAGCGACATGCTGCCTAGATCGCATCTTGCGATCTAGGCAGCACAAGCCCCACGTTGTTCATGCGTTGCTCGTACTGAAGCGCTTTTGATGGCGAGCAACGTAGTTATCGTAGATGTGTTAGGGTTAGCATTGTTCTTCGTTTAAGCATGCTTACGTAGTGCAATCCTTGCATATCTAGCCGTCCTCACACCTATCTCGGGTGTGGGGGCGGCACCCCGCTTGATCATTATTTAGTAGATCTGATCCGTTACGGTTGCTCCTTGTTCTACAAGGATTAGTTTAATATCTGCAATAGTTAGGCCTTACAAAGGGGGGAGGATCCAGTGGCACGTAGGGTGGCGTTCGCAAGTCCTAAACAGGATGTTCCGAGGATCAACTTCATGTTGGTTTTTAGGCCTTGTTTAGGATCGGCTTACGAGCACCGTGCGTGGCCGCGAGGCCCAACCTGGAGTAGGATGATCCGATTATGCGGTGAAAACCCTAAATCGTCGTAGATCTCATTAGCTTTATCTTGATCAAGCAGGACCACCAAGTATTCGTGCACCCCGTACGAATCATGGGTGGATCGGCTCTTTGAGCCGATTCACGGATAACCTGAGAGCCGATCGAGGCTCGTATTTAACGTTTACATGTATGCCCTGCAGGAAACTAAGCGAGGCATCAACATCACCTTCCTGACCAGGTATAGGTCAGGTGGCACGCCTGCACTTCGCATCGCCGCGTGTGACCAGAAGAGCATTGCGGGCCGTCGCTCGGAGGGGTCTCAGCCAGCCGCAGCTCTAGGCTCTTCCCGGCTCTACGATGTTGACAAGGCCGCTGCCCGCCGGTGGGTTTTGGCAGTCAACACATTCTGGCACGCCCGGTGGGACAAACGTCTACGTCAACCACATCGCCATCTACATCTGAGATGGCGGACGGCACGCCAGTCACCTACGAGGAGCTGCCTGACGAGCTCAAGAAGCAATACAACGAGATCAAGGCCACCCTCGAAGCCGACCTCATCGGCTCTTTTCAGAGAACCCGTTCCCATGGCATCGGATGGAAGGGATTCTCACCGCAAGGTGCACTCGATGGGATAGACCTCTCTGCCCCGTCGGAGGAACGCACCAGGGGCCTGCGGCAGGAGATCAACTACTTGGTGGCTCACTCGCTACACCGCCACTCTGAAAACTTGGTTAACGTGTTGGAGCGTGTCGCTCTGCGCGTAATCCAGGAGATCATGAGCCACCAGTACTCGCCGTCAGGACCAGCGCTCGGGACTCATCAAGGAGAGTTGCCACTCCAGTCCCGTCCACCGCTGCCGTATGCGTTGGCAGCACCCGCTGAAGTGCCGACTACACCGGCATTTGTCGTCTACAAGATTGGTGGTGACCCTAGTGACTACCAGTTCTTGACTGAGGCGCCTAAGGAGATCCCTGAAGGATACGCGTGCACGTATGTGCCAGATTGTGGTAGCTGGGCACTCACAAACCAGGCCACGACATCGGGGACTCCGGCGAAGACAGGAGGAACGTCAGCAACAGAGCTTGAGAAGCAGACGTGGCTAACTAAGTACGCCACACCGACGAAACTCCCGAGCCCAGCTCCTGCGGTTGGCTCGAGCTGGAAAAGCAAACATGGCTGGCTAAATACGCCACCCGGCGAATCTTGAGTGCAACTCCTACAGCCAGACAATGGATCAGATCGTACCATACTGAGAGACCAGTTCGGCATGGTGCCGAAAGAAGCGATCGGCTATTCCAAGCCGTACCCGACGATTACGAGATGATCCCGCTGCCACCTAAATATCGGCTCCTGACTTCTCCAAATTCAGTGGATCAGATGGCTCCAGCTCCATCGAGCACGTCGGCCGATATTTGGCTCAACTAGGACCGGCTTCAGTGTCGGATCAGCTACGCGTGAGGCTCTTTTCACGGTCCCTCACGGGATCGGCTTTTGGATGGTACACCTCTTTGCCAAAAACTCCATCCAGTCTTGGAAGCAATTGGAAGAACAGTTCCATATGCAATACCATTCAGAAGCTTCCGAGTCTGGCATTGTCGATCTAGCACAACTACGTCAGAAGCGCGGGGAAACGGTGACAGAGTACATCCAGCGCTTCAGGAATCTTAGGAACCGATGTTATTCGGTTCGTATAACTGAAAAGGAAGCAGTCGAGTTGGCAGTAGCAGGCCTTGCCACACAGCTCAAGGACATGGCCTCCCAAGCAGATTATCCCGGGCGCACATGGTTCAGAAACTATCAGCATATGAACAGCGCCACCCGGACTGTACCAAGACAAGTTCAAGCGTGCGTAGTCATGGTCGATACGGAGGAAGATGAAGTGCCTGCGGGAGACCAAGAAGTAGCAGTGGCGAGTGGACTCGGGAGGAACCCCCGTGTCCTGCAAATGGGTAAAGCCACCAGGGCCGCCCAGGGGATTTGATTTTGACGTGACCAAGACCGAACAAATCTTCGACCTCCTGCTCAAGGAGAAACAGTTGACGATTCCTGAAGGTCTCAAGTTCCCCACGGCGAAAGAGCTAAACGGAAAGCCGTACTGCAAATTCCACAACTCGCTCTCCCATGCCACCAACGACCGCAGGGTGTGGCGTCGGCACATCCAAGCGGCGATAGAGAAGGGGCGCCTAATTTTCAACCAGTACGCCATGAAGGTCGACACCCAACCCTTCCCCGCCGTTAACATGGTGGAAGTCACCTACCCTGAGGGTTGCCAGCCAGGTCCCTCGTTCAGCATCAACATGGTAGGACCTGGGAACCACTCTGGCAAAGATGGAGATGAGGCCCTGCTCTCATAGCAAGGATACGAGGAGGCCGCTCCACGCGATCGGCTCCGTCATGATGGCAAGCGCTACGTCACAGAGGGAGAGGTGAAGAACATAAGATATCAACGGCCTCTCTCTGACCACCTCCTCAACAAATATGTGAGTCAGTATGACCAACGCCGACGGTCCAATTATGATGATAGAGGGGATCGTCTGGCTAGAGAAGCCAGAAGACATCGTCGGCAGGATCGCGATGAGGAGGAGCACGAGCGCCGTGCCACGGAAACATCAAGGGAGCAAGACGACAACGCCGGCACTGGGACTGCCCTTCTTCAGACACCGCTGGGATTCAGGAATGAGCCGATTGCCCACAATCGGCAATTGCACAGAATGCAACAAGAAGAAGAAGGAGGCAGCCAACGTATCTGTGTTCGAGCGCCTAGGGCCTCTCCCGCCACAAAGCAAACGCGCTGAGTCACCTCGTTGGGCAGACCTTGAGGATTCAGAAGACGAGGGAGAAGTAGAAGAGGACAAGTACCACCGGCCAAGGTGGTGCCCTGACGGACTCAGCCGTTCCCAAAAACGCAGGGTTCAGCGATTGCGCGGCCTGGAGGAAGCCGAAAGGTTATACGCATACGCTAAGGAAGGCACGGCACGATCTGGCTGCGAAAGTTCAGCGAACCCTGGATGAAGAGGGTCGTCCACGAAAAATGGAGTGGCGCCCAAACAGAGGAAAGCCGATGATGAGACATCGGCTGGCACAAACATGGTACTCGTCTTGCCGACGAGCTTAGTGCTCCACGACTCTACGGTGCACTCAAGGTGGACGACAGCAAGCGCATCAAGTCGAGGTTGGGTTGGTTTTATCCAGCCTGAAGTAGCAAGATTGAACCAATGAGCAAGCCGGCGAGGCTGATCCTTGTGATCGGCCCCAAAAATTATGAAGGAACGCTACGGAACCTTCGGACAGCGTTCAAATGGATATGGAGGCCGATTACGGCAATCGGCCAAAATTACCTTCACCACATGTTCTGCTTGCGTTCAGCACCGATCTACTGAGCAGTGGTCACGTCGGTAGACGAGAGTTAGCATGGATTTTTGCGAAACCGACGTGCAAGTGCAGTGCCCTGGCTATCCATACAAGCCGATATCTGCAGTCATCCAGCAGGTATCGGCTCGGGGGGCATATAATCAGATGAACATGCGTGCAGAGAGACATGTGTGAACATACGTGCAGAGAGACATTGGGGGCCGATTAAGAAAAATCGGCCAAAATAAAAAAAAACATTTTTGGAACAGCCGATGCAAGGGCATCGACTTCAGAATCAAGAAACAGCCGATGCGTAGCCATCGACTCTAGTCGGGCGATGTTTATCAAGTCTCCACCAAATCCAGGATTTCCAATCTGTGGGGCTAGTTCAGCTGAAACGGAAGATTATCGGCTGTCGGAGGAAGAGAGAGGATCGGCTGTGGCGCACTCTCGCTGACATTCTCGCCTCGAGTGAGACTCGGGGGGCAGCAGGCCTAGTGGATAAAGATGGGGATACCATCGGCTGATCCTTCATTGCAACCTTCTTCACAATGATGGGTACTGAAAAGGATTATTGGGTTGGTTGGAAAAGTTCAAAAGTTTTTCCTGAAGATCCTGCATTTTCCACCAGATTTAGAAAATCATCAGCTGAAGAAGAGAAGGGTGAATTTCAAAGGACCGATGTGGTGCGATCGGCTCATTACGCATTGGCAAAGGGGACGAATCGGCAAGGTCAGTAGAAGGGGGAATCGGCTCAATTAAACTCAAAAGGAATCGGCAAAATCAAAATTGGGGAAAAGTTCTTCATTGATTAGATGAGATTTCTTACATAAAGAGCTAATTGCTCTCAAAAGGGGAATACTAGGGGATCCATTGCCCCATCTACTACTACTGGCCCTATTCTAGAGGTCCTATCTATGGGCCATCACTGCCCTCGTCGTCGCCGTCATCGCTGCTATCAGCGCTACTCCCAGGGAGCTCCTCGTCGCTGCTGCCCCAGCCCTTGGCCGGAGCATCCTCCTCCTCGTCATCATCGTCATCCTCGCTGTCCGCCCAGGAGCGGAAGCGCTTGGTCGGCGGATACCCGATGGAGGAGGAGGAGTCATCCTCCTCCTCTTCCTCTTCGTCATCATCTTCGTCCTCGCTGTCCGCCCACATGCGGGAGCGCTTCTTCGCGGGAGCTTGGCGGAGGGGGCCTTGGCCTTCGCCTTCTTTCTCCTCCTTGTCGGAGGAGAAGGGGTCCACTGCGGGTGAAGGCTGTCTCGTTCTTCTTCTTCGGCGAAGATTGGGGGAAGAGGTTTGAGAAGGAAGGGGAAGAGGAAGACATTGCTACAGGGGGAGAGGGTTTTTGGGTGCCGATGGCTGGGACAGAACAGAGGATAAAGAGAGCTAATCAGTCGGCACGGCTAAATAGTGATAAATCTGGTGAAGGTCTTATGCCATTACAGTTTCCAAGGAATCGACGCCAAAGCTGTCAGAATTTGTAGAGGAGCTGAGAAGACAGGGCATAATAATGATGGATGCTGTAACGGCTCTGCTCTACCACGACATGACCCTTCGAAGGGAAAACAGAGTGGTTTTGGAATTATCATTACCAAAACCAGGGGGCATGTGTTATCACCAGATTTTGGTCAAATCAGGAGGTGGGCTGCGATCAAGATGGGCTTGAGAGATTACACATGGAAGATCTATGAGGCGGCCTTGCACGGAGGATTTGGGCTAGGTTGCCCGTGTATCTTTAATTATGGTAGATTGTATCTAGATTAAAAGTTTTTATCTCGTGCACGGTTTAGTGCACGCCCACATTAGAAAGTCCCCTGGACTATAAATATGTACCTAGGGTTTATGGAATAAACAACAACTCACGTTCAACCCAAAACAAACCAATCTCGGCGCATCGCCAACTCCTTCGTCTCGAGGGTTTCTATCAGGTAAGCGACATGCTGCCTAGATCGCATCTTGCGATCTAGGCAGCACAAGCCACGTTGTTCATGCGTTGCTCGTCGAAGCGCTTTTGATGGCGAAACGTAGTTATCGTAGATGTGTTAGGGTTAGCATTGTTCTTCGTTTAAGCATGCTTACGTAGTGCAATCCTTGCATATCTAGCCGTCCTCACACCTATCTCGGGTGTGGGGGCGGCACCCCGCTTGATCATTATTTAGTAGATCTGATCCGTTACGGTTGCTCCTTGTTCTACAAGGATTAGTTTAATATCTGCAATAGTTAGGCCTTACAAAGGGGAGGATCCGGTGGCACGTAGGGTGGCGTTCGCAAGTCCTAAACGGGATGTTCCGAGGATCAACTTCATGTTGGTTTTTAGGCCTTGTTTAGGATCGGCTTACGAGCACCGTGCGTGGCCGCGAGGCCCAACCTGGAGTAGGATGATCCGATTATGCGGTGAAAACCCTAAATCGTCGTAGATCTCATTAGCTTTATCTTGATCAAGCAGGACCACCAAGTATTCGTGCACCCCGTACGAATCATGGGTGGATCGGCTCTTGAGCCGATTCACAGATAACCTGAGAGCCGATCGAGGCTCGTATTTAACGTTTACATGTATGCCCTGCAGGAAACTAAGCGAGGCATCCACATCACCTTCCTGACCAGGTATAGGTCAGGTGGCACGCCCTGCACTTCGCATCGCCGCGTGTGACCGAAGAGCATTGCGGGCCGTCGCTCGGAGGGGTCTCAGCCAGCCGCAGCTCTAGGCTCTTCCCGGCTCTACGGTGTTGACAAGGCCGCTGCCCGCCGGTGGGTTTTGGCAGTCAACACAACCCTACCATGCTACTTTAGCATCTCTGCCTAGCTTTTCTCGCTAACAGAGTTGGCATGTATAATAAATAGAATTTATGATCTATGATATTTATGGTCCCAGGTATATATTAGTACATCAGGCTAACCTGTTTTGTAAGTGCATTTGCCCTCCTAAGTGTCACTACTAGCTGATGCCGTGACAAACTCCTTACAACCACCAATGTTGCCTCACGGTCACAGGCGTGCTTATTTGCAGTACGATGATCAATATGCAATGCCAGTTATTACGACCAGATTTAATTTCTATTTCTTTCTGATGCCCTCTTATTTCCTTGATTCTCAGGATTACCTTTTTATGCACACATGTTCAATGTATGATGTATCAAATTTAGTTATCAGACACCTTGAAACCCATCGTTTAAAAAGCAAAATATTCATTACTTTTATCAATACCAACATATTACATGGTCGGCGCGGCGTGCCGCCGCGCCCATTAATGCTAGTGTACCATTATGTTTTGTCATGATGTCTGACTGTCGCTTATTTTGCCAGGAGATCTTGCGGAGGCCAACAAGCGTGCTGACGCTCTTGCTGCTAGGTTAGAGCAGAGCGAAAAGGCTCGCGAAAAAGCTGAAGAAAATGCCAAGAAGGCTAAGGAGGATGCTGCCATTGTCGGAGAACTCCGAAAAAGACTTCACGACGCAGAAACTTCTTTGAGTGAAAACATAACTCAACAATCTGCGCGTGAACAGGAGATCCTTTCTCCAGCTTTTTCCACTTTTGCTCAGGGAGAACCGGTCAAGAGTATGAGCTTGAGGGTGCCGAAGGTGACCAACTCCTTGATGCATTCTCTCTTCTGGAAATTCACTGTGATGAGGCTCGCGATGGCCTTACTGAAGCAAAGATTGGGCTGTCGTGGCTTTTTCCATATTTTTTCAAGAAGAAAGAAGTGCCTGGAACTTTTGTTGCTCTTGCCAAGTGCTTCAGTTCTCAAGATAACCTTGGACTCCAACTTCGCCAAGAGGGGTTAAAAGTAGGATTTGAAGGTACCATTGCCTTGGTTGCTGACAGTCAGCAAGACGTCGACTGGGCAAAAGTTGGCGGCACAAAGGAGATGGAGACGAAGAAGTGGCAGGCGCTGATTAAGGCTGCCAAGCCTAACTCGAAGAAGATCCTTGCCTATCTTGGATATGACCCAACTTCTGCGCCTAGCTCGTCGAAGCCGGAGGTCAAGTAGACCACCCTCCTTTTGCTTCTAGTTTTAATTCTCTGTTGGCGCTGTTGCCTTTCTAGATTGGACGACAGCTACTTCAGTAGTTTACTAGGAGTCCCTCTTTTCTAACATCCTTGTATATATTTGAAGAATTAATGGAAATCTATCTTTGCTTGATGATTGATGTCAAGATTCTTTATTTTTCAGTTGATTTTTGACAACTATACTGCGACCCCTCCTTCCGATCCTTTTCATGTGTCCTGTTTGGAGGAAACTATTGCTGTCGAGCAATTTGAAGACTCGTCGATTAAACATTCAACAGAAGATCTGGAAGAACTTCGCCAACAACTACAGTCTTTGAAGAAACAATCACTTATGATAATGGAACAGTCTCGAAAATCATCCGAGAGAGAAACAGTGGCACTTCAACAGTCTCGCGATGCCATAACTGCTAAGGAAACCGCCTTAGATGAAACCGCGAAAGCTGCTTCTCGAGAAAACTCCCTGCTTGAATTAATGATTGAGGCAAGCTCAGAAATGGCGGGTATATTTTTTGGACTTGATCCTTCTCTTCCTTTTTCTACTGTGCCTATTATCTATCTTTAACTGATGTATTGTCACCAAGCATGTCCCTTTTTAGATGCTGAGGCCGAGGATCAAAGAGTGGATACAAGATCAAATTTTCTTGTTAACTTGGGTCTTGATCATGGTGTCCTCTTCTGGGCTACGCCTGAACGTACCCGACAGATTGTAAGATTCCAAGACCGCTCGAGCCAAGTTCGAGGATTTCTTGAGTTTTGTTCCAGCACTTTGTCCAAGATTTTCAATGCTATGTTTCCTCGGAATGTTCAGCCAAAATCTCTCCTCGAACTTATGGAGAAATTTAAGGATGTGCAGAAAATCCATGGCTTTGTAAAAGCTCAACTGATAGCTGGCGCCAAGGTAACCCTTATCATGCTTCAAATCTACCAACCCAAACTTGATATGACAAAGGTGGTGGAAACTGTTCATACAAAGCTGAGGGAACGGCGAAGAGGTGTTGATAAAATCAATGCGCGGATCACTCCAGTAGCTGAGGAAATAATTGATGACCTTCTTCGGATGGATGCCGACTTTTTCTCAGACGGCCATTATGCTGATTTTTTGGGTGCTGCTCCCGAAGAAGCCAGAGTAAATATTGACGACTTGTTGGGTCACCACTGAGTTTGTATTTTGTCGATAGGAATTATATCTTTGCTGTGTTTATATTGTAAGTTGTATATTTCTCTTCCTTCAAGCCCCCGAGTGTCTCGGTGATAGGTCCTCTTTGTTGTATATGCGAGGCTGTAAACCAAGGCAACCAACTTTTTATTGAAGATACTATATTTATGGGTATAAGCCCCCGAGTATTTTGCTCCTTTGCTGATTGCTATTTTGCATTTTCTTTTTATTTGGCGAGGTATTTGATACCAAGGCGAAATATTTCCTGCACATTGGATTTATCTATGTTGTGTATGTGTTGTAACTTCGAGGCGTAAGCCCCCGAGTATGTCGACGAAAAGATGTGTATCTCATCACTATATTTTATTATATTGCAGCACCGCGAGCCCGCCTCATTAAAAACCTTTCCAGCCCCACTCGGTGCCCTGAAAAGGAAAAGAGTGCGTCGAAACTCGCGGGCGTTTCAGTACATTGTATTTTTACAAAGGAGGACTATATTTTGACTCTATGCGTAGAAACGCCTGAGCTGCGCCACGTTCCAGGGGTTTTTCTCGGGAACCCCGTCTTCTTGTCCTTGATTCTGTACGCTCCTCCTTCGATTACTTCTGTGACGACGTACGGGCCCAGCCATGGTGACTCGAGCTTTTCAGTACTTTGCTGATTGAGCCGTAAGACCAAATCTCCCACCTGGAAAGATCTTGGCCGCAACCGTCGACTGTGGTAGTTTTTCAGGTCATGTTGGTACTTGGTGACTCGTGAGAGCACTTCATCCCGAGCTTCATCGAGTGCATCTACGTCGTCCTCTAAAGCTCTTCTTGAAGTTTCTTCGTCATACTCTGTGACTCTTGGGGAGTCATGTTCTATTTCTATCAGTAATACTGCTTCAGCTCCATGGACAAAAAAGAACGGAGTTTCTTGCATCGCCGTATTTGGAGTTGTTCGAATACTCCACAAAACACTTGGCAATTCTTCTGGCCAAGTATGCCGAGCTTTTTCAAGCGGTCCTAGCAGGCGCTTTTTAATGCCGTTGCAGATGATGCCATTGGCTTTCTCGACTTGGCCATTGGTTTGCGGGTGCCCAACTGACGCGAAGTGCAGTTTGATGCCTACTTCTGCGCAGTATGCCTTGAACTCCTTGGACGTGAAGTTACTGCCGTTGTCTGTGACGATGCTGTGAGGTACTCCAAACCGAAAAACGATGCTCTTCACGAATTTTATGGCTGATGCTGCGTCTGGCGAATTTATCGGCTTTGCTTCTATCCATTTGGTAAATTTATCGACAACAACCAACATGTACTCGTATCCTCCTGGCGAAGCTTTGTGTAATTTGCCTACCATATCAAGTCCCCATTGGGCAAAGGGCCAAGACAATGGTATTGGCATCAGCTCTGCTGCTGGGGAGTGTGGTTTTGCGGCGAATCTTTGGCACGCGTCGCAGGTTTGTACTATCTCTTTTGCATCCTCGATTGCTGTCAACCAGTAAAATCCAGCCCGAAAAGCCTTTGCTGCAATAGCTCGACTGCTCGCGTGGTGACCACATATTCCCTCGTGTACATCCTTCAAGATTATTCTTCCTTCTTCGGGTGTAACACACCTTTGCAGCACTCCCGAAATACTGCGCTTGTATAACTCCCCTTTGACCACTGTGAAGGCTTTGGATCGTCGAATAACTCGTCTTGCTTAAATTGGGTCGTCAGGTATTTCTTTCCGTAGGATATACGATATGTATGCTTGCATCCACGGAATTCCATCATCACCGGCTGCTGATCCTCTTCTTCATCTCGAACTTCTTTGTGAGGCGCCGAAGTTTTCTCTTCCTTTGTCTTCTTTCGCGCTTTTGTCTTTGTAGATCTTTCAGCTATTTCCTCCCAAAACACCCCTGTCGGGATTGGGAGGCACTGTGACCCGATATTTGCGAGAACGTCGGCTTCATCATTGCTCAGCCTACTAATGTGATTTACTTCGCATCCATCAAACAGCTTCTCAAGCTCATTGTACACCTCCTTGTATGCCACCATGCTGTCATTGACCGCGTCACATTGGTTCATAACTTGCTGTGCTACCAATTGTGAGTCGCCAAAGATTTTTAATCGGGTCGCACCGCAGGCTTTTGCCATCTTCATCCCGTGTATAAGGGCTTCATATTCTGCTTCATTATTAGATGCGTTTGGGACGTCATCCAGACGTATTTCAATTTGTCGCCTTCAGGTGATATGAGTATCACCCCTGCGCTAGCTCCTTCTACTCTCTTCGATCCGTCGAAGTTCATGGTCCAGGCTCTCGACAAATCTGGGGGTCCTGTATTTTGTAATTCCATCCACTCTGCAATGAAATCTGGCAAAATTTGCGACTTGATTGCCTTTCTTTTTCATATGTGATGTCAGGGAAAGTTCTATTCCGCAAAGGGAGACACGCCCTGTAGCTTCTGGGTTGTTCAGTATGTTTGATAGAGGTGCTTCATTGACCACTATTATCGGGTGTGCCGAAAAATAGTGGCGCAGCTTTCTTGTTGTTGTTATTACTCCATATGCTAGCTTCTGGTACTGCGGGTACCTCTGTTTTGAAGGCGATAATACTTCACTAATGAAATATACTGGCCTCTGTACTCCATGGAGTTTTCCTTCTTCTTCTCTTTCGACAACTAGCGCAGTGCTGACCACCTGAGGCGTAGCCGCTATGTACAGCAGGAGAGGTTCCTTTTCTCTTGGCGCCACCAAGATCGGTGGTGTCGAGATTGCCCGCTTAAGATCCTCGAAAGCTCTGTCTGCTTCTTCGTTTCACTGGAACTTGTCTCCTTGTTTAATGAGGGCGTAGAATGGTAACGCCTTTTCTCCCAGCCTGGCGACGAATCTTCTTAAAGCTGCGACTCGCCCCGTTAGCTGTTGTATTTCTTTCAACTTTTGGCTTCCTCATTGTTACGATAGCTTGGATTTTTTCGGGATTAGCTTCGATCCCTCTGATACTAGGAACCCGAGAAGTTCTCTCTGCAGGGACGCCGAAGGAACACTTCATCGGATTAAGTTTGAGGCAAAATTTGTCGAGGTTGTCGAAGGTTTCCTTCAAGTCCTCGATTAACGTTGCCCCCTTTTTTGATGTGATGACGACGTCGTCGATGTATACTTGTACATTTTTCCCAATCTGTGTTGCTAAGCACTTCTGCATCATCCGTTGATATGTTGCTCCCGCGTTTTTCAACCCGAAAGGCATTGTTTTGTAACAAAATACGCCATACGGTGTGATGAACGCTGTTTTGGCTTCGTCGTCTTCTTTTAATCTGATCTGGTTGTATCCAGAATATGCGTCCAAGAAGGAAAGACGTTCACATCCTGTCGTGGAGTCGATAATTTGATCGATCCTTGGGAGGGGAAAGTGATCCTTTGGACAATGTTTATTGAGACACGTAAAGTCGACACACATGCGAAGGACTTTCGTGTTTTTCTTCGGCACCATCACTGGGTTAGCTACCCAAGTGGCCTCGGTAGATATCTCTTTGATGAAACTAGCTTCTCTCAGTCGATTAATTTCTGACAGCATGGCTTTGCGGTTAGGTTCCGAAAAACGCCGCAACGGTTGTTTGATTGGTCTCGCTATTGGATCCAAGTTTAGGTGGTGCTCGGCAAGTTCCCTGGGTACTCCTGGCATGTCAGCTGGACACCATGCAAAGATTTTCTAGTGCTCACGGAGGAACTCGACGAGCGCGCTTTCCTATGCGAGGTCCATGTTGCCGCAATGGACGTCGTTTTCTTTGGATCTGTCGGGTGAATCTGTACCTCCTTGGAGTCCTTTACCGTATTAAAGGTTGCCTCTTTATTAGGTCTCCCTACATCTGGTAGCACATCGTAATCAGTCGTGAGCCTTGACTCCATGTATTCTGCTTGCATCCCGAATTTCGATCCGATGAAAATCCTTGTCACATTTGTCGGCTAGTGCGAAACTTCCTTTGACTGTAATTGGTCCCTTAGGTCCAGGTAACCTCCACAACAAGTATGTGTAATGTGGTACTGCCATAAACCTGGCATATGCTGGCCGTCCCAACAGGGCGTGATATTGTGACGGGAAATCCACGACTTCAAATTCCAGCTTCTCGATCCTGTAGTTTTCTCGGGTCCCAACTGAACGCCGAGATTGATCTTCCCACGGATAATTTGGCTTCTCGGTGTGATACCGTGGAATCGTGTGTCGGTCGGTTTCAGGTTTGCTAGGGATATATTCATCTTCCTTAGTGTATCGCATACATAAGGTTTAGGCTGTGCCGCCATCTATGAATACTCGAGATACATCGAATCGCAATTCTGCTGGTAGGATCGTCGACTGCCCTGGTCGAGGAACTTGCGTGGATGATCAGCTATTGTGAAGCCAATATCTTGTCCAGACCAGTTAAGGTACTCGACTGTTGGTGGTGGCATCTTCTCGCCATAAACACTGTCGCGAGATTACTCTCGAGCTCTATTGGATAGCCCCTTTACGAATCATCGAGACCGCTCCGTTAGAGTTAGGATCAACATAGGGCGGTGGAGCAGGTGCTGCCGCTATTCTGAGCTGATGTCGATTTTCATATGTAATCGCGGGAGGAGGTGGCTGATGGCGTGTAACTCACACGTTCGTTGGGAACCCCAAGAGGAAGGTATGATGCGCACAGCAGCAAGTTTTCCCTCAGAAAGAAACCAAGGTTTATCGAACCAGGAGGAGCCAAGAAGCACGTTGAAGGTTGATGGCGGCGGGATGTAGTGCGGCGCAACACCAGAGATTCCGGCGCCAATGTGGAACCTGCACAACACAACCAAAGTACCTTGCCCCAAGCAGTGAGGTTGTCAATCTCACCGGCTTGTTGTAACAAAGGATTAACCGTATTGTGTGGAAGATGATTGTTTGCAAGAAAACAGTAAAGAACAAGTATTGCAGCAGATTTGTATTTCAGTATAAAAGAATGGACCGGGGTCCACAGTTCACTAGAGGTGTCTCTCCCATAAGATAAAAGCATGTTGGGTGAACAAATTACAGTTCGGGCAATTGACAAGTAGAGAGAGCATAACAATGCACATACATGTCATGATAAGTATAGTGAGATTTAATTGGGCATTACGACAAAGTACATAGACCGCCATCCAACTGCATCTATGCCTAAAAAGTCCACCTTCAGGTTATCATCCGAACCCCTTCAGTATTAAGTTGCAAAGCAACAGACAATTGCATTAAGTATGGTGCGTAATGTAATCAACAACTACATCCTTAGACATAGCATCAATGTTTTATCCCTAGTGGCAATAACAAAACACAACCTTAGAACTTTCTGTCACTGTCCCAGGTATCAATGTAGGCATGAACCCACTATCGAGCATAAATACTCCCTCTTGGAGTTAAGAGCAAAAACTTGGCCAGAGCCTCTACTAATAACGGAGAGCATGCAAGATCATAAACAACACATAGGTAATAACTTGATAATTAACATAACATGGTATTCTCTATCCATCGATCTCGACAAACACAACATATAGTATTACAGATAGATGATCATCATGTTAGGCAGGTCACAAGATCCAACAATGAAGCACAATGAGGAGAAGACAACCATCTAGCTACCGCTATGGACCCATAGTCCAGGGGGTGAACTACTCACTCATCACTCCGGAGGCGACCATGGCGGTGAAGAGTCCTCCGGAGATGAATCCCCTCTCCGGCAGCCGGAGATCTCGAATCCCCGAGATGGGATTGGCGGTGGCGGCTCTGGAAGGTTTTCCGTATCGTGGCTCTCGGTACTGGGGTTTTCGCGACGGAGACTTTAAGTAGGCGGAAGGGCAACGTGGGGGGCCACACGAGGGCCCCACACCGTAGGTCGGCGCGGCCAGGGCCTGGGCCGCGCCGCCCATGGTGGCGGCGCCGTGGCCCCACTTCGACTCCTCTCGGTCTTGGAAGCTTGTGGCAAAATAGGACCGGGCGTTGATTTCCAATTCCGAGAATATTTCGTCACTAGGATTTCTGAAACCAAAACAGCAGAATGGCTCTTTCGCATCTTGTTAATAGGTTATTTGAAAATGCACGAATATGACATAAAGTGTGCATAAAACATGTAGATATCATCAATAATGTGGCATGGAACATAAGAAATTATCGATACGTCGGAGACGATCAAGCATCCCCAAGCTTAGTTCTGCTCCTCCCGAGCAGGTAAACGATAACAAAGATAATTTCTGAAGTGACATGCCATCATAACCTTGATCATACTATTTGTAAGCATATGTAATGAATGCATCGATCAAAACAATGGTAATGACATGAGTAAACAAGTGAATCATAAAGCAAAGACTTTTCATGAATAGTACTTCAAGACAAGCATCAATAAGTTTTGCATAAGAGTTAACTCATAAAGCAATAAATCAAAGTAAAGGTATTGAAGCAACACAAAGGAAGATTAAGTTTCAGCGGTTGCTTTCAACTTGTAACATGTATATCTCATGGATAATTGTCAACATAGAGTAATATAACAAGTGCAATATGCAAGTATGTAGGAATCAATGCACAGTTCACACAAGTGTTTGCTTCTTGAGGTGGAGAGAAATAGGTGAACTGACTCAACATAAAAGTAAAAGAAAGGTCCTTCAAAGAGGAAAGCATCGATTGCTATATTTGTGCTAGAGCTTTTATTTTGAAAACATGAAACAATTTTGTCAACGGTAGTAATAAAGCATATGAGTTATGAAAATTATATCTTACAAGTTGCAAGTCTCATGCATAGTATACTAATAGTGCCCGCACCTTGTCCTAATTAGCTTGGACTACCGGATCATTGCAATACATATGTTTTAACCAAGTGTCACAATGGGGTCGCCTGCACAAAGGTCTAAGGAGAAAGCTCGCATTTTGGATTTCTCGCTTTTGATTATTCTCAACTTAGACATCCATACCGGGACAACATGGACAACAAATAATGGACTCCTCTTTAATGCATAAGCATGTGACAATAATTATTATTCTCATATGAGATTGAGGATATATGTCCAAAACTGAAACTTCCACCATGAATCATGGCTTTAGTTAGCGGCCCAATGTTCTTCTCTAACAATATGCATGCTCCAACCATTAAGGTAGATCTCTCTTACTTCAGACAAGACGGACATGCATAGCAACTCACATGATATTCAACAAATAATAGTTGATGGCGTCCCAGAAGCATGGTTATCGCACAACAAGCAACTTAATAAGAGATAAAGTGCATAAGTACATATTCAATACCACAATAGTTTTTAAGCTATTTGTCCCATGAGCTATATATTGCAAAGGTGAATGATGGAATTTTGAAGATAGCACTCAAGCAATTTACTTTGGAATGGCGGAGAAATACCATGTAGTAGGTAGATATGGTGGACACAAATGGCATAGTGGTTGGCTTAAGGATTTTGGATGCATGAGAAGTATTCCCTCTCGATACAAGGTTTAGGCTAGCAAAGTTATTTGAATCAAACACAAGGATGAACGGTGCAGCAAAACTCACATAAAAGACATATTTTAAACATTATAAGACTCTACACTGTTTTCCTTGTTGTTCAAAACTCAATACTAGATATTATCTAGACTTAAGAGAAACCAAATATGCAAACCAAATTAGCAAGCTCTAAGTGTTTCTTCATTAATGGGTGCAAAGTATATGATGCAAGAGCTTAAACATGAGCACAACAATTGCCAAGTATCAAATTATTCAAGACATTTTAGAGTTACTACATGTAGCATTTTCCAATTCCAACCATATAACAATTTAACGAAGAAGAAACTTCACCATGAATACTATGAGTAGAGCCTAAGGACATACTTGTCCATATGCTACAGCGGAGCGTGTCTCTCTCCACAAAGTGAATGCTAGGATCCATTTTATTCAAACAAAACAAAAACAAAAACAAAAGCAAACCGACGCTCCAAGCAAAGTGCATAAGATGTGACAGAATAAAAATATAGTTTCAGGGGAGGAACCTGATAATGTGATGAAGAAGGGGATGCCTTGGGCATCCCCAAGCTTAGACGCTTGAGTCTTCTTAGAATATGCAGGGGTGAACCACCGGCATCCCCAAGCTTAGAGCTTTCACTCTCCTTGATCATATTGTATCATACTCCTCTCTTGATCCTTGAAAACTTCCTCCACACCAAACTCGAAACAACTCATTAGAGGGTTAGTGCACAATAAAAATTAACATGTTCAGAGATGACACAATCATTCTTAGCACTTCTGGACATTGCATAAAGCTACTGGACATTAATGGATCAAAGAAATTCATCCAACATAGCAAAAGAGGCAATGCGAAATAAAAGGCAGAATCTGTCAAAACAGAACAGTCCGTAAAGATGGATTTTATTAAGGCATCAGACTTGCTCAAATGAAAATGCCCAAATTGAATGAAAGTTGCGTACATATCTGAGTATCACTCAAGTAAATTGGCTTAATTTTCTGAGTTACCTACAGAGAATTAGACCCAGATTCGTGACAGCAAAGAAATCTGTTTCTGCGCAGTAATCCAAATCTAGTATTTACTTTACTATCAAAGACTTTACTTGGCACAACAAAATATAAAACTAAGATAAGGAGAGGTTGCTACAGTAGTAAACAACTTCAAAGACTCAAATTCAAAACAAAAATACTGTAGTAAAAACATGGGTTGTCTCCCATAAGCGCTTTTCTTTAACGCCTTTCAGCTAAAGTGTATATCAAGTGTTATCGAGAGATGAAGCATTGATATCATAAGCTCCCCCATCTGTAGTGGTACTAAGGGCTTTGTCAATCTTAGGCCTATAATAATATTTCTTTGGTTTATGCACTTTAGAGACATACATAAACTTTTGCTCCTTTCCCACATAAGCTTTCTCTCTAAACTGTAAAGATGAAAAGGTTGAACCCAAAGTTCCCATAGCTTTTTCAAGTTCGCCAATCCTATTAATTTGATTATCATGGTCAACACAAGTTCCTAGGACACTAATTCTTTCATCAATTCCTCCTAAGGATTTATCAAGTTCATCAGTTTTATCAAGTAACATCTCCAACTTAGTTTCAACACTCGGAAAATTTTTCTCTATGGTTTCCAATTTTCTCATAACATCCTCAAGAGAGGTTTCAATTTTAGTTTCATTAACAGGTGGTGTTCCAAATAAACTCTCAATAATGCAACTAGCTTCTAAAGCGGGAGCGCCTAGGAGTTACCTCCCGCGAGACAATCAAGAACATATCTATTCCAGCTAGAGATACCAACATAAAAATTCCTGAGTAGGATAGTGGTGGAGTGTTTCTTAGTGCACCTATTATGGGCATCACTAATTCTATGCCAAGCATCTTTTAAACATTCTCCCCCTTGTTGCTTAAATGAACGAACTTCAACTTCAGGATTACTCATTTTAGCAGTAGTAAATAAAGCAAACTAGATAAATAAATGCAAGTAACTAATTTTTTTGTGTTTTTGATATAGCAAACAAGATAGTAAATAAAGTAAAGATAGCAACTAATTTTTTTGTGTTTTGATATAATGCAGCAAACAAAGTAGTAAATAAAATAAAGCAAGACAAAAACAAAGTAAAGAGGTTGGGAAGTGGAGACTCCCTTGCAGCGTGTCTTGATCTCCCGGCAACGCCCGAAAAAGAGCTTGATGGCGTGTAACTCACACGTTCGTTGGGAACCCCAAGAGGAAGGATGCGCACAGAAGAAGTTTTCCCTAGAAAGAAACCAAGGTTTATCGAACCAGGAGGAGCCAAGAAGCACGTTGAAGGTTGATGGCGGCGGGATGTAGTGTGGCGCAACACCAGAGATTCCGGCGCCAACGTGGAACCTGCACAACACAACCAAAGTACCTTGCCCCAACGAAACAGTGAGGTTGTGAATCTCACCGGTTTGCTATAACAAAGGATTAACCGTATTGTGTGGAAGATGATTGTTTTGTAAGAAAACAGTAAAGAACAAGTATTGCAGCAGATTTGTATTTCAGTATAAAAGAGTGGACCGGGGTCCATAGTTCACTAGAGGTGTGGCATGTTGAACAAATTACAGTCGGGCAATTGACAAATAGAGAGAGCATAACAATGCACATACATGTCATGATAAGTATAGTGAGATTTAATTGGGCATTACGACAAAGTACATAGACCGCCATCCAACTGCATCTATGCCTAAAAAGTCCACCTTCAGGTTATCATCCGAACCCTTTCTAGTATTAAGTTGCAAAGCAACGACAATTGCATTAAGTATGGTGCGTAATGTAATCAACAACTACATCCTTAGACATAGCATCAATGTTTTATCCCTAGTGGCAACAGCACAACAGAACTTTTGTCACTGTCCCAGGTATCAATGTAGGCATGAACCCACTATCGAGCATAAATACTCCCTCTTGGAGTTAAGAGCAAAAACTTGGCAGAGCCTCTACTAATAACGGAGAGCATGCAACATCATAAACAACACATAGGTAATAACTTGATAATTAACATAACATGGTATTCTCTATCCATCGGATCCCGACAAACACAACATATAGTATTACAGATAGATGATCTTGATCATGTTAGGCAGCTCACAAGATCCAACAATGAAGCACAATGAGGAGAAGACAACCATCTAGCTACTACTATGGACCCATAGTCCAGGGTGAACTACTCACTCATCACTCCGGAGGCGACCATGGCGGTGAAGAGTCCTCCGGGAGATGAATCCCCTCTCCGGCAGGGTGCCGGAGGAGATCTCCAGAATCCCCGAGATGGGATTGGCGGCGGCGGCGTCTCTGGAAGGTTTTCCGTATCGTGGCTCTCGGTACCGGGTTTTCGCGACGGAGGCTTTAAGTAGGCGGAAGGGCAACGCGGGGGGCCACACGAGGGCCCCACACCATAGGTCGCGGCCAGGGCCCGCGCGCCGCCCCTATGGTGGCGGCGCGTGTCGTGCACTTGACTCCTCTTCGGTCTTCTGGAAGCTTCGTGGCAAAATAGGAACCCGGGCGTTGATTTTGTCCAATTCCGAGAATATTTCGTTATTAAGATTTCTGAAACCAAAAACAGCAGAAAACAGCAACTGGCTCTTCGACATCTTGTTAATAGGTTAGTTCCAGAAAATGCACGAATATGACATATAGTGTGCATAAAACATGTAGATATCATCAATAATGTGGCATGGAACATAAGAAATTATCGTTACGTCGGAGACGTATCAGTGGCAAGTGAATCTCACTCCTAGGTCCTTGAGGATTTCTGTGCGCTGCCTTAGCATTTGCATGTCCTGCCCATCTTAACATTGCCTGGAAGTTTCGGCAATCCTTTTGCAAGTGTCCTGACTGTCTTTTTCCATTGCTGTCGAGAAAGAAGTGCATCTGGCACGGCCCGTTCATCATCTCTTCGGGGGACAGAAAAGGTCTCTGGAACCTTGGCCCGGTATTTTGCCTATTGTTTCGGTAGTCATCTCTATTGTCGCCTCGCTGTTCGTTGCTCCTCTGGTATTCATATCTGTTGTTTCCTCCCGCGCTTGCTTGAAAGCCAGCCGAAATTTGCCATGGAGTATCATAACTCGAGTACTGCCGAGGAAATCGCCGCCTACTTTGATAATTTCGGCCGCGGTCCTCCTCTGGTGACCTATGCTGTTTATTGTGGACGGCATCTTCTCCATCTGCCCATCTGTTTGCAATCTCCATTAATGCGGATAATGTCTTTGGATTGGTCCTGCCCAAGTCCTCGACAAAATCTCCTCGCCGGATTCCTGCGACAAACGCGTCTATTGCCCTCTCGTCAGATATATTCTCTGCCGAGTTTTTAATGATGTTCCATCTTTGGATATACTTTCTCATTGGTTCATCTGGCTTTTGTCGACATGACCTCAACTCCTCTAGCGATGCGGGTTTTTTGCAGGTGGAGCGAAAGTTCTTGACGAAAACATCCTCAAAACTGTCCCAGCTGTCGATAGATCCTGGAGGAAGTTTCTTTATCCAGGATCGCGCGGCTCCACTCAGGTGTATCTGAATACTTTGCATAGCTGTTGCTCTGGTCCCCCCTGTGAGTTTTACCGTTTCTAGGTAATCCACTAGCCAATCCTCTGGATCTTGCAGGCCGTCGAATTTCTTGAAACTATCGGGCAATTTGAATCCCGAAGGGACTCGAGTTTTTCGGACTCTCCTTGTGAAGCATGGTAAACCGCACATGTCCTCGTCGTTTATTTCTGGGGAATGCCGATGTTCTCTTCTATTTTGCCGTGCTCTGTCCACCCTTGCTTGTGCTGCTGTGTCTCTTGCTCCACTTGTTCCTTCAGGAGCTGCTGCTGCTGCCGCAGGTCGTGGACTATTTTGCCTTGCCGTTCCTTCGGGAGGTGTTGGTGCAAACGCCGTCCCCATGGCTCCAACTCCTGCCATTGCCATGTTGTACAGTGCTTCCCTTGGATCTCCTAGAGGTGGCCTTGATGCGAGGATAAAGGCCTCTGTCGCCATATACCCAACTTCTGGTGTCTTGGGGATGATGTTTCCTCTCGTGTCTATCGACATAAAGGACATGTCGAGGGTTTTGAACCAAGTACTCTCTTTCTCCTTCAGGTATGTTTTGCAGCCTTGATCTTGCTCTATTCCGAGCTTCTCTGTGGCTATCTCCCGAAGTTCCAGATTGTTGACTTAACTCCGCTCTTCGCCTGCTTGAAGCGGAGGCTGCCTCCTTTCTTCTATTTAAAGCAGCTGTCTGTTTTTCCAACTCCCTTGCAGCTCGTGCGATTCTATATTGATATGCTTGCAACTCTGCTGGCGTGGCTGTTGCAGCCATTGGTTCTGAGCCATCCATAGCTCTTGCGGCTCTATCCCATGCTGCCTGCGGGAGTTGAACTCTATCGCGAGGCTCAGGTCCGACGTATTTACTGCCTAGACCTTATCATAGATTAGAGGGATCGACGTATGGATTTCCCAGATCATCAAAAGCCTCAGATGTTTCCTCTTGATCGCGACTTGGCTCTCCGATGGCATAAATCTGATGGTATTTTGTATTCAGATGTGTGCTATGTTTGGTGACACCATCATAAAGATTGGCGAATTGTTGATGATGGATTTGTCGATGAAAGCTTGCTCTCGAGCTCATAGGAGTCCGCAGATGACTCGAAGGACATGTCGCTGAAGATCTTGGCGAGCTTTTCGCTTGCCCTGGTGCTGATGAAGCGTGGCGATGAAGTCTCTTCTTCGCCTGACTCGATTGACGATGTTGAGTTCGAAAAATCGGAATCGACCGCCGACAATCCCGACGAAATCGGAATTTCGAGACGATACGCTCCCTCTTTCTCGACGCGAAAGTGGAATCTTTCGAACGTCATCTCCATAGGCTCCTCCAGATACGCATATGCCTCCAAACGGGAGGGCGGGTGAGGAACAAAATCGACAGGACCGGTTGCGATCTGTTTACCTTGATCCATTGCGTTGCTTGCAGTTGATGAAGTCGACGATCTTGAACGTGTCATCGAAATCAGATCCTTGACACCTCTAATCCCCACGGTCGGCGCCAATTGACAAGGGATTAACTTATCAATGCCTACAGATTGTAGACTAGGGTTTAGTTGGAAGTAGAGGGCAAGTAGATCTCGAAGGTTTCAGCCGAAAAGTACTCGACGATTATGAAAACTAGGGTTTGGGAGACAATGATTCGATGATTTCTTTGTCCCTCGACCCCCCCTTATATAGGAGGTGGAGCCGAGGGATTCGTATTGTACAAGTTACAAAGTCCGGGAAGGTTTCCAACTCATCCCGTAAGATTACAAACATCATCTTCTAATACAACTTCTAACTTTCCTTAATATCAACTTGGGCTTCCGATTCTTCTTATTCTTCGAGTCGTGGGCCTTCAATAAACCCCGGGTACCATCTTCGGCAGGCCCATTAAGAATGCCTATGTCAACCAATACATGTCTTACCAGGGTGTTGACTGTATACAGTAGTCAATAGCCTATACACTGTTTGCTCGACAGATAGCCAGACTTCTTATATGATATACCAATAGAGGAAGGTCACCGTCACTTTACACTTTGTGAGTATAGTGCTGCACAATGGATCTGGAAGCTGCCATGATCAACTCCTCGGTGATACTCCTGTATCTGTAAAGACTTGGTCCGGTTCCTTTGAATAAAGAGTCATTTTTGCAGCACCAGAAAGATAGTGTTGAAAGATTTGAGTTTCCTACAGGATATTTGAAATAGAAGTTTAGAAAAAAGCCTGTAACCAGCACCAGCCAATCCCAAGGGTATATTATCTGACGTACAACTAAGTAAGTTAACCAAGTAGTGAACGGTAAGATTAGGGCTCTATTGGCCAAGGATTTCGTCTCCTCATTACCTATTCAGTTTGGGGATGGGGTGGAACGGAATTGAACCGTTTCGCACCCAGAGTCCGTTCCTGCGTTCGGTTGCAAACTGGAATGGAATGAAGTGGTTCCTCCAAATGGAATATTCCCTCTAGATCCGGAATGAAGTGGTTCCTCCGATTCGGCCGGACGAGGTGGAACGGGTGACTGTCACACGCTGATTAATTAAGTTTAGCAATAATTAACCAAATTTAGCAATAATTAAGCAAGTTTAGCACTACTTAATCAAGTTTAGCAAATAATTAATCGAGTTTAAAATAATTAATCGGGTGATTATCTCACCCATTCCATTCCATTCTCATCCCATTCCAAAACCGAACACAAGGATGGAACCGTTTCGTGACAATTTTTTTGTCCAAACCGAACACAGAGATGGAACGGTTCCGTGTCAGTAGAATGGAATGGTTCCGTTCCATTCCACCCCATCCCCAAACCGAACACACCTTAAACAAATATAGCGCGAGTGCCAAGGTACTATACATGCATGGTAGCATAAGCACACAATTTAACATAAAAACCAGAGTAAATTCTATTTTTTACCCTCTAGTTTGCCATTTGTGACATCAGTTAGCCCATTTAGCAATAATTTTGTCTACTTACCCCATTTAGCATAATTTATGCCAGATTTTACCCTATTTAAGATTTGAAGGATTGTAAGTATTTTCGTAGGAGTAAAATCCGAAAGAGTGCTTCAACTAAGAATCTCTGTTTTAGCCATCATGCCTGCAGCAAACAAGCACATGCGCTAAGTTATCCCAATGCAACCAACAAATTCGTGTGTTGAGGTCGGAAGCAACCATAGATTGCTTCCTACTCTTCTTCTTTTTTCTATTGTTTTATTGACTATGAACGAAAATGCTACTGCTGAATAACGGAAACGTCGTTGTGCGGTAGCTTCACCATAGCTTTTTTTTAGATGCTTCACCACAGCTTTGTGCATGCATCGTTCGTGCCTGGGCGAAGGGTTTAGTATTCATCTCATCATGGAGTATCGAAACTACTCCACGAATAGCTGAGAGTTGAGCACGTCCGTGCCGACGGTGGCATACTTCCGGCGCACTGTTTTCACACGCCGTCATGCCACCACACAGCTCGCCCTGGGAGCTGCATGTGGTGTGGACATGTTGAGGTTGCGGTTCGTGTACGAGCTCTCTTTGTTGTAATAGTGCAGGCATCATCCTAGCGCCATCACCAGCCTGCTAGTACACTTTCAGACTTACGAAGGGTAAAAATGTGGGCATAAGTTTTACTAAATTGGGTAAAGAGGATGATTTTTTATTAAATGGGGTAATTATTGTCACAAATGGCAAACTAGGGGGTATAAAATGGAATCTATCTATCTATTATATAATTAAAATAACAACCAAAGAACGGCTCCGATTAGGCAACATAAAAGGAATGGTTTAGATTTACAGTCCGATCAAATAAGTCGGTATATCATCGCCAAGTCAGTTTTTTTTTTAAACCGCAAATCCGTTTGTTGCCGTGTTGGGTGAGGTCTGTATATATAGCAACGCCATGTCAGTTGGTTGCCGTGTTAGGTCAGGCCTGGAACATATACAACTCCCAAGGAGATCGATCACAGATCGAATCCGCCGTCTCCACATCGATATGGACTACGATCGCCAGCTGACACGGCATGGTCCCGCCTTCCCACATCCTGACGAGCAATGGCTGATCAGAGCAAGTATACATAAGTCCTAGTCAGCTATAAGAATTAAAATAATATATTTATGCTTAGTTGGAGGAGAGAGAGGAGGAGAGAGAAGAGGAGTGGGCTCTCATGCAAGAGCCAGCTCTAGCACGTGCTCCTAGGCATTTTGTGAGAGTGAAATATGGGCCATCTATTGATAAAGTAGTACATAATTATAGCTCACTATTATACATGTTAGCTCTATATTAGCTACAAATGACATGGCATATGGCTTATAGCCAGCAGCTGGCTATACTATTAAACTTGCTCTCAAGAACATACAGCGGCAACTGCAGACGTACATCGAGCAGCGCCGGCAGGAGCGGTTCATCGACCCTGCAATCCAGGCACAGACATCCAGCGGCTGTCGTCTTAAGTGGGCATCGCGGCCGGCTGGCCGGCCTGGTGGTTCTCGAGCGAGCCACGATCCAGTGATCTAGGTTTCCTATTCAAGGACAATCAATTAGTGCATGAGAGGCTAGCGCTTCCATCTCAATTTTCCCTGCAATCCATGAGAGCAGCTGCAGCCATCTATCGGCCATCGTGTTTAGTCGGCATCGTGGCCGGCCGGGTAGGTCCGGAGAGACTCCACGTGCATGTATCTAATTAATCTCGGATCTCCGGTCTCTCTGTTTTCTCATCTGCTCGCTCACACAGTATAGCACTGAAGTATCAGAATAGATTGAACTCCGATTTCCACCGGCTTATTGCAAACTATTCAAGGCTTTGGCAGTCACGATCTGGTCCTCCGTCACGATGCCGAAAGATGTTGGTCAAGCATGATGTGACGCACCAACGGCCACTGGGCAAGCTGTTGTCGGAGGCACGTGCATACACATGAACTAGAAGAAAGATGACCTGAGGCATAGGCATCAGCAGCCAACCACCAACGTTCGTCACTCGAGCTGTTGTCGCGAGCACCTGCCTGACTGCATCAGTGCATCAACGTGAATTGAAAGAAGAGCCACCTAACCGCATCAACAGCTAGATGTAGTATGCAATTACTGCGTTGATCGTCTTCTAAAAAATGAATGGTGTGGATGAATCCTCTCCCAGCGCTGGAGTGCAGAGAAGATATGGTGGACCGAAGAAAATAATAATCAAGAACTGTTGAAGAAAGACTTCTGTCACGATGGTGCTATGCCTCCATGAAGCACAATGCTAATATTTGAGCTAATATATAGCCACATTATACCGGCAAGAAGAGCTGGGTGACGAGAAAAGGAGAGGCCAATTGGTATATGCTTTCAATGTACTTCTATCTGCCATAGTAGCTAAGGCAAGTGAAAATCATTATTAAGTTTTCATGTCGTGCATTCCAGGTATATTAGTATAAGCTAAAATACAAGTACGTGATGCCCTCTTCCAACAAAATGAGCTAGGCTCAGTTCCTAAAACAGAATACTCTTAATGTACTAGAACGAAAAGAACGTGTGTATGGTGCATAATCGTTAGCAGTGAGAAAATCTTACCTCATAGCTGCCTGTCATACCCGATGCAAATTTAGGTTCATAATATATCTGTACCATCCAATTTATTAACAGTTTCATAACTATTTTAATATTCTATTGTGGATAGACTTTTAAGGCAGATAAAGAAAATCATTTCTTTTATTTATACCTAAAATTCGATTTGTTAATTGAAAAATATTGTAATTGGTTTATCAACAGATTTCGTATGAAATCGGTAAATAGTCCAAATTAAGAATACAATATAATATACTACAAGGTATTTATTTCATTAATGTAAGAAGTTCAATTTTAGAAACAAAACATGAAACTGACACAACTAGAACAATTGTCTTCCAACTGTTGATTAAGATATTTACACACATGGTCTCGACAAAATGAGGAAAGACGTGCATAAGTTGACGATCACTAACGGCATTCATGGTGGTACGACATATTCCGGATGCATCATGTAGGATGAATGAACAATAGGATGTTCATGTACTTTACATGCACAAGTAAATATAGTATGCATTTTAAAGAAGAAAATCAGTTCGGTAGTTACAACACTACATGTTGGCACCTATAAACTAAGGCATTTGTACACATAAGTTGATACGACAAAACGTGGGTACAATAAAAAGCCCATGATATAATGACACCGAGTAGAGGATAGTGTTTTAGATATTACAAAATATGAACTAATAATTAATCACTAGAAGAGCAAGTGACCAAGGAAATATTATGAATTAAGATGACAATATGTGCAAACATATAAAATCATGATATTGCAAAAATAAAAACCAAAATTACTTTATAAACCATTAATACTAGAGAAAGTGAGAATACACTGTTTAAGTATGAGCCATTTGTTCATTTATAATTACTCATATATAATCATATAAAAAATTAATGGAAAGATAGGTTACGTAGAGGAAAGTTTTAGATTGGAATGACATACTAATATTCACCAAAGAAAAAGGGCCTTAGCCACAACCCAATACACTAAACTATGAAACTATGGTGTGTTAAACTCAAATACTTGAGTGAACAATAGTATTAAATATCACGATATGAATAATCTAGCCGCGCAAATGCGCGGGTCACCCAGCTAGTTCACTCTAAAAACCAGGAAAATCCATGGACATATGGAGGAGGTGGAAGCACCGACCACACATGCCACCAGTGGAGAGCATAGAGCCGGCAAGGAAGATAAGAAAGTTATGAACCGATGATCTAACGTCATTTCCCCCGCCTCGCTCTCCTCTATCTACAGTACCCAACTCGTTCTTCTCTCTCGCCGGGCCTCTCCCTCCACCTCTCCGCCAGAGTAGCCGACCGGAGATGGAGGGGAGATGGCGCCAGAGTAGGTAGGTTAGTTAGGGTTAGCGGCTGCTTGCCGGTAGTGGGCTGTTTGCCCGGTAGTGGAAGCGATGGGCGAGATCTGGACGCCTGGATCTCGCCATCTTTAGAGTTGTTCTGGTTTCTTCTCCTTCTACGGTGGTCGGAGGGGAAAGGGGAGCAGGAGACCGACGCTTCCTTCAATAAAGATACGGCGGACTTCTTCCTACTGCAGCGCGGAAGCGGCGGGCGGCGCCTTCTCCTGGCCGGCCTCGGAGGCGAGGGGGAAAAGGTGAGCCTGCCGGGGAACATCGACGTCGACGAGCTCCTGGCCGGCCGTGGAGGCGAGGAGGAGCTCAGCCACATCGTCACCATCCTCTCTACTTCTTGGAGGGTGTATCTTTGCTGCTTCTGATGTGGAGGTAGCACATCGATGCTGCTCTTCTCGGCCGGCCATGGAAGCGAGGGCGAGGACGGCAAGGATGCTGCTTCCACACGCTCTAAGTGGCGAAACAAGTGTGTGCCCAAGTGGTGCTTTGGAGCTGCGTCCTCTTCGTCGACGCTGTTGCTGGTGCGGTGTTCTTCCAGGGAAGCACGCCAGCGGGGGACTTATGCCGGCGTCACTGCCCCGCCCCTGCCTCTTATGGCCGACTGGCGGCCCTTCTCCTGGAGATCTGACACTATCTTGGTTTACCAAGCGGATCCAACCCCTTCAACACCGTGATCGTTTGATGTACCTCTACAGTGGCTGCGACGACACAATGTGTGCCACCAAATGACGTGGGCATTACCCTTCGGGTAATTGACATTGCCCTATCCTGTGCGGCCCAACTGGAGGCCCATGAAGATACCTGATGGCAAGGTAGGCCACTGGGACGGTGCAGGAGAAGATCCCTTGAAGAACAAGGCAAGAGGGAAGCCGAACAAGGAAAGTTTAGAGCTAGGTCTTTTGTAAACCTAGTCGTACTCGGACAGATCTCTTGAGACCTGGCCTCCTATATAAAGGCCAGGAGAGGGGTTGCCGAGGGACAGAATCATAGCAACTTTAGCCACCAGAAGTCTAGAGCTTGGTCGCCGTAGCACTTAGCCTCTCGACGAGATCACAGCCGAAACCTTCGGCACCCCAATATTCTCATAATCAAGATCAGACAGGCAGGACGTAAGGGTTTTACCTCATCGAGGGCCCCGAACTGGGTAAATCGCTCTCCCCGCTTGTCGCACCGATGTCTCGTGTCGGCCTACAGGATTCCATCAACCCTAAGCCCCAATCGGAGGGCATTGCCGAGGAGTACCCTCGACAATTGGCGTCGTCTGTGGGAAGCCTATCGGCACAAGACAGGTCATCGGCAGTACCAGTCACATCTGCAGCGTTTGTGCTCGAGTCGCCAACACCGTCAGATCCAAAAGATTCAGTCCGTTGCGGGTCCTTCGAGTTCGTACCACACACCGAGGCGTCGCGCTTGATCTCTACAGAATCGTGCAGCAACATGGATACTACTTTCGGTGGTGTCCACTTCATCATTGACTCCGGAGGGTTTCTTCGCCTCCCTAGGTCAAACGCATCAAGCCCAAGGACTTCGGTTCCAGAAGGTATCACTCCAGCAGCAACCTCGGCAGTCCCATCCAGGAGCACGCAAGAGGGCAGCCGAGGCAGCTTCGACGTCATGGGGGAGCAAAGGAAGAGACGAAGGGACTGCCACAACACACAATCGAACAAGGGTCCGCTACTGCTGTATCTCTTTACGAAGAAGATTTTCTTCCACAACCCAAAGTGAGGCTCAATGCCCAAAAACGCTTCGCAAAGGGTGATGAACACAGCAAGGTGAAGGATTGAGTTGGGGGTAAGTTGCCACAGTTGGATCTCGTAAGACCGCAGAAGGTGATGAAGGAACTTGTGGGCAGGAAGCGAGAGACCCCGATACAAGAACGACAAGAACATCACGGTAAAACCAGTGGGAGGATTAGGCCGAGAAATCGCACCTGGGAGAATTACATTCCCCTCGTCATAAGAGATTAGACCAATGCTTCGAGCCCTATTTTCATCATGCTTCATGACGGAGGACGCCAGCCAATCTCCGGGGTTGGTTCCAGCCATGGAGCTTGACGGCGCTGGCGGCACCGGAGCTGGAGGAGGAGCGTCTGGAGCGCTTCTCTTCTGAGGATTTGAAGAAGCCTTGGTGGCGGCACCGCTGCTCACAGAACTGGCGGCGGTGATGAGGTTCTTCTTCTTCACCATCGTTGGATCTGGAGAAGATCTAGAAGCGGCGGCGGTGGCCCAACAGTTATGAGAAAAGAAGGGAGCGAAGAAACTCGTGGGCAGGAAGAGAGAGCCCGCGAAACAGAAAGGCGACGAACATAACAGTAAAGCCCTTCGGGGGCTTTGGGCGAGAAACTGGACCTGGAAGACGAATGTCGTCGTCAGATGAGGAGATGAGACCAAGAGCTCGCAGCTTGTTCACATCGCGGTTGGAAATGGCGGAGGCGCTCCAATCGCGGCTGACTTTGGCCGCGTCTGAGGCGCTGGCGCTCTTCTTCTTCCCCATGGCGTCTGGAGCTCTTGATAGAAGAACAGAGGTGAAAGGAAAGATTGGGAGAGAAGATGAGTAGTGTGGAAACGTAAAAAGTAAAAACAACGGGAAGGCTCCCTATTTATGCCAAAGGATTGATGGGAAATCGTGGCCATAACTCCATAGACATCGTGGGAGGAGGATCAGATCTGGTCGTACACGTGTCGCCCAAGAAGAGAACGTAACCGGCGACCCATTATTCCCACGATGTGCGAAAATCGAGGAGACGCCTCGGTCAGTACGCACGCACCGGTCATTTCCTAAAAACTGCCCGCCAGGTCAAGTCTTGTCAGTCAGACCACAACCGTGGTAGCGTCATCAGTGACACCATGAAGCCCTCCGGAAGCATCCGAAGAAACACAAAAAGCATCAGGAGCACTAAGTGCGCACCCGATAAAATGTGAACTTGAAGATACCCCTGTGAAGAAATATTTGAAGAAAATGATGGAATGCTCAGCTCGAGTCTGCACCCGGCCGCAAGACCCGTGCCCAGACTCGGGGGCTACTCCCATCGGGAGCGCTGAGCGTGCACCCGATAAATTTTTTTTGCACTCCAGGATCATGCCTGGGGACTTGATTCTGTGTAGGGTAACGTTGTTTTGCCATCGGCAGTTAACCAACAAAGCTGGGCACGTTACTCAATATCCCTTATGCGTTGAAACCTTACTGAAGAATACGAGCCCCGGTACAAATGTATCGGATGACCCATGAAGACTTGCAGAAAACTTCGGCAGAAGAAGACGTTCGAGTGGCACAACTTGAGTCTACGCACGGATTGTAAGCATCCGTACCTAGACTCTGGGGCTACTCCCATCGGGAGCGGAGGCGCACCCGATAGAAGAAGATGATGTTGTTGCAAGATGGAGAAGAACAATCAAGGAGAAGATCATTTAGTGGAGGCATGCTTTAGTTTCTACCGAAATATCTTCGGCTAGACACTCGGGGACTACGACGTGGGCATTACCCTTCGGGTGCGACATTTCCCTATCTGTGCGGCCCATGAAGATACCCGATGGCAAGGCGAGCCACGGTGCGGAGAAGATCCCTTGAAGAACAAGGCAAGAGGCCGAACAAGGAAAGTTTAGAGCTAGGTCTTTTGTAAACCTAGTCGTACTCGGACAGATCTCTTGAGACCTTGCCTCCTATATAAAGGCCAGGAGAGGGGCTGCCGAGGGATAGAATCATAGCAACTTTAGCCACCAGAAGTCTAGAGCTAGGTCGCCGTAGCACTTAGCCTCTCGACGATATCACAGCCGAAACCTTCGGCACCCCAATATTCTCATAATCAAGATCACACAGGCAGGACGTAAGGGTTTTACCTCATCGAGGGCCCCGAACCTGGGTAAATCGCTCTCCCGCTTGTTTGATGTCTCGTGTCAGCCTACAGGATTCCATCAACCCTAAGCCCCAATCGGAGGGCATTGCCGAGGAGTACCCTCGACACCAAAGATAACCTCTCTTCAGATGCCCTGGACAAGAGGCTCTGAGTAATGATAAAAGTTTCACGTGATGTTCACTCTCACCTGTGTCATTTTGACATACATGGACAGAGCTGGGCCTGCGGTAAGTTCCGACTAACCACTATTTTTCTTTTCATGCATGCGAATTTGTCTAAGGAATTTTATCTTGTACTTATAGCTTGAGTCCCTCGAGGAGAAGGACTTGGGTACCCTGACCCGGACTCCGCACACTGGCCGGCCCGTCGAACCCAGAAGCCGCATCCGAGGCGGAAAACCCAGAAGCTGCTCCTCCCGCAAAGCGGAAAAGAGCTGCTGCTTTCGGGTCGACGACCAAACGCGCCCGCAAAATCCCTAGTGCCAAGGCCACAAAAAAGATTGAGAAGGAGAAACTCCGACTCAAAGAAATTGACACTGGCAGCAGCAAGAAGGGCCACATCGAGAATTTCTTCTCCAAGCCTGGGTAACAACTTGATCTCCGACAAAAACCGTTTCCAAGCTATCTCAAAATATGCTAAGTGCCATACTTTTTCTCTCAAGCAGCAAGGCAGCCGAAAACAAGCTGCAGAAGAAGAAGCTCAAGCCTTCACCTGCCACCATGATTGTTACTCCGCAAGTGGAAGTTCCGCCAAAGCCTTCTTCCTCCGCCAAACCGGATCCCAAGAACATTATCAACATCGACGATGATCCAGTACGGGCTACGGACTCCGGCAAGGGTGCTTCTTCTCCCCCACCTGCTCCTGAAGAACCTGTAGAAACCTCGACTGAAGCTAAGGCTAATGATGCCCTAAAGAATTTGATGCTGAGCGGTGCTCATGGTACGCCCGCAACGCACCCCCACTTGTTTCTGGTTCTTTGTAGAGCTCCCCTACACCAGCGCCATATGGAAATGACACATTTAATGAATGAAGTGTGGGGAGAGCCGGATCCAGAGCAACAGGACTTGGCCGCTTTGGAGGACAACCTCCGTGTTTTCTTCGTGAAGCATAAAGTTGTGCGCAAGGTAATACTAGCCCCAAGCATTAGGTTATACACTTTTTCCGAGTAAAAAATTTAAGCCGATACTTCAACCGTATCATTTGTAGATCTTGGCAGAAACTTGAAATTTCCTAGCACAAGAAGTTTTAACTTTGCGTCCAGCCCCCCCATATTTAATTTTCCGGCTAATCATTCCAACTACCTGATTCACATAACAGCCGCAAGCTTCACGAAGATATGCACAAGCTGATGCTGGATCAGAAGTCGGAAATCGAACGGCTGAACAAGAAGGAGGCGAAGGACCAACAGGCGATACAACTCCTCGAAATCCGTTTGAAGGCCAACAAAGGTATATCTCCGCCATATCGTAGGTTCCTCAACATGCCTCTGTTGTTTTGAATATTTTTGTACTTGAACTTTGCTTTTCGCTTTACAGATCTTCTTGCCAAGCGCCAAGCTCAAAGTTTTTGAAACTGAGCATGAGTCTCTATAGGCATCCCTCAAAGAGTCTTATGAAAATGAGACTAGAATGAAGAAAGAACTGGAGGACAAGCATTTGAAGGAGATGTCGGAGATGGCCAAGAAGCTCAAGAATAGCAACAATAGAGTTAAGACTCTGGTGTCCAAGCTTAAGGCTGCTGAGGCGGAGGGCACAAATATTGACAAGATGATCTTCCGTAAGGACTTTATGATTCTGGCATGCATGTATTATCCTTCTCTTCCCAACTCAGAAACTGGCCATAAAAATTATTATGTGTATCAGTGTTGCTTGGATTTGAGTGGAAAACAGATTCCGGCATCCCCCGTGTTGATGCATACGAAGAAGCTGGAAACTTTGTTGATGATTTGATTGAAGCATGCCGGAACATTGCTCGAAAGCTTTCCCTGAAGAAGGCCCACACCAAGGTCATTGACACAATGACAAAATTGATGCGCCTGGTGCCGGATCTAATCGGGGATTGGCAAGAGTCATCTGCCCACGGAGCTGCCGCCACTTTGTTGGTCATGTGCAAAGAGCATTTTCCAACTATGAATTTTGCCAGTATCGCTGCCGGAGTCCTGAAGGCCACCAACATTGAGCTTCTCCTTGCGGAGACCCACGGATTCGACACGCTCTTTGCCAACCAAGTGGATCACTCATCATGGTATGAGAAACATGATCTTTCGGCTGGTTTTGCCGATGAGGAAGAAGGCGAAGAGGAAGGTTCCGGGTCCAGCGCGCATATAGGCGAAGAATCTAGCGATGGATCTAGCAAGGATAGCACCTACCATGCCACTGACGAGGACAAGCCGGAGTCATCTGAGTGAAAACCTGAAAAAACACTATGCTGTATTATTTTGGCCCCTTTGAGGGTTTGTAATAATACTACGTATTTGAAGTAGTTAGGACGAAACAATGCATGTCGTGGGTGGAAAAAACTTATCTTGCTATCATGATGCATGTTTTGTTGTTCGAAAGCAAGTGATAGTTTCTAAGTTTTCCGGCTATGCTTATTTGACCTTCCACAAGCCAGACTAGCTTTAGCCGGAAACGCTCTCGCCGATGGCGACGAATCCCAATGGCGATCCGTCAATAACCGCAGAAACAAGCCCCCAACCAATGTGTCGGAAGTCGCTACTAGGAATCCATAAGTTAGCAATGAAAAACTCATTCACTAGAAAACTTAAGCTTACGTCCTAAAGGACAATTTTGAAAATCACAACTTTTATACACGCGTAGGCGGAAACTTTCAGCTTTGCGGTTTTAGTCGGAAAACATACACGATCCAAAAATGAATAGTAAAAGGAGGTAAAAGACTCAAAGAGTGAACCATATGCTTTATTTCATTGATCATGTATAACTATTACAAGGTATGTAACTGTATAATCTGCTAAGAGTAGAAAGGACATAGCTATGCTATATTCGAAGGGCGATCTGTTTCATCGTATACGTCACCCGGATCTCCCTTTTTTCGTTTCTGGGACCAGTTTGCTGGTCTGTCTTTCAACTCACGACTGTCCACGAGCTAGTAGGATCCGTTGTGGAGTACTTCGCTAACGATGAACGGTCCTTCCCACGGAGTTTGCAGCTTGTGGTCCTTTACTTGCTGAAGGCGGAGAACCACGTCCCCTTCTTTAAACGAGCGATTTCGAACTCGACGACTATGATAGCATCGCAGTTTCTGCTGGTAGATGGAGCAAATCCACAGATAGCTGTTGGGTTTCATCAGCATTTTCTTCGTTATAGGTGGAAACTCGCGGAGAATCATGAATGATATCGGAGGGTAGCAGTACTGCTTCAGATCCGTATACTAGGAAGAAACATGTGAAACCAGTTGATCTATTCAGGGTTGTTTGTAAACTCCACAAAACATAATCTAATTCTTGCGCCCAAGCTCCAGCTACGCGCCGCAGTGGTTCTTCAAGGCGTGGTTTGATTTCGGCTAGTATGAGGCCATTGGCCCGCTCAACCTATCCATTAGACTGTGGATGAGACACAGATGCTAGGTCAAGCGGGATCCCAACGTTGTGACAATACTCCTTCAGTTCTCCCCGCGCAAAGTTAGTGCCATTGTGTGTGATGATGTTGTCTGGAACGCCGTATCTTACCACGAGGCTGATGACAAATTTTAGTGCCGTAGCACCATTGGTTTTTCTCACTAGTTTTGCCTCGATCCACTTGCTGAACTTATCAACCGCGACCATGAGGTATTCAAAACTACCAGGAGATGATTTTTTCAGTTTTCCGACCATATCAAGCCCCCAGACCGCGAACGGCCAAGTGATAGGGATGGTGTTCAACTCTTGAGCTGGCGCGGTTGGCTGTGTGGCGTAGTACTGGCAACCCGACAAGTTTTCACTACTTTCTCCGCATCAGCTTTCGCTGTTAGCCAGAAAAATCCTTGTCGATAGGCTTTTGCAACGAGAGATCTGGGAGCAGCATGATGTTCGCAAACGCCAGAATGAATCTCTCTCAGTATTGCAATTCCATCCGCATTTGACACGCATTTTTTGAAGAAACCGTTTGTAATTCTTTTGTAGAGTTGTCCACTAATTACTGTGTAGGACTTTGCTCGTCTGACGATCTGTCGCGCGAGGACCTTGTCCTCTGGCAACTTCTGATCCACTAGGTATTCTAGGAACGATCTGGTCCAAGTCGGAGTGATTACCATCACCTCCTTAGCCGGAGACAATCACATCTGGGTTTTCTGAGTTAGCGCCATTTACTGAGGGTACCCGCAGGGGCTCCATGAAAATTCCTGGGGGAAGAAGTTTCCGGCCGGACACGAGCTTGGATAGCATATCTGTCGCTATGTTGTCGTCTCTTCTGACGTACTTGACTTCGTATCCGAGGAAGCATTTTTCAATCTTATCAACTTCGTCTCTGTAAGCTGCCATGACGGAATTCCTGGCATTCCAGGTTCCGGCTACTTGCTGTGCCACCAGGTCGGAATATCTGCAACATATGATGTGCTTGATCCCAATCTCCTTTGCGATGATAAGTCCATGTAGTAGAGCCTCGTACTCCACCATGTTATTGGTAGCTTCAAAATAAATCTGTAGGACGTACTGTAGTTCTTCTCCGGTGGGGGATTTGAGGGTGACCCCAGCCCCCGAGGCTTGGTGCTGCTTGGATCCATCAAAATGCATGACCCAAGCATCTGGTTCCGGCACTGGCGTGCCATCTGGAGCTTCAGTCCAATCGGTGACAAAATCCACCAAGATTTGCGACTTGATTGCCGTTCTAGCCTCGTGCTTGATATCAAGGCGGAGAGTTCTATTTCCCACTTCGCTATGCGCCCTGTTGTGTCGCAAATGTTGATTATTGTGGACAGCGGAGCTTTGCTCACGACTATCAATGGATGCTCTTGGAAGTAGTGTCTCAACTTTCGGGTACCTAGGAATACTCCATAGGTAAGCTTGTGAAAGTGAGGGTATCGTTGCTTTGATTCCGTCAGGACCTCGCTAATGTAGTAGAATGGCCTTTGGACTCCGTGCTCATATCCTTCTTCCTTTCGCCCCACCACGATGACGAGAATGATGACCTTGTTGGTAGCAGATAAGTAAAGGAACATTGGTTCCGATGATATTGGTGCTGCCAAGATAGGTGGGGAGGAGAGTATGCTCTTCAACTCATGCAAAGCTTCGTCTGCGGCATCATCCAAGACAAATTTGTCTGCCTTATTGAGTAGCTTGTATAAGGGTAGTGCTTTCTCTCCAAGACGGCTAACAAATCGACTAATTGCTATGACGCAACCAGTTAATCGCTACATATCTTTGAGACAAGTTGGCCTTTTGATGTTGAGGATAGCCTTGATCTTTTCCGGGTTCACCTCAATGCCTCTATGAGACACAATGAAGCCAAGGAGTTTTTCGGCTGGCACGCCAAAGACGCACTTCAGCGGATTCAACATCATATTGTACTTCCAGAGATTATCGAAGGTTTCCTTGAGATCGCTGATCAAGTCGGATCCTTTCCGGGTCATGACTGCAATGTCATCGACGTATGCGTGCATGTTCCGGCCGATCTGGTCCTTGAGGCAACATTGCATTGTTCATTGATATGTGGCACCTGCATTTTTCAAACCAAAGGGCATGGTGACATAGCAGTAAGTGCCAAAGGGGGTGATGAAGGAGGTAGCCATTTGGTTCCACTCCTTCATCCATATCTGATGGTACCCGGAATATGCGTCAAGAAAACATAGGAGTTCCGCCCCTGCCGTCGAATCAATGACTTGGTCAATGCGCGGCAGGGGAAACAGATCCTTTGGGTGGTGTTTGTCAAGCCAGAGTAATCGATGCACATTCTTAGTATTTCAGAATTCAGTATTTCAGAATTCTTTTTGGGTACAAGGACGGGATTTGCGACCCAATCAGTGTGGTTAACTTCCACTACAAAACCTACCTCTAGTAACTTTGCTAACTCCAATCCTATGGCGCGGCGCTTCTTATCTCCAAAGCTTCGCATAGCTTGCTTCACCGGTTTGGCACCCGAATTTATGGTGAGGTAGTGCTTGGCGAGTTCTCTTGGTACTCCGGACATGTCAGAAGGTTACCATGCGAAGATATCCATGTTAGCTCGCAGGAACTCGACTAGCGCGCTTTCCTATTTGGGTTCCAAGCCAGCTCCGACTAACACCTGCTTGGTAGCGTCGCCTTCCTTGAGGTCGACCTTCTTGGTGTCAATCATGGCCTTGAACTAGGTCTTCTGGTCGAAGATCAGCTTCTTGGTGGTCTGCATCTCTTTCGGATCCACCGCGGCCCTGTAGCCTTGCAGCTCCTCCTCAGACAGTACGGATTCTACAAAGGCGGCTTCGCCCTCCTCGTAGAGCTAAGCTTTCCTGTAGTCTCCGGATATGGTGATCATACCGTTGGGACCCAGAATCTTGAGCTTGTTGTAGATGTAGCATGCCCTGGCGTGGAACTTGTGGTAGGTGGGCCAGCCGAAGATCACATTGTAGGAGCTTTTGAAGGGCACAACTTCGAACGTGATCATTTCTTCGCGAAAATTATTAACATCGCCGAAGGCCACAGGAAGTTTGATGCTGCCCATGGAGTTTGCCTTTTTACCCGGAACCACACCATGGAACTCCGTGGTGTGTGCTTCAGCTGTTCCTTGGTAAGGTTCATTGATGTCTACGGGTGCTTCTATTCTTGTAGACAGTGTTGGGCCTCCAAGAGCAGAGGTTTGTAGAACAGCAGCAAGTTTCCCTTAAGTGGATCACCCAAGGTTTATCGAACTCGGGGAGGAAGAGGTCAAAGATATCCCTCTCATGCAACCCTGCAACCACAAAGCAAGAAGTCTCTTGTGTCCCCAACACACCTAATAGGTGCACTAGTTCGGCGAAGAGATAGTGAAATACAAGTGGTATGAATGAATATGAGCAGTAAAAAAAAAAAAAAAAATAGCTTGCTGGCGTGCAGTTGATGGTAGTAATATTGCAGGAAGTAAAGATAGGTAAACAAGTAACAAGCAGCGATAGCTATTTAGGAACAAGGCCTAGGGATCATACTTTCACTAGTGGACACTCTCAACATTGATCACATAACAGAATAAATAGATAGATGCTAGACTCTACACCCTCTTGTTGGATGATGAACACCACTAACTGTGTAGGATTACACGAACCCTCAATGCCAGAATAAATAGATAGATGCCATGGGAGCGGGTTCGGTGGAAAGAGCCGATGAGTTCGGCTTCGAGGGTTGCCTTGATCTCGTCATGTTTCTTCTTGAGCTCATCAGGAAGATCCTCGTACTTGACCGGAGTGCTTTCCGCCATCTCGGATGCAGACGGCGATGTGCTGATGTAGAGATTGTCCCACCGGGCGTGCCAGAATGTGTTGACTGCCAAAACCCACCGGCGGGCAGCGGCCTTGTCAACACTGTAGAGCCGGGAAGAGCCTAGAGCTGCGGCTGGCTGAGACCCCTCCGAGCAACGGCCCGCAATGCTCTTCGGTCACACGCGGTGTTGCGAAGTGCAAGGCGTGCCACCTGACCTATACCTCAGGAAGGTGATGAGGATGCCTCGCTTAGTTTCCTGCAGGGCATACATGTAAACGTTAAATACGAGCCTCGATCGGCTCTCGGGTTATCTGTGAATCGGCTCAAAGAGCCGATCCACCCATGATCCGTACGGGGTGCACGGATACTTGGTGGTCCTGCTTGATCAAGATGAAGCTGATGAGATCTGACGATTTAGGGTTTTCACCGCATAATCGGATCATCCTACTCTAGGTTGGGCCTTGCGGCCACGCACGGTGCTCGTAAGCCGATCCTAAACAAGGCCAAAAAACCAACATGAAGTTGATCCTAGGAACATCCCGTTTAGGACTTGCGAACGCCACCTTACGTGCCCTGGATCCTCCCCCTTTGTAAGGCCTAACTATTGCAGATATTAAACTAATCCTTGTAGAACAAGGAGCAATCGTAACGGATCAGATCTACTAAATAATGATCAAGCGGGGTGCCGCCCCCACACCTGAGAGGCGTGAGGGCGGCTAGATATGGGTTGCACTACGTAAGCATGCTTAAACGAAGAACAATGCTAACCCTAACACATCTAATGATAACTACGTTGCTCGCCATCAAAAACGCTTCATACGAGCAACGCATGGAACAACGTGGGGCTTGTGCTGCCTAGATCGCAAGATGCGATCTAGGCACATGTCGCTACGATAGAAACCCTCGAGACGAAGGAGTTGGCGATGCGCCGAGATTGGTTTGTTTTGGGGTTGAACGTGAGTTGTTGTTTATTCCATAAACCCTAGATACATATTTATAGTCCAGGGGATTTTCTAATGTGGGCGTGCACCTAACCGTGCACGGGTAAAACTCTAACTTCTAATTTAAGATACGATCTAATATAATACAGATACACGGGCAATTTAGCCCAACTTGGTACAAAAGGCCGATTCATGTACTTCTTCTATATTTATTCTTCAAGTCCATCTTCAATCGCGGCCCACCTCTGATCCGGTCAAAATCTGGTGATAACAAGTTGTCAATGCAAAGTAATATAACGAGTGCAATATGCAAGTATGTAGGAATCAATGCACAGTTCACACAAGTGTTTGCTTCTTGAGATGGAGAGAGATAGGTGAACTGACTCAACATAAAAGTAAAAGAAAGACCTTCAAAGAGGAAAGCATCGATTGCTATATTTGTGCTAGAGCTTTTATTTTGAAAACATGAAACAATTTTGTCAACGGTAGTAATAAAGCATATGTATCATGTAAATTATATCTTACAAGTTGCAAGCCTCATGCATAGTATACTAATAGTGCCCGCACCTTGTCCTAATTAGCTTGGACTACGGGATCATCGCAATACACATGTTTTAACCAAGTGTCACAAAGGGGTACCTCTATGCCGCCTGTACAAAGGTCTAAGGATAAAGCTCGCATTTTGGATTTCTCGCTTTTGATTATTCTCAACTTAGACATCCATACCGGGACAACATAGACAACAGATAATGGACTCCTCTTTAATGCATAAGCATGTTGCAACAATTAGTGTTCTCATATGAGATTGAGGATATATGTCCAAAACTGAAACTTCCACCATGATTCATGGCTTTAGTTAGCGGCCCAATGTTCTTCTCTAACAATATGCATGCTCTAACCATTAAAGTGGTAGATCTCTCTTACTTCAGACAAGACGGACATGCATAGCAACTCACATGATATTCAACAAAGAGTTGATGGCGTCCCCAGGAACATGGTTATCGTACAACAAGCAACTTAATAAGAGATAAAGTGCATAAGTACATATTCAATACCACAATAGTTTTTAGGCTATTTGTCCCATGAGCTAAATATTGCAAAGGTAAATGATGGAAATTTAAAGGTAGCACTCAAGCAATTTACTTTGGAATGGCGGAGAAATACCATGTAGTAGGTAGGTATGGTGGACACAAATGGCATAGTGGTTGGCTCAAGGATTTTGGATGCATGAGAAGTATTCCCTCTCGATACAAGGTTTAGGCTAGCAAGGTTATTTGAAAAAACACAGGGATGAACCGGTGCAGCAAAACTCACATAAAATACATATTGTAAACATTATAAGACTCTACACCGTCTTCCTTGTTGTTCAAAACTCAATACTAGAAATTATCTAGACTTTATAGAGACCAAATATGCAAACCAAATTTTAGCAAGCTCTATGTATTTCTTCATTAATAGGTGCAAAGTATATGATGCAAGAGCTTAAACATGAGCACAACAATTTCCAAGTATCAATTTGTTCAAGACATTTTAGAATTACTACATGTAGCATTTCCCGATTCCAACCATATAACAATGAACGAAGCAGTTTCAACCTTCGCCATGAACATTAAAAGCTAAGAACACATGTGTTCATATGAACCAGCGGAGCATGTCTCTCTCCCACACAAGCATTTATTCAAACAAAAACACAAACAAAAGCACACAGACGCTCCAAGTAAAGTACATAAGATGTGACCGAATAAAAATATAGTTTCAAGAGAAGGAACCTGATAAGTTGTCGATGAAGAAGGGGATGCCTTGGGAATCCCCAACTTAGACGCTTGAGTCTTCTTGAAATATGCAGGGGTGAACCACCGGGGCATCCCCAAGCTTAGAGCTTTCACTCTTCTTGATCATAGTATATCATCCTCCTCTCTTGACTCTTGAAAACTTCCTCCACACCAAACTCGAAACAAACTCATTAGAGGGTTAGTGCATAATAAAAAATTCACATGTTCAGAGCTGACACAATCATTCTTAACACTTCTGGACATTGCACAAAGCTACTGGACATTAATGAAACAAAGAAATCTATCCAACATAGCAAAAGAGGCAATGCGAAATAAAAGGCAGAATCTGTCAAAACAGAACAGTTCGTAAAGACGAATTTTAAAATGGTACCAGACTTGCTCAGATGAAAATGCCCAAATTGAATGAAAGTTGCGTACATATGTGAGGATCATTCACGTAAATTGGCATAATTTTCTGAGTTACCTACAGAGAATTAGGCCCAGATTCGTGACAGCAAAGAAATCTGTTTCTGCGCAGTAATCCAAATCTAGTATGAACCTTACTATCAAAGACTTTACTTGGCACAACAATGCAATAAAATAAGATAAGGAGAGGTTGCTACAGTAGTAACAACTTCCAAGACTCAAATACAAAATAAAAGTACTGTAACAAAATAAACACATGGGTTATCTCCCAAAAAGTTATTTCTTTATAGCTATTAAGATGGGCTCAGCAGTTTTAATGATGCACTCGCAAGAAATAGTAGTTGAAGCAAAAGAGAGCATCAAGAGGCGAATTCAAAACAAATTTAAGTCTAACATGCTTCCTATGCATAGGAGTTTTGTAAATAAACAAGTTCATGAAGAAAAAAGTAACAAGCATAGGAAGATAGAACAAGTGTAGCTTCAAAAATTTCAGCACATAGAGAGGTGTTTTAGTAACATGAAAATTTCTACAACCATATTTTCCTCTCTCATAATAACTTTCAGTAGCAACATGAGCAAACTCAACAATATAACTATCACATAAAGCATTCTTATCATGAGTCTCATGCATAAAATTATTACTCTCCACATAGGCATAATCAATTTTATTAGTTGTAGTGGGAGCAAATTCAACAAAGTAGCTATCATTATTATTCTCATCATCAAATATGGGAGGCATATTGTAATCATAATCAAATTTATCCTCCATAACAGGCGGTACTAAAAGACCAATATCATTATAATCATCATAAATAGGAGGCAAAGTATCATCAAAATAAATTTTCTCCTCAATGCTTGGGGGACTAAAAATATCATGCTCATCAAAGCCAGCTTCCCCAAGCTTAGAATTTTCCATATCATTAGCAACAATGGTGTTCAAAGTGTTCATACTAATATGTTTCATAGGTTTTTTAATTTTCGCATCAAACCATCCATGTCTTAAATCAGGAAATAGAATAAGAAGCTCATTGTTGTCCATTATGCCTAACTAGTGTAAACAAGAAACAAAAAGATGCAATTGCAGGATCTAAAGGAAATAGCTTCGAGCACATACACAACGGCAACAGAAAAGTACTTTACCTGGGACCGGAGTATGAGTGCCTTTTACCTTTCCTCCCCGGCAACGGCGCCATAAAAGTGCTTAGTTGCCGGGGTTGCCGATGTGTGAGTGCCGTTTACCTTTCCTCCCCGGCAACGGCGCCAGAAAAGTGCTTGATGTCTACGGTGCTTCTATTCTTGTAGACAGTGTTGGGCCTCCAAGAGCAGGTTTGTAGAACAGCAGCAAGTTTCCCTTAAGTGGATCACCCAAGGTTTATCGAACTCGGGGAGGAAGAGGTCAAAGATATCCCTCTCATGCAACCACGCAACCACAAAGCAAGAAGTCTCTTGTGTCCCCAACACACCTAATAGGTGCACTAGTTCGAGCGAAGAGATAGTGAAATACAAGTGGTATGAATGAATATGAGCAGTAGTAACGGCGCGAAAAGTGCTTGCGTGCAGTTGATGGTAGTAATATTGCGGGAAGTAAAGATGCGGTAAAATAGTAAACAAGCAGCGATAGCAGTATTTAGGAACAAGGCCTAGGGATCATACTTTCACTAGTGGACACTCTCAACATTGATCACATAACAGAATAAATAGATAGATGCTAGACTCTACACCCTCTTGTTGGATGATGAACACCACTAACTGTGTAGGATTACACGAACCCTCAATGCCGGAGTTAACAAGCTCCACAATATTCAATGTTCATATTTAAATAACCTTAGAGTGCATAACAGATCAACATAACCAAACCAAGTACTAACATAGCATGCACACTGTCACCTTCACACTACGAAAGGAGGAATAGATCACATCAATACCATCATAGCAATAGTTAACTTCATAATCTACAAGAGATCACAATCATAGCCTACGCCAAGTACTACACGATGCACACACTGTCACCATTACACCGTGCAGGAGGAATAAACTACTTTAATAACATCACTAGAGTAGCACACAGATAAATTGTGATACAAAACACATTGCAATCATAAAGAGATATAAATAAGCACTTCACTATGCCATTCATAACAGTGAATAAGTATTCTGTGAAATATAGCCTAAGAGACCCACACGGTGCACACACTGTCACCATTACACCGTGCAGGAGGAATAAACTACTTTAATAACATCACTAGAGTAGCACACAGATAAATTGTGATACAAAACACATTGCAATCATAAAGAGATATAAATAAGCACTTCACTATGCCATTCATAACAGTGAATAAGTATTCTGTGAAATATAGCCTAAGAGACCCACACGGTGCACACTGTCACCTTTACACACGTGGGACAAGGAGTCTCCGGAGATCACATAAGTAAAATCCACTTGACTAGCACAATGACATCTAGATTACAAGCATCATCATATGAATCTCAATCATGTAGGACAGCTCATGAGATTATTGTATTGAAGCACATAGGAGAGAGATTAACCACATAGCTACCGGTATAGCCCCGAGCCTCGATGGAGAACTACTCCCTCCTCATGGGAGACAAGCAGCGTTGATGAAGATGGCGGTGGTGTCGATGGAGGAGCCTTCCGGGGGCACTTCCCGTCCGGCGGCGTGCCGGAACAGAGACTCCTGTCCCCCAGATCTTGGCTTCGCGATGGCGGCGGCTCTGGATGGTTTCTCGTACCGTGGCTTTTTCGTCTCGTGTTTTAGGTCATGGACCTTTATATAGGCGAAGAGGCGGCGTCAGAAGGTCAACGAGGCGACGACACAACAGGGGGCACGGGCCCCCCCTTGGCCGCGCCGGCTTACTATTTGGTGGTCCTGTGGCCCCCTCGCGCTCTCGGGTGTTCCGGAAGCTTCATGCAATCCTAAGATGCTGGGCGTTGATTTCGTCCGATTCCGAGAATATTTCCTTACTAGGATTTCTGAAACCAAAAACAGCAGAAAACAGCAACTGGCCCTTCGGCATCTCGTCAATAGGTTAGTTTCGGAAAACGCATAATAATGACATAAAGTATGCATAAAACATGTAGATATCATCAATAATGTGGCATGGAACATAAGAAATTATCGATACGTCGGAGACGTATCATTCATCTTCTCCAGAGTCTCCAGGTACACGATGTTTAGGCTGGCTCCGCCGTCCATGAGGCACTTGGAGAAGTCATACCCGTCGATGCGGGGACTAACAACCAAAGCATAGCACTCTTTGGGGATGATGTTCGGATGATCGTCTCTGTCAAAGGTGCAGGGATTTTCCGACCACTTGACATACTGCAACACAGCCGGAACTGTGGCGTTCAGGATCTGGAGGGCTGATTTCTTGGCCCGGACTGTTGGAGTTCCGAGGAAAGTGTGGTATGCACCAACACTCTTTTTTCCGAATGGATTGGATTTGTTAGTTGTGGATCCTTCCTTGGGATCCGGCGAAGCTTCTCCCTCTTCCATCGCTCCGAACTAGCGTCGTCCTTGTCTTTTTCCTTGTTCTTGCCCTTGCCACCTTTGCCGCGCGGGCGGTGCTTCCTAGCACCCTTGTATCCTGCTTCCGGGTCTGTCTTCAGATCATTGACCCATTTGAACTTTTGATTAGTGTGAGAGGACTTGCCAGTAGCTGGATCCACATGGGCTAGGCACGTCATGTCCCTGTACTCTTCATAGGTTTGGGGAGCGCGGGACCAGGTAACAGTGACTTTGTGTGCGCGCTGCTGACCCTTGCCGGCTCCACCACCACGACCGCGGCCTCTTCCGCCTCCTTGACCTCCGCATTGGAATGTCATGGCGACTATGTCGGATCCGCTGCTCTTTTTTTCTTCGGGGGGGATTCTTCTGCTTGTTGCTATTATTGCCTTCGCGGTTCTTCCTTTGCTGATGCAGGGGTACGGCTGTGGCTGCAAGTTCTCCGCATGCGTCGTCATCGGTGGCGGAGTGAGTACTAGCGATGGAAATCATACTGTCCAATGTTAGCTTTTGTTCATTGAGGAGGCACATTAGCTTGCGCCAGAGCAGCCCTCCCCTCTGCAAGCCACCTATGAAGGCTAGTATTGTTGTGCGGTTATCCACGTTCTCGCCCTCGTTTCTTGTTTCTAACCACCGAGTGAGGAAGACTCAAGGGGTTTTGTTTTTCTTCTAGATGCAGGCCTATAAGTCACTGGCCGTGGAGGGTCTCTTGTAGGTGCCCCTGAAGTGTCCCTCAAAGGTGATCTTCAGGTCGAACTAGCAAAAGATGGAGTTCTCCTCGAGGTTACTGAGTGAAGTACATGCTGGACCAACAAGAAACAACTGGAGCATGCAGCAGGCCATATTTGGGGTCCCTCCGGCAAAGATGACTGCATTGAAGAAGTCCTCGATCCAGGTATTGGGACTCTCACTGCCATCATAATGCTGCAGATTTCCGGGTAGCTTGAGGTTCAAGCCTTTTGGCATTTTCTCCTCTCGGATCCTCCCGCTAAAGCACTTTGGGCTGATGTACCCAGTCTTGTATTCGTTGAGACGTTCCCGTGCGTCCTTTTTCCGGCTAGGGGATTCTGAGCAAAAGCATGAGCTCTGGCCTCCGCCTCCGCCTCCTCCACTGGGTGGTGGCGATGGGGATCTACGGGGGGTCGGTAAGACTTCTTGCTTCCGCCAACCGATTCTCCGCGTCCTTCTCGGTGCTGGCTCCAGCTGCAGTGGCGGCCTTCGCCATCATGGCGGCTGCCTCCGTCAGTCCGGATCCTGCGGGGCTCTGGCTCACGATCCTCGTTCCGGCTCCTACGGGGTTCCGGCGCGCGTTCCTTGTTCCGGATCCTCTGAGGCTCAACGTTGTCGCGGATGTTGATTCCGCCAGGCCCATGGGGCCTGTGGTTTCCCGCGGGACTTTGTCGGCGATGTGGCGGAGGAGGGCGCTGGTTCCGGGGTGGAGGGGATGGGTTTCGGTACTTGTCCTTGCCAGCATACATTGGGTCCTTCCGCTTGTTCTTCCCTGACGGAGTATCCGAGGGTATAGGGATCGGATCTGGAAGTTCCTTGGTCCTCCTTCTACGCTCCGAAGATCCAGTGCGCGATTGCTCATCACGATGGTCCCCTCCTGTGGCGTTCTTCTACGCGGTGGATACGCATACCTCCGGGTTGGATTCCATCATGCACGAAGTATCCTCTTTGCTCTCATGTTTCATTGTTGTAGCAACGAGTGTTCGGAGGTGGCCGATGTCCATTTCCTCATTGTTCTTGGCCAGGAGCTCCGCGGCCCTCTTCATGTTATCTTTTGGGGTCGCGAGCGGTCGATGGTTAGTGGGGCTGTCGAAGTTGATTTTTCGAGGGCGAATAGCTTCCTGTCGGATCTTTTCCGCCTCTGCTTGAGCATCACTGACTACCTTTTCCCAGCGTTCCTTGAGTTCTCTGGCTTTCGTCAGGTACTCTGTGGTCGTGCGCTCTTGATCCTCGATCACTTCTATCAACTCCTCAGCTTCCGCCCTCTCTGCAAGCATTGTTGCTGCGGTTTTGGTGATCTTTTCAGCTTCGGCCAGCAGTTCTTTTCTTTTAGCTTCTAGAGCTTCCGGATCTGCAGCTTCTTCAGTTGTTATTGGCTTGGTGAGGATTTCCGGCCGAGCGATGTCGTTGTCGTTCTGGCCTGCTAACTTGGTGAACTCTGCCATTGTCATCCCTTCACTGAAGTCGAGGCCACGTCCTTGTCGGAGCTCCGGCGTAGCGCGGGTACGAACCCGGTGCGGTGCCCTTGGATCTGACGGACCCGAAATTCCGGTGTCGAGCGGAGTTTTTTATGAGTCGGTGTCTTCGTCCAACCTAGCTACGGTCGCGAGGACCTCCTTGGGTGGAGCGGATTCGACCTCAGAATTCTCCTTGTCCTCCATCTCTTTCGTCAGAAGGTTGTACTCCTTCGAGTCTATGGAAGACGCATCGCTAGATAATGGGCTTAGGTTGTCGAGGACTGATTCTTCGTTCTCTCTGGCACCCTCTTGCTGAATCGGAGTGTTATTTTCTCCGGGTTCCTGGACCAGCATGGGTTCAGCTCCTTCCTGAGGAGGGGCGACCCCTGCGGTATGTCCAAGGTAGTGAACGAAGTGGCATCTTTGCTTCTCTAACACCTGGGAAACCCAGGCGGATCTGCATTGGTCCGCCACCACTGTTTCCTACTCAGGGGTAGATTGGGTGGGCTTTGAAGTTTTCATATCTAAGGCGGAATATTTCTTAGGAAGTTCCTGCGACTCAGATCGGATCTTCACGACAGCGTCCTGCTCAGCGGCGGTCGCGTCAGCGTTACTTACCAGAGTGTTTCCATCGAAATCGACGGTCTTGCTGATGAAGATATGGATGCCGCTGATTGGTAAGATGGAGAGATTGGCGGGGTCGGTCCTAGCCGGAATCCAACACTCATCCTGAGGGACGATCTCCAGACGCCGCTGGCCCCACAGTGAGCGCCAACTATTGTTGTCTACTCGATAATACCACCGAGGAGAGATCCTCACGGATAGGAGAAGATGTAGGAGCCATAGAGCGGAGAGTACTCAAAACGGTGGTACGCGATTTACCCATAAAAAGAATTGTCAGGTTGAATGATCAGGTGAGTGAGTCCGGTCTTCATTGGGACGGTGCATGCGTGACAACAGGAAGCAAAATTGTGTTGTGATTCGTGATTGACGTGGTGTTTCTTCCAAAGTGGGGGTGGGTTGGCCTGCCCAACACTAGGGGCAGACAAATTTGGTGCGTGTTTTGTAGCAAGGTGGTCCTCGCAAATGCGAGGCCATCTTCTTTAGTATGACAATATCATTATCTATTTCTAAATATTGTTTTTCCCCTTCTATTACCTTCTATATTACAAAATACACACCATATATGACATGGAGATATTTCACAGATAATAGTTATGTATATGATTATATTACTTAGAAGTAAACAATAAAATTACCAATCATTTGAACAAAAAATCTGACGATATCGAATGCTTAATTAAAAAAATCTCATTATATTGATATTTTATTTATTATTGTTTTGATACTCTGAATGTCACAGTAGAGGGGAAGTGACCTCATGATCTTCCCATCGTTACTTTGATATTTTCAATACCACAATTATTAATTAAAGTACTTCGCCTATTCAAAAGTAGACGGACTTTAGATTTTGAACAATTGAAAATATGCATATGAAAATAATTATGAAATTTTGTAAAATATTTTTTGCGTGATAAACCTAATGAATACTTTTTATTGAAGAAATAAGAAATCTTTGAATTAACAGTAGATATGTTCGACGTCACACTTTGTGGGGGTGTATTTTGGAACATAATAGAAATCCGAGTGTATATGTATCTATAGCTATATTCAATATTCAATCAAATTATTTTGTACTCATGACAAAAGAAATCGAGGACTTCTTAATTAAATATTGAACAAAATTTCAGAAATGAAATATGCATAAAAGATATAACCAAAATACAAGAAGAGGGAGCCAATGCAAACAAAAATTAAAGTATGATCAGACGCATATAACTAACTGAGATACATTACTCAACGCGAAGGTCTTCCTATCCTTACTTCGAGGGGCTAAATTTCCGAATCTTGGAATAAAGATTTGTATTGATATGCAATAAAAGTAATTTTTTCTCACATCCCGGTCAGAAAAACATGACTTGCATGGAAAATCAATGAACTTAGTATATATTTTTATTGCATCCATGCTCCAAATACCTAAGCTTGGAAACTAAATCATCATAGTGTATTTATTTGAAACATGTACCTTAATATTAAGTGGAAAACTTATATTCCATGTACTCACAAATTTTAGCTCTTCAAATCTACCGGTCCAGGCACACATGTACCTTAATTTTCTCGCCATAATTTATATTTCCTAGATGTGCCGAACTTAAGCTCTTTATAACTTTGTAATGTGTGGAGACATCAACTTTGGATTTAGGGTGAGAGGATTTTTCAACATAACCGTATAAAAGTGCCGATTCTTTTGCCTCCTCCCTACTATGATTAGTGTTTGTCCAGCCAATAGCTTAATCAGGACGGTGGGATGAATACAGATGAGTCGAGGCCGCGCTGATTTTCTATAGGGTGGCGGTCTGATCATGGAAGCGAGAGGACTTATGACGGATATTTGCTGGCATGATATTCTCATGGAGGCAGTGGCACTACAATGTGCTAAGCCTAGGTCATCCAAGTGCGCGAACAGTGCTAAAAGCGCATTTGATAGCCATAAGTAGATTTAACCGATCAAAGATCTAATAAGTCTTTTCAACAAAGTTATAGAAGTCTAGCCGGTATAATATATTATTTTAATTTTTTTATTCCCGGTTGGATGTTTTGCCTTTTTCTCTTTACAGAATGTTATAATCACATCATTATTTCATAATTATTATGATGTCTGTAGGCCAATTGTAGTCCGCTATTATTATTTTTTGAAATAGGCTTTAAAAAAATCTGAAATAGGATTTTGTTGATACAACATGGATGTCGGTAAAAAATTGCATAGAAATATTTATGCCGGTAGGCAAATATATATCAATAAAGTTTATTGATTAGACTAATTGCTATATTTTTACCGTGCATGTACTGCCGTCAATGTACATGTTTTATTTTCTCTTGTGATAGTTCCCCACCTGGTGTGTCCAGTTTACACGTTTCTATTCTTTACCATGCAACTCTTTACATGTAGTGTCGTTGGCGTACGTGTATTTCTTTTCCCTTGGATATCTCCCAGCAGATGCATGCGCGTGCCTGGATAGCGAGTCTATACACGTTTCTAGCTTTTTCTTTGACACGAGAGAAGTCCAGGTGAACTTGTTACGTAATTTTTCGCTAAATCCTAACCGTAAATCAGAGATCTAACAGTTAATAATAATTACGATGATGTGGATTAATATGGTGTCTCTATTTCAGATCTCCATATTGTACATTTAATGAATACAGATGAGTCGAGGCCGCGCTGATTTTCTATCGGGTGGTGGTCTGATCATGGAAGCGAGAGGAATTATGACGGATATTTGCTCGCATGATATTCTCATGGCGGCCGGCAATCGCACTACAATGTGCTAAGGCTAGGTCATCCAAGTGCGCGAACAGTGCTTAAAGCGCATTTGATAGCCATAAATAGATTTGACCGATCAAAGATCTAATAAGTATTTTCAACAAAGTTATAGAAGTCTAGCCGGTATAATATATTATTTTAAATTTTTTTGTCCAATGGACGGTTGGATGTTTTGCCTTTTTCTCTTTACAGAATGTTATAATCACATCGTTATTTCATAATTATTATGATGTATGTAGGCCAATTTTAGTCCGTCGTTATTATTTTTGAAATAGGCTTTGAAAAAATCTGAAATAGGAATTTCTTGATACAACATGGATGTCGGTGAAAAATTGCATAGAAATATTTACGCCGGTAGGCAAATATATAACAATAAAGTTTATCGATTAGACTAATTGCTATATTTCTACCGTGCATGTACTGCCGTCAATGTACATGTTGTATTTTCTCTTGTGATAGTTCCCCATCTGGTGTGTCCAGTTTACACGTTTCTATTCTTTACCATGCAACTCTTTATATGTAGTGTCGTTGGCGTACGTGTATTTGTTTTCTCTTGGATATCTCCCAGCAGATGCATGCGCGTGGCCGGATAGCGAGTCTACACACGTTTCTAACTTTTTCTTTGACACGAGAGAAGTCCAGGTGAACAAAAAGGTTACTTAATTTTTCGCTAAATCCTAACCGTAAATTAGAGATCTAACAGTTAATAATAATTAAGATGATGTGAATTAATATGCATGGTGTCTCTATTTCAAACCTCCGCATTATATTTTTAATATATAATAGATTGAAGGTTGTCTGGTACTGGTCAATAACTTACGGCGAGACGATCGAGCAGCAAAATAATACAAAGAACATTAGTTGGAAATCCTCGAAACTGACTTGTTAGTTCGGTTGTGCCTTGATACCTATCTATAGCTTTCCTAGCGACTTTGTTAGTTCGGTTGTGCCTTGATGCACATGTACACAGAGATGGAGTTTGTGTGAGCCCATGCGCGCATGCATGGCCACTGACCGAGCTAGTCCTAGAACCTAGGATCTACAGTTAGAATCTCTTCAACATCATGAGCGTTTTTTTCACAGGAGCAAGAAACAAACCAAAAGACTTGCGTGTAGTATACAAATGCCACAGAAACAGTAAGCTGTGGTAGGTTAGGTACTGTGTTCTCTCTTCTGGCACTGAGATTGGTAGTGAGTAATGTACCGCACCGCACAATCGGCGAGCTAGCTGATTTTGCATATGCATCAGTGTGCGGCGCCCCACGAATTGGCGCGGCAGCCTGCTGTGCAACGCCCCACGGCAAGGCGCGGCACCGGCGCAGCTGGGCCCCCTGCTGCCAGCGTGGCAGCGTATGCGGCGCCTTTCCCTATGGCGTGATACAATGGTGTGCGGCGCCCCGTAGGCAGGCGCGACAAAAAGGGGTTAGTTTGAGAATTTGTTTTGCGGATAGTTTAATTTTCAAATTTGTTTCGTCTGAAAGTTATTTTTGTCGATTTTGCCCGACTTTGTTTACTCAACCCTAGTAAGATTGTCTGCTGATCCCAGAAGATTTTTTACGTATCTGTGTACCTATTCCCTAGCTAAGTAGCTTACCCACTATCTTAATAACTGTCTGTCAATCCGGCAGCTTGCCCTACTGCCTATCGACGCTACTGTCCTAAGAGAATCTTCACCGGTGCCCCCGATAGCAGCCCCTATAGTATTTTGGGGGCCGGCAGCGAAAATAGGCTCGCACCGGTGCGCTTCAAATGGCGCCGGCCAATTTTGGAGCCCAATAGAATCGTCGGCAATCCCATACCGGCCCCTTCGCCAAGGGCACGAATCGGGGGCGCCGGCACCTCGCGGCACATCTGAAAATAAGCGTGGGCTCCACCTGGCAGCCAGACACACTGATTTTCCACCTCCTACACACGCCCGAGCCGACTCCCACCCCTCTAGATCACCACTGTCGCCGTCGCCGCCGCGGCCCCCCTGCTTGCAATAGACACCGCCGACTGTCTAGGAACCGCCGTCCATCGAAACGGCCGCCACCTCCTGAACCGACGGCCGCTATTTTGCCCGGAACAGAGCTCGTCACCAGCGCGATAGTATCGCCCCGTCCGCAAGGTGTTCGTCCGATTTCCGCATGGACAACGACGACGAGGTGATGGTGCAGCTGTTCACGGAGGAGCAGAACGCTCAGGCTGTTCGGCGGCAACATCAGCAGAACATGCTGCGCGTTCGCCAGCTTTTCTTCGCCGTGCCTCGGCACGGCGGCTCAAAGCCAGACAAGAGGAGGAACATCAACCGGCATCGTGAAGCCGGCGCAATGCTGCTTGACGCTGACTACTTCAACGACGACGCGACTCATTCGCCGAAAGAATTTCAGCGCCGGTTTAGGATGAACAAGGAGCTGGTAGTACGACAAGTATTTTATGGCCAAGCAAGATTGCATAGGTTTGTGGGGCTTCACCTCAATTCAGAAGTACACTACTGCAATGCGCTGTCTTGCATACGGAGCTCCTCCAGATACATCCAATGACTACCAACGGATGGTAGAGTCGACATGTACAGAGACTCTCTACAGGTTCTGCCGATCCGTCATAACGGTGTTTGCTAAAGATTTTTTGGGAGCACCAAGAGAAGATGATACGTCTCGGATCCTGCAAAAGAATGCAGCAAGAGGGTTTCTGGGATGCTCGGAAGCATTGACTGTATGCATTGGGGCTGGAAAAATTGCCCTTTTGCTTGGCAGGGGATCTACAAGGGACATACTGGTAAGTGCAGTGTCATTCTTAAGGCTGTGGCAGACCATGAGCTTTGGATTTGGCATGCATTTTTTGGCATGGCAGGAACAAACGATGATATCAACGTGCTGCAGCGCTCTCCGGTGTTTGCCAGGCTAGCTGAGGGACAAGCTCCTCCCATGAACTTTAAGGTAAACGGCCACGCATACAACGAGGGGTACTATCTAGCTGATGGTATCTACCCGACGTATGCTACATTTGTGAAGACAATTCCCTCTCCATCAAACGAGATGGAAGCCTATTTTACAACATGTCAGGAAGCATCATGCAAGGATGTTGAGCGTGCTTTTGGGGTGCTTCAGCAGCGTTTCACCATTGTCAGGTACTCTGCTCTCACTTGGTCTGAGGCACCGATGTGAGAGGTGATGAACGCATGTGTGATCATCCACAACATGATCATTGAGAGCGAGCGCGACGCACGATGATCATCCATTTGATTATTAAGGGCCACTTGATTATGTACCCCAAGAATTTGCTGCTTTTCTTCATATGCACAATGAAATTCGAGATGCAGGTGTTCGTACACAGCTGAAGGCGAATCTAGTTGCGCATTTGTGGGCGAGGAGAGGAGCAGCCAACAATGCATGATTTTATTTCTATTTATTTGCCTCTATGAATAATTTAAGTACTATTGTTTGTTGGATTGTATGAATAATTGAAGTACTATTTATTTGATTAATTGTATGAATAATGTAATTATATTTTTTTGATTGATTGTATAAATAATTTTAATTTATTTGTGTGATTGTATGAATAAAATGTGATTGATATGTTGTTTCAAAATATTGTAAAAAGAAAAAAAAATTGGAGCCGTCGTTTTGGAGACGTCGGTGTGAGAGCAACCCCCTAAATGGAGGATGCAGTGCCAGCGTCCTCAATAGAAGCTACCGGTGGAGATGCTCTAAGTCTCGTACTCATATACCCATGGTAAAAGACTTTGCAGGGCAACAAACTGCTTTCGGAATGCTGAGAGCTAATATCGGGTAGTAGTAAGCCAGCCCACCACAAGATAAGTGAGTGCTCCTCTCCTATGCCGACTTACTAGCCAGGCTGAGCCTTTGTCATGCCTCATGTGACAAGTTTTAGTCATTGTCACTGGATAGTGGAGTCACGGATGAAACACTGCCTTAACTTAATTGAACACCGCAATCCATCACACGTGCCGGACGGCATGTCATCGTCTCAGACACAAACAGAAAGAAATGGGGTTCATCACTACTCAAGTCGATGAGCGTTCAGATTTGCCTTTTCACAACCTATATCAGCCGGGCACGGCACTCGTCACTCCCACCCCCACCTCACCTCACCTCACCGCCGACGAGGCTTCCGTCAAAAATAATGTCGAGAGCCTATTCCTTTCCCCTTCTACTACTCCTCTTCATCCTCCTACTCGCCGGCGAAGCCACCTCCAAGCCCACCTCCGCCGACCAGGCGACCCTCCTAGTCGTCAAGAAAGAGTGGGGAAACCCCGCTCAGCTCGCGTCGTGGGACCCCACCGCCCACGCCGACCATTGCAGCTACTGGATGGGCGTCGTCTGCGAGGGCGCCGGCAGCGGACGCGTGGTGACGGGGATATCCTTGGCGAGCATGGAAATTACCGGTGTGGTGCCGGCGTCCGTGTGCGACCTGAAGAATCTGACCTGCCTCGACCTCTCCGACAACAACCTCGCCGGCCGGCTCCCTGGCGCGGCGCTCTACGCCTGCTCGAACCTCCGGTTCCTCGACATCTCCAGCAACCACCTCTCGGGCCCGCTCCCCAAGAACCTCGGCGACTGTGTCCTGCTGAACAGCATCATGCTCTACAACAACCGCTTTTCCGGCGAGTTCCCGGCCAAGGTATGGTCGCTTCCGAAACTGACCACCGTGATGATACAGAACAATGGTTTCACCGGGGCTCTGCCGGCCACCATATCCGGGAACATCTCGCGAATCGAGATGGGCAACAACCAGTTCTCTGGCTCCTTCCCGACATCTGCAACCGGGCTGCGCGTCTTCAAGGCAGAGAACAACCTGCTCTCCGGCGACCTACCGGCCAACCTGACGAAGTTCCCCAGCCTCGTTGATCTGTCAATGTCAGGCAACCAGCTAACTGGCTCCATACCAGCATCAGTCAGCTTGCTGCGGAAGCTCAACTCCCTCAACTTGAGCGACAACCGGATATCCGGCACAATTCCACCTTCGAGTTTCGGATCGTTGCCTTCGCTGACGGTCCTTGATTTATCCGGCAATGAGCTCACCGGTCGCATACCGGCAGACTTCAGCAACCTGAACTTGAACAAGCTCAACCTGTCGTCAAACCAGCTCAGCGGCGTGGTGCCAGTCTCGCTGCAGGGAAGGGCATATGAAAACAGCTTCCTCGGCAATGACAAGCTCTGTGCTGGGAAGGACTCAGGGATAAATCTCCCAACATGCGGCAAGGCTCATTACGAGCGCTTCCTGGTCTTGGTCACCGTCTTGTCCGCGCTCGTCGGCCTTATTCTATTTGGATGTGTAGGCATCGCATGTATGCTCTTTCATCGACGGAAGGAGAGTAGAAAGCCGCAAAACGTGACTGACTGGAAGATGACGCCGTTCACCCATCTGGGCTTCAGCGAGTCTGACGTGCTCAACAATATCCGCGAAGAGAATGTGATCGGCAGCGGCAGCTCTGGGAAGGTCTACCGGGTCCACCTCCCTGCCAGTGGCGGCGGTGGTGACGAGGAGCATGGTGGCAGCAGGATGGTGGCCGTCAAAAAGATATGGAACACGCCGAAGCTGGACGCGAAGCTCGACAAGGAGTTCGAGTCGGAGGTGAAGGTGCTGGGCAACATCCGGCACAACAACATCGTCAAGCTGCTTTGCTGCATCTCCAGTACTAACGTCAAGCTGCTCGTCTACGAGTACATGGAGAACGGCAGCCTGGACCGGTGGCTGCACCACCTTGAGCGCGAGGGCGCGCCCGAGCCGCTCGACTGGCCTAGGAGGCTGGCCATTGCGATCGATTCCGCCAAGGGACTCAGCTACATGCATCACGACTGCGCGCAACCGATCGTGCACGGCTATGTCAGGTCCAGCAACATCTTGCTTGACCCAGAGTTCCGTGCCAAGATCGCTGGCTTCGGGCTCGCCAGGATGCTTGTCAACTCCGGCGAACCAGCCATCGGTGGCACTTTTGGGCACAGGGCACCAGGTAAGCTCCAAAACTTAGCTCCTAAGATACCATCAGTCAGCCTGTGAAGAAAACAAAACCAAAATGCTAACTGGAGGCGCACTTGTGCAGAGTATGGTTACAGGCCAAGGCTGAACGAGAAGGACAAAAAGGTTGATGATGTCTACAGCTTTGGCGTGGTTCTGCTTGAGCTTACAACCGGCAAGGTCGAGAACGACGGTGGCGCTAGTCTCTGCCTGGCAGAGTGGGCGCAGCGTCAGTACCAGAAAGGCCCTCCGTTCAATGACGTCGTCGACGAGCACATCTCTGACCCGGCCTACATGTCAGACATTTTGGCGGTCTTCACGCTTGGCGTCAACTGCACGGGGAAGATCCCGCCGGCGAGGCCATCCATGGAGGAGGTCCTGCGCCGCCTCATCCAGTGTGACAGGCGCGGCAGCTGAAGTTGCGATGGTGATGGTGGGGCATGGCTTCCTCAGACGAACAAGGGTAGCCGTCTTTGAAGAAATTAATTGTTGTACTATTCTTTTATTATATTACAGTATTTGATTGATTGATTGTAGTGGATTTGAGTACGCTCGGGCTTGCTGGCATTGTTTTTCAACTGGTTGAGCGTTGCTGCGGGAATATCAAGCAACTGAAAATCCCTGACCGAATGTGAAGATGATACTCATAGAAGGATAACAAATTCTTTAGTTCATGTGTGGTTCATAGAACCATTTAAGCTAATAGATGCGCATTGAGGCATGATATTTCATTATTGTCCCTCGGAAATGGTAATAAAGTTTGTATATTGTTGTATGTAGTCTTTTTTTTTTTGAATCGTCTTCCTGATGCTTGTGCCTAACTCGGGTGCCATAGTGATTTTGCACCCATTTCATTTTCGATAAAGAGCATATATTAATATCACGGAGATACCAATTCACCAGCCTGCAACAACATCATACCCTAATGACATAAAGGATGCACACAGCCAAAAAAGAGAAAAGAATTACAAAAAGAAAGGTCCCGCTACAGAGATCCATAACTTGAAACAACAACACTAACACCACCAAGACAACACCAGAAGATCAGCTTCGCCATAAGCGCGCCTCCAATAAGGAAATGCACAAACGCGTCGCCCGATCATAGATCTTAGGTTTCACCCGAAGAAAGTCATCTCTCTCAAAACAATACCTTCAACAAGAACATTGCAGCACAACCAATTAAGCCAGGGCTTTCACCGAAAGATAAGACTCGAACTTCTCCAGTCGCCCCCACATACCAGCTGTTGTTTCAAGTCAGCAAGCACCAAGCCAATTCCACCTCACCACCAAGATCCGACCATCATAGCTATTCCACCGATCTTGGCTTGATGACCTTCTCCGCTGGCACCATGGAAAGAAAACGAACTCCATGATACTAACAGCCAGAGAGCTTCAAGCGCTCCTCGAAACCAAACGGTCGATAAAAAACATGGGTGCGAACGACCGAAACCACCCAATCCAGCAATCTTCAGGCATTTATCGCTCAATGAATTTCACCGGCAGGGCCTTCCGGAACCAGACAATCCACCCAAACTGGTGGGAACAAGCATCCAACAGATCTTCAAACTTGGTGCGAGAAGAATCGTGAACCACCACCTTTATTCTTCGACGCGGACGAAACAGCCCCCACGTCGCCATCCGCCGCCCGACGACGACGAAGGAGGTTCAGCAATCGATCATCGCCTCGCTATGTCATCGCCGCCAAGCCCATGGCGGACGCAGATAAGAAGACTCGGCAGCAGTTGCGTACCCCGGCCATGAATCCAGTGGCGCTACCCATGGTCGCTCGAACGACACGGCCAAGGCTGTCCTCGCAGCAGGCCATGGAAGGCAAAGCAGCGACCAGGCCCTGTAGGCCCAGATCGGACCCAGATTGGACCCATGCCGCCGCCAGTTCGCCGTGCCACCGTCGTCCAACCGCCGGCATCCAGCACCAAGGCCAGCCCCGTGCGCCCCTGCGCCAAGACGACGCAGGGCAGGACCCGCCCCGGCGCCGACAACCGCCGTGCCCCACAGTCTCCACCGCCGCGGCCACCCGAGGCATCTTCGCCGGGTCAAGCCAGCAAGGCAGCCGCGCGCCCGCCTGTGGCCGCCGCGCGCCCGCTCGCCGCCGCCCGCCCGCCCGTGGCCGCCGCTGCCGCCTGCAGCGCCCCTGCGCCGGGAAACGCGAGGGGAAGATTGGAGGCGGAGAAGAACCGCCCCGCCACCACCATCCTTGAGGCGCGCCCGGCTTCGCCGGCGCCCCCTCCGGCGGTGGCGCTGCGGGGGAGGGGGAGGGGGGTCCTTGGGGGCGCTAGGTTAGGGGAGCGGTGCACCCATTTCATACGAGGAAAAGAAAATAATTGAGCATAAGACATCATATGCCCGTGCTGAAAACCACACCCTTCATGATAAAATAGCAGAGGTACAATCTATCGTTTGAACTTTAGCTGGATAGCTTTGAAGAGAAAGTGTACAACAATTTTGAATTGCTGAATGGACTCAAGAAAGCTATTGGTCAGCCTTTTTTCATGGAGGTTATTATGCTGTTTTTTTTTAAATAGGAGGCACAAAGTGACCAACTTTATATTAATAAAACCTTTACCATCAATACATAGGTGCTGAAGAACAACATACAACACATCTACAAAACAAGCAAAACAACATATAGCACGCTAAAATTGCTTGAAAAGTCAAAGCCCTCATCCGCGACTAGCACCGGAGCCTGAAGAAGCCACCCGAGGCAGGAGCCAGAAAGATTGACAGTCTTGGACTGCCCCTGGGCACCAAGAAGCAGCCTCATCATGTCCATCACACAAGGAGGCCCCTGCCTGGCTCGAAGGACGCCGTACCGTCGGCTGATGGAAGCGCTCGCCCTAAACTTGGATGAGACTGGCGCCGCGACCCGAGGAGGACCACCGCGCATGGCAAATCGCCGCCCTGCACACATCTTGAGGAAAGATCACTGATACGTCTCCGACGTATCGATAATTTCTTATGTTCCATGCCACATTATTGATGATATCTACATGTTTTATACACATTATATGTCGTATTTATGTATTTTCCGGCACTAACCTATTAATGAGATGCCGAAGAGCCAGTTGTTGTTTTTCTGCTGTTTTTGGTTTCAGAAATCCTAGTAAGGAAATATTCTCGGAATTGGACGAAATCAACGCCCGGGGTCCTATTTTGCCACGAAGCTTCCGAGAGGGGAAAGGAAGTGGGGCCACGAGGCGCCGACACTATAGGGCGGCGCGGCTGGCCCCGCGCGGCCCTGGTGTGTGGGGCCCTCGTGTGGCCCCCGCGTTGCCCTTCCGCCTACTTAAAGCCTCCGTCGCGAAACCCGAGAGCCACGATACGGAAAACCTTCGAGACGCCGCCGCCAATCCCATCTCGGGGGATTCAGGAGATCGCCTCCGGCACCCTGCCGGAGAGGGGAATCTCCCGGAGGACTCTTCACCGCCATGGTCGCCTTCGGAGTGATGAGTGAGTAGTTCACCCCTGGACTATGGGTCCATAGCAGTATCTAGATGGTTGTCTTCTCCTCATGTGCTTCATTGTCGGATCTTGTGAGCTGCCTAACATGATCAAGATCATCTATCTGTAATGCTATATGTTGTGTTTGTCGGGATCCGATGGATAGAGAATACTATGTTATGTTGATTATCAATCTATTACCTATGTGTTGTTTATGATCTTGCGTGCTCTCCGTTATTAGTAGAGGCTCTGGCCAAGTTTTTGCTCTTAACTCCAAGAGGGAGTATTTATGCTCGATAGTGGGTTCATGCCTCCATTAAATCTGGGACAGTGACAGAAAGTTCTAAGGTTGTGGATGTGATGTTGCCACTAGGGATAAAACATTGATGCTATGTCTAAGGATGTAGTTATTGATTACATTACGCATCATACTTAATGCAATTGTCTGTTGTTTACAACTTAATACTGGAAGGGGTTCGGATGATAACCTGAAGGTGGACTTTTTAGGCATAGATGCATGCTGGATAGCGGTCTATGTACTTTGCCGTAATGCCTAATTAAATCTCACAATACTCATCATATCATGTATGTGCATGGTCATGCCCTCTCTATTTGTCAATTGCCTGGCTGTAATTTGTTCACCCAACATGCTATTTATCTTATGGGAGAGACACCTCTAGTGAACTGTGGACCCCGGTCCATTCTTTTACATCGAATACAATCTACTGCAATACTTGTTCTCTGTTTTCTGCAAACAATCATCATCCACACTATACATCTAATCCTTTGTTACAACAAGCCGGTGAGATTGACAACCTCACTGTTTCGTTGGGGCAAAGTACTTTGGTTGTGTTGTGCAGGTTCCACGTGAAGGAGATATGCCCTAGAGGCAATAATAAAATGGTTATTATTTATATCTCTATGTTTATGATAAATGTTTATATGTCATGCTATAATTGTATTAACCGAAACATTAGTACATGTGTGATATGTAGACAAACAAGAAGTCCCTAGTATGCCTCTTAAACTAGCTTGTTGATTAATGGATGATTAGTTTCATAATCATGAACATTGGATGTTATTAATAACAAGGTTATGTCATTATATGAATGATGTAATGGACACACCCAATTAAGCGTAGCATAAGATCTCGTCATTAAGTTATTTGCTATAAGCTTTCAATACATAGTTACCTAGTCCTTATGACCATGAGATCATGTAAATCACTTATACCGGAAAGGTACTTTGATTACACCAAACACCACTGCGTAAATGGGTGGCTATAAAGGTGGGATTAAGTATCCGGAAAGTATGAGTTGAGGCATATGGATCAACAGTGGGATTTGTCCATCCCGATGACGGATAGATATACTCTGGGCCCTCTCGGTGGAATGTCGTCTAATGTCTTGCAAGCATATGAATGAGTTCATAAGAGACCACATACCACGGTACGAGTAAAGAGTACTTGTCAGGAGACGAGGTTGAACAAGGTATAGAGTGATACCGAAGATCAAACCTCGGACAAGTAAAATATCGCGAGACAAAGGGAATTGGTAATGTATGTGAATGGTTCATTCGATCACTAAAGTCATCGTTGAATATGTGGGAGCCATTATGGATCTCCAGATCCCGCTATTGGTTATTGGTCGGAGTGAGTACTCAACCATGTCCGCATAGTTCACGAACCGTAGGGTGACACACTTAAAGTTGGATGTTGAAATGGTAGTACTTGAATATGGAATGGAGTTCGAATATTTGTTCGGAGTCCCGGATGAGATCCCGGACATCACGAGGAGTTCCGGAATGGTCCGGAGAATAAGATTCATATATAGGATGTCATTTTATGTGAATTAAAATGTCGCGGAAGGTTCTATGGAAGGTTCTAGAAGATTTTAGAAAAGTCCGGAAGAAACCACCAAGGAAGGTGGAGTCCACATGGGACTCCACCTCCATGGCCGGCCAGCCCTAGGTGGGGAGGAGTCCCAAGTGGACTCCCCCTAGGGCCGGCCACCCCCCATGGGAGGTGGAAATCCCACCTTTGGGTGGGAGTCCTAGTTGGGCTAGGTTTCATCTCTTATGGAAGGTTTTTGGTTCGGGTCTTATTCGAAGACTTGGACACCAACTTGGGGATCCACCTATATAATGAGGGGCCAAGGGAGGGGGCCGGCCACCCTAAGACCACAAGCTGGCCGCCCCATTGAAGTGGCCCCACCTCCCAAACCCTAGCCGCCCCTCTCCTCCATATCTCCCGCGTAGCTTAGCGAAGCTCCGCCGGACTTCTTCACCGCCACCGACACCACGCCGTCGTGCTGTCGGATTCAAGAGGAGCTACTACTTCCGTTGCCCGCTGGAACAGGGAGGTGGACGTCGTCTTCATCAACAACCGAACGTGTGACCGAGTACGGAGGTGCTGCCCGTTCGTGGCGCCGGAACCGATCGTGATCAAGATCTTCTACGCGCTTTTGCAAGCGGCAAGTGAACGTCTACCGCAGCAACAAGAGCCTCATCTTGTAGGCTTTGGAATCTCTTCAAGGGTGAGACTCGATACCCCTCGTTACTACCGTCTTCTAGATTGCATCTTGGCTTGGATTGCGTGTTCGCGGTAGGAAATTTTTTTTTCTATGCAACGTTATCCTACAGTGGTATCAGAGCCGTGTCTATGCATAGATGGTTGTACGAGTAGAACACAATGGTTTGTGGGCGTTGATGCTCTTGTTATCTTTAGTTGAGTACTTTGCATCTTTATGGCATAGTGGGATGAAGCGGCTCGGACTAACTTTACATGACCGCGTTCATGAGACTTGTTCCTCGTTCGACATGCAACTTGTATTGCATAAGAGGCTTTGCGGGTGTCTGTCTCTCCTACTATAGTAAAGATTCAATTTACTCTTCTATTGACAACATTAGTATCAACGTTGTGGTTCATGTTCGTAGGTAGATTAGATCTATATCGAAAACCCTAAACCACGTAAAATATGCAAACCAAATTAGAGAGCGTCTAACTTGTTTTTGCAGGGTTTGGTGATGTGATATGGCCATAATATGATGATGAATATGTATGAGATGATCATTATTGTATTGTGGCAACCGGCAGGAGCCTTATGGTTGTCTTTATATTTCATGTTGAGTAGTATTTCAAAGTAGTTGTAATAGTTGCTACATGGAGGACAATCATGAAGACGGCGCCATTGACCTTGACGCTACGCCGATGATGATGGAGATCATGCCCGAAGATGATGGATATCATGTCCGTGCTTTGGAGATGAAGATCAAAGGCGCAAGACAAAAGGGCCATATCATATCACATATGAACTGCATGTGATGTTAATCCTTTTATGCATCTTATTTTGCTTAGATCGCGACGGTAGCATTATAAGATGATCCCTCACTAAAATCTCAAGATAATAAAGTGTTCATACTTAGTAGCACCATTGCCAAGACTTGTCGTTTCGAAGCATCTCGTGATGATCGGATGTGATAGAATCAACAAGTGCATACAACGGGTGCAAGACAGTTTTGCACATGCGGATACTAAGGTGGCCTTGACGAGCCTAGCATGTACAGACATGGTCTCGGAACACGTGATACCGAAAGGTAGAGCATGAATCATATGGTTGATATGATGAACACTTTGAGTGTGCGCCATTGAAATCACACCTTGTCTCGTGATGATCGGACTATGGTGTGGTGGATTTGGTTCGTGTGATCACTAAGACAATGCGAGGGATATTGTTTTGAGTGGGAGTTCACCTAGATTTTTAATTATGTAGAATTAAAATTTGAACTCAATTTGTCATAAACTATTGCAAATATATGTTGTAGAGATGGCGTCCCCAATCAATTTTAACCAGTTCCTAGAGAAAGAAAAGCTTAAGAGCAACGGTAGCAACTTCACCGACTGGTTCCGTCATGTGAGGATCTTCCTCTCTGGCGGAAATCTGCAATATGTGCTTGATGCACCGCTAGGTGACCCTCCTGCAGAAACTGAAACCGATGAAGTAAAAGCTGTTTACGCGACTCGGAAAACTCGGTACTCTCAAGTTCAGTGTGCCATCTTATGCAGTCTGGAATCCGATCTTCAAAAATGTTTTGAGCACCACGATCCTCATGAGTTGATAAAAGAGTTGAAGACTATTTTTGAGACTCATGCGGCCGTGGAATGCTATGAAGCATCGAAACAATTTTTCAGCTGCATGATGGAAGAAGGTAGCTCCGTTAGTGAGCACATGCTCGCCATGACCGGGCATGCGAAGAAACTCAGTGACTTGGGAATAGTGATTCCTAACAGACTGGGGATTAATCGTGTCCTTCAATCACTGCCACCAAGTTACAAGAACTTTGTGATGAACTACAATATGCAGAACATGAACAAGGAGTTACCTGAACTCTTTGGCATGCTAAAAGCTGCTGAGATTGAGATCAAGAAAGAGCACCAAGTGTTGATGGTCAACAAGACCACCAGTTTCAAGAAACAGGGCAAGTCTAAGGGAAAATTCAAGAAGGGTGGCAAGAAAGCTGCCACGCCTCCTATGAAACCTAAGAACGGCCCTAAGCCTGATGCTGAGTGCTATTACTGCAAGGAGAAGGGACACTGGAAGCGTAATTGCTCCAAGTATCTGGCTGATCTGAAGAGCGGCCTTGTCAAGAAGAAGAAAGAAGGTATATCTGATATACATGTTATAGATGTTTATCTCACTGGTTCTCGTTCTAGTACCTGGGTATTTGATACTGGTTCGGTTGCTCATATCTGTAACTCGAAACAGGAACTAAAGAATAAACGAAGACTACTGAAAGATGAAGTGACGATGCGTGTTGGAAATGGATCCAAGGTCGATGTGATCGCTGTCGGCACACTTCCTCTACATCTACCTTCGGGATTAGTTTTAAGCCTAAATAATTGTTATTTTGTACCCGCGTTGAGCATGAACATTATATCTGGATCTTGTTTAATGCAAGACGGTTATTCATTCAAGTCTGGGAATAATGGTTGTTCTATTTTTATGAATAATATCTTTTATGGTCGAGCACCACAAAAGAATGGCTTATTTTTGTTAGATCTCGATAGTAGTGATACGCATATACATAACATTGATGCTAAGCGAATTAAATTGAATGATAATTCTACTTATATGTGGCACTGTCGTCTTGGTCATATTGGAGTGAAACGCATGAAGAAACTCCATACTGATGGATTACTTGAATCACTTGACTTTGAGTCACTTGATAGATGCGAAGCATGTCTGATGGGAAAAATGACTAAGACTCCATTTTCTGGTATGATGGAGCGAGCTACTGACTTATTGGAAATCATACATACCGATGTGTGCGGACCAATGAGTGTGGCATCACGCGGTGGTTATCGTTATGTTCTAACCTTCACAGATGATCTGAGTAGATATGGGTATATCTATTTCATGAAACATAAATCCGAAACTTTCGAGAAGTTTAAGGAATTCCAAAGTGAAATAGAAAATCAACGTAACAAGAAGATCAAATTTCTACGATCTGATCGTGGAGGTGAATATCTGAGTTATGAGTTTGGCATGCATTTAAAGAAATGCGGAATACTTTCACAATTGACACCGCCGGGAACACCACAACGAAACGGTGTGTCCGAACGTCGTAATCGAACTCTCTTAGATATGGTTTGTTCTATGATGTCTCTTACTGATTTGCCGTTATCATTTTGGAGTTATGCATTAGAGACAGCCGCATTCACTTTAAATAGAGCACCATCAAAATCCGTAGAAACGACACCGTATGAATTATGGTTTAATAAGAAACCTAAGCTGTCGTTCCTGAAAGTTTGGGGTTGCGAAGCCTATGTAAAGAAGTTACAACCGGACAAGCTAGAACCCAAAGCGGAGAAATGCGTCTTCATAGGATATCCTAAGGAAACTATAGGGTATACTTTCTATCACAAATCCGAAGGCAAAATATTTGTTGCTAAGAACGGAACCTTTCTTGAGAAAGAATTTCTCACTAAAGAAGTGACTGGAAGAAAAGTAGAACTCGATGAGATTGATGAATCTATACTCGTTGATCAGAGTAGCGCAGTACCGGAAGTTGTACCTGTACCGCCTACACCGGCAACAGAGGAAGCTATGATAATGATCATGAAACTTCGAACGAGGAAACTACTGAACCTCGCAGATCGACAAGGGAACGCACCACTCCTGATTGGTTTGATCCTTGTCTAAATGTCATGATTGTGGATAACAATGATGAGGACCCTGCGACGTATGAAGAAGCGATGATGAGCCCAGATTCCAACAAATGGCAAGAAGCCATGAAATCCGAAATGGGATCCATGTATGATAACAAAGTATGGACTTTGGTAGACTTACCTGATAGCCGAAGGCTGTCGAGAATAAATGGATCTTCAAGAGAAAAACAGATGCTGATGGTAATATTACTGTCTATAAAGCTCGACTTGTCGCAAAGGGTTTCCGACAAATTCAAGGAGTTGACTACGATGAGACTTTCTCACCTGTAGCGAAGCTAAAATCTGTGAGGATTTTGTTAGCAATAGCTGCATTTTTCGATTATGAGATTTGGCAGATGGATGTCAAAACGGCGTTCCTTAATGGAGACATTGAGGAAGAGTTGTATATGGTACAACCCAAAGGTTTTGTCGATCCTAAAAATGCTGACAAAGTATGCAAACTTCAGCGTTCAATCTATGGACTGAAGCAAGCATCGAGAAGTTGGAACCGACGCTTTGATAAGGTGATCAAAGACTTCGGGTTTATACAGTGTCATGGAGAGGCCTGTATTTACAAGAAAGTGAGTGGGAGCTCTGTAGCATTCCTAATATTATATGTAGATGACATATTATTGATCGGGAATGATATAGAACTATTAAGCAGTGTTAAAGGTTATTTGAATAATAGTTTTTCAATGAAAGACCTTGGTGAAGCATCATATATATTAGGCATCAAGATTTATAGAGATAGATCAAGACGCCTAATAGGGCTATCACAGAGTACATACGGACAAGATTCTAAAGAAGTTTAGAATGGACGAAAGTAAGAAAGGGTTCTTACCTATGTTACCAGGCAAGGTCTTGAGTAAGACTCAAGGACCGGCTACGGCAGAAGAAAGAGAAAGGATGAGTAATATCCCCTATGCCTCGGCAGTAGGATCTATCATGTATGCCATGCTATGTACTAGACCGGATATAGCACATGCTGTTAGTTTGACTAGCAGATATCAAAGTGATCCAGGAATGGAACACTGGACAGCGGTCAAGAATATCCTAAAGTACTTGAAAAGAACTAAGGATATGTTTCTTTGTTATGGAGGTGACCAAGAGCTCGTTGTAAATGGTTACACCGATGCAAGTTGGAACACTGATCCTGATGACTCTAAGTCACAGTCTGGGTACGTGTTTATATTGAATGGTGCTGCAGTAAGCTGGGCAAGCTCGAAGCAGTGCACGGTGGCGAAGTCTTCAACAGAATCGGAGTACATAGCGGCTTCAGAGGCTTCATCAGAAGCGGTATGGATGAAGAGGTTCATTGTAGAGCTCGGTGTGGTTCCTAGTGCATTGGACCCATTAATCATTTACTGTGATAACATGGGTGCCATCGCCAATGCACAAGAGCCAAGGTCACACAAGAGGCTGAAGCATATCAAGCTGCGTTACCACTCGATTCGCGAGTACATCGAAGATGGAGAAGTAAAGATTTGCAAAGTACACACTGATCTGAATGTAGCAGATCCGTTGACTAAAGCTCTCCCTAGGGCAAAGCATGACCAACACCAGAATGCCATGGGTGTTAGGTATATTACAATGTAATCTAGATTATTGACTCTAGTGCAAGTGGGAGACTGAAGGAGATATGCCCTAGAGGCAATAATAAAATGGTTATTATTTATATCTCTATGTTTATGATAAATGTTTATATGTCATGCTATAATTGTATTAACCGAAACATTAGTACATGTGTGATATGTAGACAAACAAGAAGTCCCTAGTATGCCTCTTAAACTAGCTTGTTGATTAATGGATGATTAGTTTCATAATCATGAATATTGGATGTTATTAATAACAAGGTTATGTCATTATATGAATGATGTAATGGACACACCCAATTAAGCGTAGCATAAGATCTCGTCATTAAGTTATTTGCTATAAGCTTTCAATACATAGTTACCTAGTCCTTATGACCATGAGATCATGTAAATCACTTATACCGGAAAGGTACTTTGATTACACCAAACACCACTGCGTAAATGGGTGGCTATAAAGGTGGGATTAAGTATCCGGAAAGTATGAGTTGAGGCATATGGATCAACAGTGGGATTTGTCCATCCCGATGACGGATAGATATACTCTGGGCCCTCTCGGTGGAATGTCGTCTAATGTCTTGCAAGCATATGAATGAGTTCATAAGAGACCACATACCACGGTACGAGTAAAGAGTACTTGTCAGGAGACGAGGTTGAACAAGGTATAGAGTGATACCGAAGATCAAACCTCGGACAAGTAAAATATCGCGAGACAAAGGGAATTGGTAATGTATGTGAATGGTTCATTCGATCACTAAAGTCATCGTTGAATATGTGGGAGCCATTATGGATCTCCAGATCCCGCTATTGGTTATTGGTCGGAGTGAGTACTCAACCATGTCCGCATAGTTCACGAACCGTAGGGTGACACACTTAAAGTTGGATGTTGAAATGGTAGTACTTGAATATGGAATGGAGTTCGAATATTTGTTCGGAGTCCCGGATGAGATCCCGGACATCACGAGGAGTTCCGGAATGGTCCGGAGAATAAGATTCATATATAGGATGTCATTTTATGTGAATTAAAATGTCGCGGAAGGTTCTATGGAAGGTTCTAGAAGGTTCTAGAAAAGTCCGGAAGAAACCACCAAGGAAGGTGGAGTCCACATGGGACTCCACCTCCATGGCCGGATGGCGTGTATTTCACACGTTCGTTGGGCAACCCCAAGAGGAAGGTATGATGAGCACAGGCAAGTTTTCCCTCAGAAAGAAACCAAGGTTTATCGAACCAGGAGGAGCCAAGAAGCACGTTGAAGGTTGATGGCGGCGGGATGTAGTGCGGCGCAACACCAGAGATTCCGGCGCCAACGTGGAACCTGCACAACACAACCAAAGTACTTTGCCCCAACGAAACAGTGAGGTTGTCAATCTCACCGGCTTGCTGTAACAAAGGATTAACCGTATTGTGTGGAAGATGATTGTTTGCGAGAGAAAACAGTAAAAACAAGTATTGCAGTAGATTGTATTTCAGTAAAGAGAATTGGACCGGGGTCCACAGTTCACTAGAGGTGTCTCTCCCATAAGACAAACAGCATGTTGGGTGAACAAATTACAGTTGGGCAATTGACAAATAAAGAGAGCATGACAATGCACATACATATCATGATGAGTATAGTGAGATTTAATTGGGCATTACGACAAAGTACATAGACCGCCATCCAACTGCATCTATGCCTAAAAAGTCCACCTTCAGGTTATCATCCGAACCCCTCAGTATTAAGTTGCAAAGCAACAGACAATTGCATTAAGTATGGTGCGTAATGTAATCAACAACTACATCCTTAGACATAGCATCAATGTTTTATCCCTAGTGGCAACAGCACAACACAACCTTAGAACTTTCTGTCACTGTCCCAGGTGTCAATGCAGGCATGAACCCACTATCGAGCATAAGTACTCCCTCTTGGAGTTAAAAGCATCTACTTGGCCAGAGCATCTACTAATAACGGAGAGCATGCAAGATCATAAACAACACATAAGCATAACTTTGATAATCAACATAACAAGTATTCTCTATTCATCGGATCCCAACAAACGCAACATATAGAATTACATATAGATGATCTTGATCATGATAGGCAGCTCACAAGATCCGACAATGATAGCACAATGGGGAGAAGACAACCATCTAGCTACTGCTATGGACCCATAGTCCAGGGGTAGACTACTCACTCATCACTCCGGAGGCGACCATGGCGGTGTAGAGTCCTCCGGGAGATGATTCCCCTCTCCGGCAGGGTGCCGGAGGCGATCTCGGATCCCCGAGATGGGATCGGCGGTGACGGCGTCTCTGGAAGGTTTTCCGTATCGTGGCTCTCGGTACGGGGGTTTCGTCACGGAGGCTTTAAGTAGGCGGAAGGGTAGGTCAAGAGCGGCACGAGGGCCCCACACCACGGGCCGCGCGGCCAAGGGGGCCGCGCCGCCCTAGGGTGTGGCCCTCGTGGCCCCTCTTCGTCTCGTCTTCGGTCTTCTGGAAGCTTCGTGAGAAAATAGGCCTCTGGGCTTTTATTTCGTCCAATTCCGAGAATATTTCTTTACTAGAATTTCTGAAACCAAAAACAGAAAACAGAACCCACCGGCATCTTGTTAATAGGTTAGTTCCAGAAAATGCACGAATATGACATAAAGTGTGCATAAAACATGTAGATAACATCAATAATGTGGCATGGAACACAAGAAATTATCGATACGTTGGAGACGTATCAGCATCCCCAAGCTTAGTTCTGCTCGTCCCGAGCAGGTAAAACGATAACAAAGATAATTTCTGGAGTGACATGCCATCATAATCTTGATCATACTATTTGTAAAGCATATGTAAAGAATGCAGCGATCAAAACAATGTGTATGACATGAGTAAACAAGTGAATCATAAAGCAAAGACTTTTCATGAATAGCACTTCAAGACAAGCATCAATAAGCCTTGCATAAGAGTTAACTCATAAAGCAATAATTCAAAGTAAAGGTATTGAAACAACACAAAAGAAGATTAAGTTTCAGCGGTTGCTTTCAACTTGTAACATGTATATCTCATGGATATTGTCAACATAGAGTAATATAATAAGTGCAATAAGCAAGTATGTAGGAATCAATGCACAGTTCACACAAGTGTTTGCTTCTTGAGGTGGAGAGAAATAGGTGAACTGACTCAACATTGAAAGTAAAAGAATGGTCCTCATAGAGGAAAAGCATCGATTGCTATATTTGTGCTAGAGCTTTGATTTTGAAAACATGAAACAATTTTGTCAACGGTAGTAATAAAGCATATGCATCATGTAAATTATATCTTATAAGTTGCAAGCCTCATGCATAGTGTACTAATAGTGCCCGCACCTTGTCCTAATTAGCTTGGACTACCTGGATTATCACCGCAATACATATGCTTTAACCAAGTTTCACAAAGGGGTACCTCTATGCCGCCTGTACAAAGGTCTAAGGAGAAAGCTCGCATTTGGATTTCTCGCTTTTGATTATTCTCAACTTAGACATCCATACCGGGACAACATAGACAACAGATAATGGACTCCTCTTTTAATGCTTTAAGCATTTGACAACAATTAATTCTTTTCTCATTAGAGATTTGAGGATGTTTGTCCAAAACTGAAACTTCCACCATGGATCATGGCTTTAGTTAGCGGCCCAATGTTCTTCTCTCACAATATGCATGCTCAAACCATTCAACTCAGTGTAGATCGCCCTTACTTCAGACAAGACGAACATGCATAGCAACTCACATGATATTCAACAATGAGTTGATGGCGTTCCCCAGTAAACATGGTTATCGCACAACAAGCAACTTAATAAGAGATAAAGTGCATAATTACATATTCAATACCACAATAGTTTTTAAGCTATTTGTCCCATGAGCTATATATTGCAAAGGTGAATGATGGAATTTTAAAGGTAGCACTCAAGAAATTTACTTTGGAATGGCGGGAAAATACCATGTAGTATAGGTAGGTATGGTGGACACAAATGGCATAGTGGTTGGCTCAAGTATTTTGGATGCATGAGAAGTATTCCCTCTCGATACAAGGTTTAGGCTAGCAAGGTTATTTGAAACAAACACAAGGATGAACGGTACAGCAAAACTCACATAAAAGACATATTGAAAACATTATAAGACTCTACACCGTCTTCCTTGTTGTTCAAACTCAAAACTAGAAATTATCTAGACCTTAGAGAAACCAAATATGCAAACCAAATTTTAGCATGCTCTATGTATTTCTTCATTAATGGGTGCAAAGCATATGATGCAAGAGCTTAAACATGAGCACAACAATTGCCAAGTATCACATTACCCAAGACATTTTTAGCAATTACTACATGTATCATTTTCCAATTCCAACCATATAACAATTTAACGAAGGAGAAACTTCGCCATGAATACTATGAGTAGAAACCAAGGACATATTTGTCCATATGCTACAGCGGAGTGTGTATCTCTCCCATAAAGTGAATACTAGGATCCATTTTATTCAAACAAAACAAAAACAAAAACAAACCGACGCTCCAAGAAAAAGCACATAAGATGTGGCCGAATAAAAATGTAGTTTCAGGGGAGGAACCTGATAATTTGTCGATGAAGAAGGGGATGCCTTGGGCATCCCCAAGCTTAGACGCTTGAGTCTTCTTGATATATGCAGGGGTGAACCACGGGGTGCATCCCCAAGCTTAGAGCTTTCACTCTCCTTGATCACGTTGCATCATACTCCTCTCTTGATCCTTGAAAACTTCCTCCACACCAAACTCGAAACAACTCATTAGAGGGTTAGTGCATAATATAAATTGACATATTCAGAGGTGACACAATCATTCTTAACACTTCTGGACATTGCATAATGCTACTGGACATTAGTGGATCAAACAAATTCATCCAACATAGCGAAAGAGGCAATGCGAAATAAAAGGCAGAATCTGTCAAAACAGAACAGTTCGTATTGACGAATTTTAAAATGGCACCAGACTTGCTCAAACGAAAATGCTCAAATTGAATGAAAGTTGCGTACATATCTGAGGATCATGCTCGTAAATTGGCGTAATTTTCTGAGCTACCTACAGGGATATAGACCCAGATTCGTGACAGCAAAGAAATCTGGAACTGCGCAGTAATCCAAATCTAGTACTTACTTTTCTATCAACGGCTTAACTTGGCACAACAAAACTCAAAACTAAGATAAGGAGAGGTTGCTACAGTAGTGAACAACTTCCAAGACACAAAATAAAAACAAAGTACTGTAGGTAAAAATATGGGTTGTCTCCCATAAGCGCTTTTCTTTAACGCCTTTCAGCTAGGCGCAGAAAGTGTGTATCAAGTATTATCGAAGGGTGGTACTTCTACAGCGGGGTGTGGGCTCTTCTCAACCAGGCATATTATATTAGATACATAAGTTTTAGCATCTCCCTTTTCATTAGTCTTAGGCGTGCTACTCTCATCAAACAAATTTTCAGGAACAAGCCAAGCATAATTATTTTCTAGTGCATCATTCATAGCTAGGAGCTTGCATGGTATTGGTGCTTTGATCTCCCCACCATCATCAATATTATTAGTGTATCTTATTCTATCCATATCCATCCTTTCAAGGAGACTAACAAAATTAGTAGGAGAACCAAGCATATTAAATTTAGCAAAAACCTTTCTAGCTTCTCTTGCTAGACCACCAAATTCTCTAAGAAGGGTTTCTAAAACAAAATCTTTCTTTTCCCCTTCTTCCATATCACCAAGTGTGAAAAACATGTGTTGGATTATAGGATTAAGATTAACAAATTTGGTTTCCAACAAGCGAACTAAATGCGCAGCAGCAATTTCATAAGTAGGTGCAAGGTCTATCAAGTGTCTATCTTCAAAATTTTCAATGGTACTAACATGGTTGAAGAATTCTTCTATGTTATTTCTCCCAACTATAGACCCACGTCCTACCGGTATGTTCTTTGTGGTAAAATTAAAAGGAAACATGATGAAATAAGTAAAGTAAATGCTAGTAACTAATTTTTTTTGTTTCGATATAGCAAACAAGATAGCAAATAAAGTAAAACTAGCAACTAATTTTTGTATTTTGATTTAGTGCAGCAAACAAAGTAGTAAATAAAATAAAGCAAGACAAAAAAAGTAAAGAGATTGAGAAGTGGAGACTCCCCTTGCAGCGTGTCTTGATCTCCCCGGCAACGGCGCCAGAAAATATGCTTGATGGCATGTATTTCACACGTTCGTTGGGCAACCCCAAGAGGAAGGTATGATGAGCACAGCAGCAAGTTTTCCCTCAGAAAGAAACCAAGGTTTATCGAACCAGGAGGAGCCAAGAAGCACGTTGAAGGTTGATGGCGGCGGGATGTAGTGCGGCGCAACACCAGATTCCGGCGCCAACGTGGAACCTGCACAACACAACCAAAGTACTTTGCCCCAACGAAGCAGTGGGTTGTCAATCTCACTTGCTGTAACAAAGGATTAACCGTATTGTGTGGAAGATGATTGTTTGCGAGAAAACGGTAAAAACAAGTATTGCAGTAGATTGTATTTCAGAAAGAGAATTGGACCGGGGTCCACAGTTCACTAGAGGTGTCTCTCCCATAAGACGAACAGCATGTTGGGTGAACAAATTACAGTTGGGCAATTGACAAATAAAGAGAGCATGACAATGCACATACATATCATGATGAGTATAGTGAGATTTAATTGGGCATTACGACAAAGTACATAGACCGCCATCCAACTGCATCTATGCCTAAAAAGTCCACCTTCAGGTTATCATCCGAACCCCTTCCAGTATTAAGTTGCAAAGCAACAGACAATTGCATTAAGTATGGTGCGTAATGTAATCAACAACTACATCCTTAGACATAGCATCAATGTTTTATCCCTAGTGGCAACAAGCACAACACAACCTTAGAACTTTCACTGTCCCAGGTGTCAATGCAGGCATGAACCCACTATCGAGCATAAGTACTCCCTCTTGGAGTTAAAAGCATCTACTTGGCCAGAGCATCTACTAATAACGGAGAGCATGCAAGATCATAAACAACACATAAGCATAACTTTGATAATCAACATAACAAGTATTCTCTATTCATCGGATCCCAACAAACGCAACATATAGAATTACATATAGATGATCTTGATCATGATAGGCAGCTCACAAGATCCGACAATGATAGCACAATGGGGAGAAGACAACCATCTAGCTACTGCTATGGACCCATAGTCCAGGGGTAGACTACTCACTCATCACTCCGGAGGCGACCATGGCGGTGTAGAGTCCTCCGGGAGATGATTCCCCCTCTCCGGCAGGGTGCCGGAGGCGATCTCCGGATCCCCCGAGATGGGATCGGCGGTGGCGTCTCGGAAGGTTTTCCGTATCGTGGCTCTCGGTACTGGGGTTTCGTCACGGAGGCTTTAAGTAGGCGGAAGGGTAGGTCAAGAGGCGGCACGAGGGCCCCACACCACAGGGCCGCGCGGCCAAGGGGGGGGGGCGCGCCGCCCTAGGGTGTGGCCCCCTCGTGGCCCCTCTTCGTCTCGTCTTCGGTCTTCTGGAAGCTTCGTGAGAAAATAGGCCTCTGGGCTTTTATTTCGTCCAATTCCGAGAATATTTCTTTACTAGGATTTCTGAAACCAAAAACAGAAAACAGCTGGCACTTCGGCATCTTGTTAATAGGTTAGTTCCAGAAAATGCACGAATATGACATAAAGTGTGCATAAAACATGTAGATAACATCAATAATGTGGCATGGAACACAAGAAATCGTATCACCGGCCAGCCCTAGGTGGGGAGGAGTCTCCCAGGGGGCCGGCCACCCCCCACATGGGAGGTGGAAATCCCACCTTTGGGTGGGAGTCCTAGTTGGGCTAGGTTTCATCTCTTATGGAAGGTTTTTGGTTCGGGTCTTATTCGAAGACTTGGACACCAACCCTTGGGGATCCACCTATATAATGAGGGGCCAAGGGAGGGGGCCGGCCACCCTAAGACCACAAGCTGGCCGCCCCATTGAAGTGGCCGGCCACCCCCTCCCAAACCCTAGCCGCCCCCTCTCCTCCATATCTCCGCGTAGCTTAGCGAAGCTCTCCACCGCCACCGACACCACGCCGTCGTGCTGTCGGATTCAAGAGGAGCTACTACTTCCGCTGCCCGCTGGAACGGGGAGGTGGACGTCGTCTTCATCAACAACCGAACGTGTGACCGAGTACGGAGGTGCTGCCCGTTCGTGGCGCCGGAACCGATCGTGATCAAGATCTTCTACGCGCTTTTGCAAGCGGCAAGTGAACGTCTACCGCAGCAACAAGAGCCTCATCTTGTAGGCTTTGGAATCTCTTCAAGGGTGAGACTCGATACCCCCTCGTTACTACCGTCTTCTAGATTGCATCTTGGCTTGGATTGCGTGTTCGCGGTAGGAAAATTTTTGTTTTCTATGCAACGTTATCCTACACCACGTTGGCGCCGGAATCCCTGGTGTTGCGCCGCACTACATCCCGCCGCCATCAACCTTCAACGTGCTTCTTGGCTCCTCCTGGTTCGATAAACCTTGGTTTCTTTCTGAGGAAAACTTGCTGCTGTGCGCATCATACCTTCCTCTTGGGGTTCCCAACGAACGTGTGAGTTACACGCCATCAAGCACCTCCGGGAAGCAACTGCACGGGAGGCCGGAGGGACTGCCAGCCGGTGCTCGCACCACCATCCATCGGACACCTGCACACCACCACACCCACCACAGACCCCCCAACTCGCCCAAGACCGCGCCTTCATCAAGGATCACAACACTAGCATAGCACCAACGGCGCTACCACGGCCGAATCAACGATTTTGGGCTTTCACCCGGGGAGAAAGGGGAAGGGAGAGGGAGAAGAGTCACCACAACGGTGCCCCAGAGGAATACAATGCATTGAGACTTCTCTGCCATCGAGACCAGCCTGCCGGTCTGGGATTTTTCCCGGTCGTCGATCCACACCGCCAACACCCCGTCCAGATTGGGATCCGGAGACACCGACCGCATATCTGATGGGATGGGGCATCTGTGGGGGTGGGAGGGGCTGGAGCTTCAGATTGGGCACCCAACGGTTTCGCGCCGTCTGCACGGCCACAGAGCAGCCCCGCACCTGCCCATGATCACTGTTCGCCATCAAGCCGGTGTTGTCTCTCCATGAGGCCGCTACCTCGCGTTCCGAAGTCCTCCGTGTGGGGGAGCGGTGAAGACCCCGATGCCACCTTCCTCGACGAGCCAACAGATTTTCCGGCGGATATCTCTGGTGGCTGCAAGTGGGGATGGTGGGAGGAGGAGCGGCGGCGGGCTAGGGTTGGGGGCCTCCGGTGTCGCCCGAGGAAAGCGACATGGGATGCGTTTTTTCCGCAAAGTCGATTCCACCCGTCACAACCTCCGTTAGTATGTTGTCTACCAAGTCGATTTGGACAACACAAAATGACTACAACTTTAAAGGAGTTCCTCCCGGTTTATATAGGTGGAAAAAATTGAAGAACAAACCTAGCACTCTTCTTTTTCATAAAACTAGCCTCAATGGGAGTATCATAAGTAGTATCATATATATCATGTTGGCAAAAAGCTGATGTGGTACAACAATTAATGAGGTGAAGATGAGAGTGGTATCATAATACTCCCTCTGTCTCGATTTACAGGGCTCAATATGAAAAAAAACATTTGTCCCATATTATCTCCTCTCTAAGCCCTGTATGCATTTAATTAGAAATAGTAGTTAGTCTCCACCACTCTTTTTAGCATGGGGGGAGTGGAAAACGAAAAATTTTCCATGGGGATTGGCTGCATGTGCACGCTGTGAAAAAATGCTGGTTGCATGCGTGTGCTGGTGGTTGTCATTAAAACGGAAGTAACACCTGATCGGGAAGAGGCAGCGGTGGGGAGAGCTTTTAGCCTCCAATGAAAAGATACCTTGGTTATAATGCAAAATGATTTAAGCCTTGTGAATCGAGGCAGGGACAGAGGAAATATACCATATCATAGTAGTAAAACTAAATTTTTTAATAACAAATACATCATGTACGCACATTTGCATTGAGATTCTAGAAAACATTAAATACTCCATCCGTCTCAATTTATTAGTCTTCCCCGTATACCTAGATCACCAATTTAACCTATATAATTTAAATTATATAATGCAAAAGTTATATCATTAGAAAATAGAACATCTAAATTTTCTAATGATATATTTTTTATAATATATAACTAATACTAACTTGATCAAATTTGCGACCTAGGGGTACGCGTACGTCTAATAAACTGTGAGAGAGGGAGTACTATCTTATGATAATACTACCTCCATCCCAAGGCTTAAGGCCTATATTTTTTTTCAGAAAGTCAAACGAAGTAAAGTTTGATTAAACTTTTAGAAGATTTTATGAACAAATATGATATTTTGTAGGTACCATATGAAAATATATTTTACTATCTATCTAATGATATTGATTTTGTACTTTTCATGTTAATGATTTTTTATAAGAACTTAGTCAAACTTAACATAGTTTAACTTTCTGGAAAAAATAGGCCTAAAATTTTGGGGTGGAGATAGTATGCAATATGGAGGTGGTATCATAAATTAGTATCATGTGCATGATACTAGTATATGATACTTCGCATTGTGACTAATATAAGGTCAAACGGAAAGCATATAGTGGCATTTCAACCTGGGTGAACAGCTTTAGATAGCTAAACTTAGCTGTAGTAAAACCTCTTCTTCGCTCACGGCCTTGTTTTTTTAGGAAAGAAGTCCACATAACCCCCTAAGTTCCAAGTTCCGGGCGCTAAGCCCCCTAACTTTGATCTGGGTTATTTAACCTCCCAACCATCCAAAACAAGGCAAATTACTCCCTGCTTCTAGTTGGCTATTTTGGAGGCAGATTTTGTTCCACGTGTACGGTGGTTTTGGTCCACGTGGGCACGGTCGAGCCGACCTGTTCGGCAGTTGGGTGAGCCGCACTAGGTGGAGCTGCACAAGATTGCTTCCTCCTCTATTCGTTGACTGCCGAGACCACATTTCCCCATCCTCGTTCCCCTCCTCCGGCCGCCTCCTCATCCATCCGAGCCAAATCCGGCGGCCTCCTCCTACTACCCCAACCTAATCCGGTGGCCTCCTCTTCCCACACCACCCCGCCATCGGTTCACCCACCGCACCGATGGAGATTGAGCGGAGGTGGTACCTGCAGCCGACGACGAAAGAAAAGCAGGAGGTTGAAGAAGCGGCGACAGTGTTAAACAATTTGGCGCGGGTGGGGCAGCAGGAGATGTATCCGCCTCGGTCAATGATCGATCTACACCGGCTGGGGGTGGAGTGTAGGCGCGGAGGAAGCGAACTCGTGATTAAGTGGGACTCTGATTTCAGAGTGCAGGAGTTGCTGGAGTTAGAGAGCTCCACCAAGGGGTACTACAGGGCTCGCGCATCAGCGGTCGGGTTCTCTTCAGAGCATATAGGTTAAGAGCATATCCAGCCGCGTCCCCCAAAGGGATTTGGGGAACGCCGAACAAAAAAACGTTCCCAGCCGCGTACCCCAAAGCCTCTTTTAGTCCGGCGCGGCCCAATACGGTGTCCGGAGCCCCGAGCCTGTCCTTGGTACACAAGGGACGCACGGGGGACGTCGGACACACCGAAAAGTGAGGCGAGGCATGGAGGGACCGATACGTCAACGACACATTGAAGTTTAACCTAACCGTCACCTACCTTGCGACGGAAGTTATTGGCGTGCAGTGATGGTGCAGTTCCCGTAGAGGCGCAACAACGGTGCAATTCCAGCAGAGGAGCAGCAAAGCGTCTCATCGCGCCTAGCTCTGGGTGCCAACGTTAATGAGCGCCACCGCTTCCCCGCCTCCCTCCGGCCTATAAAAAGGGTCGCCCTCCCATCATCCCTCACACACAAACACTAGCGCCTCTCTCCCCAACCCTAGCCGCCGCCATCTGAAGAGTCGACGCCATGTCTGGTATAGGCGGAGGTCGAGGTCGAGGTCGCGGCCGTGGTCGTGGTCGTGGCTGCGGTAGAGCTGCACGCTCACCGTTGCCTGCGACGCCGTGTCTTCATCGTCGGACCTGCAGGAGGAGGAGCGGCAAGTGTTGTTCGAGTTCGTCGTCGTCCTCAAGGGTGACCCACCCAGCATCCAGAGGTTGTCGGACAAGTTCGCCGACTTCGTTGCCGGTGACGAGCCGGCCTCGCTGCATCTGCAGGAGGCTTCCTGCGGCTGCTACCAGTGGATTGTGAACGTGATCTTCGACGCGCGCGGCAAGATGTACCTTGATACATCTCCGACGTATCGATAATTTCTTATGTTCTATGCCATATTATTGATGATACCTACATGTTTTATGCACACTTTATGTCATATTCGCATTTTCTGGAACTAACCTATTAACAAGATGCCGAAGTGCGAGTTCCTGTTTTCTGCTGTTTGGTTTCAGAAATCCTAGTAACGAAATATTCTCGGAATTGGACGAAACAAAGACCCAGGGGCCTATTTCGCCACGAACCTTCCAGAAGACCGAAGAGCATACGAAGTGGGGCACGAGGTGGCCGGACCACATGGCGGCGCGACCAAGGGGCCCGCCGCCTGTGGTGTGGGCCCCTGTCGCCCGACTCGCCCTTCCGCCTACTTAAAGCCTCCGTCGCGAAACCCCTAATGCGAAAAACCACGATACGGAAAACCTTACGAGACGCCGCCGCCGATCCCATCTCGGGGATTAGGAGATCTCCTCCGGCACCAGGGGATTCATCTCCCGGAGGACTCTACACCGCCATGGTCGCCTCCGGAGTGATGAGTGAGTAGTTCACCCCTGGACTATGGGTCCATAGAAGTAGCTAGATGGTTGTCTTCTCCTCATTGTGCTTCATTGTCGGATCTTGTGAGCTGCCTAACATGATCAAGATCATCTATCTGTAATACTCTATGTTGTGTTTGTCGGGATCCGATGGATAGAGAATACCATGTCATGTTAATTATCAAGTTATTACATATGTGTTGTTTATGATCTTGCATGCTCTCCGTTACTAGTAGAGGCTCTGGCCAAGTTTTTGCTCTTAACTCCAAGAGGGAGTATTTATGCTCGATAGTGGGTTCATGCCGCATTGACACTGGACAGACAGAAAGTTCTAAGGTTGTGTTGTGTTGTTGCCACTAGGGATAAAACATTGGCGCTATGTCCGAGGATGTAGTTGTTGATTACATTACGCACCATACTTAATGCAATTGTCTGTTGCTTTGCAACTTAATACTGGAGGGGGTTCGGATGATAACCTGAAGGTGGACTTTTTAGGCATAGATGCAGTTGGATGGCGGTCTATGTACTTTGTCATAATGCCCAATTAAATCTCACTATACTTATCATGTCATGTATGTGCATTGTTATGCCCTCTCTATTTGTCAATTGCCCGACTGTAATTTGTTCACCCAACATGTTATCTTATGGGAGAGACACCTCTAGTGAACTGTGGACCCCGGTCCATTCTTTAATACTGAAATACAAATCTGCTGCAATACTTGTTTTACTGTTTTCTCTGCAAACAATCATCTTCCACACAATACGGTTAACCCTTTGTTACAGCAAGCCGGTGAGATTGACAACCTCATTGTTTCGGGGCAAAGTACTTTGGTTGTGTTGTGCAGGTTCCACGTTGGCGCCGGAATCTCTGGGTGTTGCGCACTACATCCCGCCGCCATCAACCTTCAACGTGCTTCTTGACTCCTACTGGTTCGATTAAACCTTGGTTTCTAACTGAGGGAAACTTGCCGCTATGCGCATCACACCTTCCTCTTGGGGTTCCCAACGGACGTGTCAACTACACGCATCAAGCAAATTTCTGGCGCCGTTGCGGGGAGATCAAGACACGCTGCGGGGAGTCTCCACTTCTCAATCTCTTTACTTTGTTTTTGTCTTGCTTTATTTTATTTACTACTTTGTTTGCTGCACTTATATCAAAACACAAAAAAATTAGTTGCTAGTTTTACTTTATTTACTGTCTTGTTTGCTATATCAAAAACACAAAAAAAATTAGTTTACTTGCATTTACTTTATCTAGTTTGCTTTATTACTGCTAAAATGGCCAACCCTGAAAATACTAAGTTGTGTGACTTCACTAGCACAAATAATAATGATTTCTTATGCACACCTATTGCTCCACCTACTACAGCAGAATTCTTTGAAATTAAACCTGCTTTACTTGAATCTTGTTATGCGAGAAATTTTCTGGTGTTAGTTCTGATGATGCTGCTGCCCATCTCAATAATTTTGTTGAACTATGTGAAATGCAAAAGTATAAAGATGTAGATGGTGACATTATAAAATTAAAATTGTTTCCTTTCTCATTAAGAGGAAGAGCTAAAGATTGGTTGCTATCTCTGCCTAAGAATAGTATTGATTCCTGGACTAAATGCAAGGATGCTTTTATTGGTAGATATTATCCCCCTAAAAATTATATCTTTGAGGAGTAGCATAATGAATTTTAAACAATTGGATAATGAACATGTTGCTCAAGCTTGGGAAAGAATAAAATCTTTGGTTAAAAATTGCCCAACCCATGGACTGACTACTTGGATGATCATCCAAACCTTCTATGCAGGACTAAATTTTTCTTCGCGGAATTTATTGGATTCAGCTGCTGGAGGTACCTTTATGTCCATCACTCTTGGTGAAGCAACAAAGCTCCTTGATAATATGATGATTAATTACTCTGAATGGCACACGGAAAGAGCTCCACAAGGTAAGAAGGTAAATTCTGTTGAAGAATCCTCTTCCTTGAATGATAAGATTGATGCTATTATGTATATGCTTGTGAATGATAGGACTAATGTTGATCCTAATAATGTTCCGTTAGCTTCATTGGTTGCTCAAAATTCTAGGCCATATTCTGCTAATGGTAACTCTTACGGTAGATATGTTTCACCTAATGAGGAAAAGATGTTAGAAATTGAAAGATCCACCAAGAGCTTTATGCAATCACAATATAAGCAAAATAAATTGTTTACTAAAACTATGAATGAACAATCTACCTTGTTGAAGAATATAGGAAATCAACTTGAAAATCTGAATATGGAGATTTCTGGGTTGCAAACTAAACTTGCAAATGCTGAAAACCGAATCTCATACATGTCTGCGTCACAATCCTCTTTAATTAATAAAATGGCTGCTAAACCTGAGGATATTGAAAATAAAATTGTTACTACAGCAAATGCCATCCAAGTTAGAATTAATGAGAATATAAGATTAATGGCTGAACTGCGTGCTAGGTGGGATAGAGAAGAAAATGAAAAACTAGCTAAAGAGAAAAATGTAGCTAAAGTTTGGACTATTACCACCACTAGCAATGCTAATGATTCACATGTTGCTACACCTACTACTATCAATGGTAAAATAATTGGTGTTGGCAATACTTCTACTCCTAGTGCAAAGCGCGCGAAATTACCTTAAACTGCTAAAACTGCTAAAACTGCTGAAACTGCCTGTGATAAAACTGCTGAAATTTTTTCCAACCTTGGGGATGATAATCCCATTGCTTTAGATTGTAATGATTTAGATTTTGATGATTGCCACATCTCTGAAGTTATAAAGTTCTTACAAAAACTTGCTAAAAGTCCCAATGCTAGTGCTATAAACTTGGTTTTCACAAAACATATTACAAATGCTCTCATAAAAGCTAGAGAAGAGAAACTAAAACTTGAAACTTCTATTCCTAGAAAGCTAGAGGATGGTTGGGAGCCCATCATTAAAATGAGAGTCAAAGATTTTGATTGTAATGCTTTATGTGATCTTGGTGCAAGTATTTCTGTTATGCCTAAGAAAGTCTATGATATGCTTGACTTGCCACCATTGAAGAATTGCTATTTGGATGATAATCTCGCTGATAATGCTAAAAAGAAACCTTTGGGGAAGGTTGATAATGTTCATATTATGGTTAACAATAACCTTGTCCCCGTTAATTTTGTTATCTTGGATATTGAATGCAATGCATCTTGCCCCATTATATTGGGAAGACCTTTTCTTCGAACCGTTGGTGCTACTATTGATATGAAGGAAGGTAATATTAAATATCAATTTCCTCTCAAGAAAGGTATGGAACACTTCCCTAGAAAGAGAATGAAGGTACCTTATGATTCTATTATTAGAACAAATTATGATGTTGATGCTTCGTCTCTTGATGTTACTTGAGTTACACTTTCTGCGCCTAGCTGAAAGGCGTTAAAGAAAAGCGCTTATGGGAGACAACCCATGTTTTTACTCCAGTATTTTTGTTTTATATTTGTGTCTTGGAAGTTGTTTACTACTGTAGCAACCTCTCCTTATCTTAGTTTTATGTTTTGTTGTGCCAAGTAAAGTCTTTGATAGAAAAGTAAGTACTAGATTTGGATTACTGCGCAGTTCCAGATTTCTTTGCTGTCACGAATCTGGGTCTATCTCCCTGTAGGTAGCTCAGAAAATTAAGCCAATTTACGAGCATGATCCTCAGATATGTACGCAACTTTCATTCAATTTGAGAATTTTCGTTTGAGCAAGTCTGGTGGCCTAATAAAATCCATCTTTACGGACTGTTCTGTTTTGACAGATTCTGTCTTTTATTTCGCATTGCCTCTTTTGCTATGTTGGATGAATTTCTTTGATCCATTAATGTCCAGTAGCTTTATGCAATGTCCAGAAGTGTTAAGAATGATTGTGTCACCTCTGAACATGTGAATTTTTATTATGCACTAACCCTCTAATGAGTTGTTTCGAGTTTGGTGTGGAGGAAGTTTTCAAGGATCAAGAGAGGAGTATGATGCAATATGATCAAGGAGAGTGAAAGCTTGGGGATGCCCGGTGGTTCACCCCTGCATATTTTAAGAAGACTCAAGTGTCTAAGCTTGGGGATTCCCAAGGCATCCCCTTCTTCATCGACAACATTATCAGGTTCCTCCCTGAAACTATATTTTTATTCCGTCACATCTTATGTACTTTGCTTGGAGCGTCGGTTTGTTTTTGTTTTTTTGTTTGAATAAAATGGATCCTAGCATTCACTTTATGGGAGAGAGACACGCTCCGCTGTAGCATATGGACAAGTATGTCCTTAGGCTCTACTCATAGTATTCATGGCGAAGTTTCTTCTTCGTTAAATTGTTATATGGTTGGAATTGGAAAATGCTACATGTAGTAACTCTAAAATGTCTTGGATAATTTGATACTTGGCAATTGTTGTGCTCATGTTTAAGCTCTTGCATCATATACTTTGCACCCATTAATGAAGAAATACTTAGAGCTTGCTAATTTGGATTGCATATTTGGTTTCTCTAGAGTCTAGATAATATCTAGTATTGAGTTTTGAACAACAAGGAAGACGGTATGGAGTCTTATAATGTTTACCATATGTCTTTTATGTGAGTTTTGCTGTACCGTTCATCCTTGTGTTTGTTTCAAATAACCTTGCTAGCCTAAACCTTGTATCGAGAGGGAATACTTCTCATGCATCCAAAATACTTGAGCCAACCACTATGCCATTTGTGTCCACCATACCTACCTACTACATGGTATTTATCCGCCATTCCAAAGTAAATTGCTTGAGTGCTACCTATAAAATTCCATCATTCACCTTTGCAATATATAGCTCATGGGACAAATAGCTTAAAAACTATTGTGGTATTGAATATGTACTTATGCACTTTATCTCTTATTAAGTTGCTTGTTGTGCGATAACCATGCTTCTGGGGACGCCATCAACTATTCTTTGTTGAATATCATGTGAGTTGCTATGCATGTCCGTCTTGTCTGAAGTAAGAGAGATCTACCACCTTTATGGTTGGAGCATGTATATTGTTAGAGAAGAACTTTGGGCCGCTAACTAAAGCCATGATTCATGGTGGAAGTTTCAGTTTTGGACATATATCCTCAATCTCATATGAGAATAATAATTGTTGTCACATGCTTATGCATTAAAGAGGAGTCCATTATCTGTTGTCCATGTTGTCCCGGTATGGATGTCTAAGTTGAGAATAATCAAAAGCGAGAAATCCAAAATGCGAGCTTTCTCCTTAGACCTTTGTACAGGCGGCATGGAGGTACCCCATTGTGACACTTGGTTAAAACATGTGCATTGCAAAGATCCGGTAGTCCAAGCTGATTAGGACAAGGTGCGGGCACTATTGGTATACTATGCATGAGACTTGCAACTTGTAAGATATAATTTACATAACTCATATGCTTTATTACTACCGTTGACAAAATTGTTTCATGTTTTCAAAATAAAAGCTCTAGCACAAATATAGCAATCGATGCTTTCCTCTTTGAAGGACCATTCTTTTTACTTTTATGTTGAGTCAGTTCACCTATCTCTCTCCACCTCAAGAAGCAAACACTTGTGTGAACTGTGCATTGATTCCTACATACTTGCATATTGTACTTGTTATATTACTCTATGTTGACAATTATCCATGAGATATACATGTTACAAGTTGAAAGCAACCGCTGAAACTCAATCTTCCTTTGTGTTGCTTCAATACCTTTACTTTGATTTATTGCTTTATGAGTTAACTCTTATGCAAGACTTATTAATACTTGTCTTGAAGTACTATTCATGAAAAGTCTTTGCTTTATGATTCAGTTGTTTACTCATGTCATTGCCATTGTTTTGATCGCTGCATCCACTACATATGTTTACAAATAGCATGATCAAGGTTATGATGGCATATCACTTCAGAAATTATCTTTGTTATCGTTTTACCTGCTCGGGACGCAGAGACTAAGCTGGGATGCTTGATACGTCTCGACGTATCGATAATTTCTTATGTTCTATGCCATATTATTGATGATACCTACATGTTTTATGCACACTTTATGTCATATTCGTGCATTTTCTGGAACTAACCTATTAACAAGATGCGAAGTGCCAGTTGCTGTTTTCTGCTATTTTTGGTTTCAGAAATCCTAGTAACGAAATATTCTCGGAATTGGACGAAACAAAGACCCAGGGGCCTATTTCGCCACGAACCTTCCAGAAGACCGAAGAGCATACGAAGTGGGGCCACGAGGTGGCCAGACCATATAGCGGCACGGCCAAGGGGGGGCCCGCGCCGCCCTGTGGTGTGGGCCCCTCGTCAGGCCCCGACTGCCCTTCCGCCTACTTAAAGCCTCCGTCGCGAAACCCCCGATGCGAAAAACCACGATACGGAAAACCTTGCGAGACGCCGCCGCCGCCGATCCCATCTCGGGGGATTCGGAGATCTCCTCCGGCACCTGCTGGAGAGGGGATTCATCTCCCGGAGGACTCTACACCGCCATGGTCGCCTCGGAGTGATGAGTGAGTAGTTCACCCCTGGACTATGGGTCCATAGCAGTAGCTAGATGGTTGTCTTCTCCTCATTGTGCTTCATTGTCGGATCTTGTGAGCTGCCTAACATGATCAAGATCATCTATCTGTAATACTCTATGTTGTGTTTGTCGGGATCCGATGGATAGAGAATACTATGTCATGTTAATTATCAAGTTATTACATATGTGTTGTTTATGATCTTGCATGCTCTCCGTTACTAGTAGAGGCTCTGGCCAAGTTTTTGCTCTTAACTCCAAGAGGGAGTATTTATGCTCGATAGTGGGTTCATGCCTCATTGACACCTGGGACAGTGACGAAAGTTCTAAGGTTGTGTTGTGCTGTTGCCACTAGGGATAAAACATTGGCGCTATGTCCGAGAATGTAGTTGTTGATTACATTACGCACCATACTTAATGCAATTGTCTGCTTTGCAACAACTTGGAGGGGTTCGGACGATAACCTGAAGGTGGACTTTTTAGGCATAGATGCGGTTGGATGGTGGTCTATGTACTTTGTCGTAATGCCCAATTAAATCTCACTATACTTATCATGTCATGTATGTGCATTGTTATGCCCTCTCTATTTGTCAATTGCCGTAATTTGTTCACCCAACATGCTTTTATCTTATGGGAGAGACACCTCTAGTGAACTGTGGACCCTGGTCCATTCTTTAATACTGAAATACAAATCTGCTGCAATACTTGTTTTACTGTTTTCTCTGCAAACAATCATCTTCCACACAATACGGTTAACCCTTTGTTACAGCAAGCCGGTGAGATTGACAACCTCACTGTTTCGTTGGGGCAAAGTACTTTGGTTGTGTTGTGCAGGTTCCACTTTGGCGCCGGAATCTGGTGTTGCGCCGCACTACATCCCGCCGCCATCAACCTTCAACGTGCTTCTTGACTCCTACTGGTTCGATTAAACCTTGGTTTCTAACTGAGGGAAACTTGCCGTTGTGCGCATCACACCTTCCTCTTGGGGTTCCCAACGGACGTGTCAACTACACGCATCATACCTCCACACCGGCTGGGAGAAGTTCGCGCGCTACCACCACCTCCAAGCTGGCTTCGTGCTCACGTTCTCCTACCTTGGCGAGCGCGACATGAGCGTCAAGGTGTTCGACGAGACGTGCTACCGCCAGCACTACCAGGGCGACATCGACGAGGACGACAAGGACTGAAGGCATAGTGTTGTTTCTTCACAACGAAAATAGGCACGGAGGTTTCTGGATGTTCTTCCTTGAAAGAACCAACATAGTACCATTAACAGCTGGATTTTCCAGTTTGGGTGACGGTGTGTGCATGCGAGTGTTCTTTCTTGACAGAGAACACACGAAAGCTGCGATGTCATCCCTAATTAGGTTTTCTTATTTTGCAATGTTTAAATTTGCGACAACCATGGTTCAAACTATGTATTAGTTTGTGTAAACCATGTCCCAAATTATGTATTAGTTTCTATTAGTTTTGCACAATTTAGTTGATTTTCGTTCATAAGAATGATATTGAGAATATCGTTTTTTAGTCGATCAACTGTTGTGATCAAGAAATTCATTGCACAAAGGTTTCCAACTAACCACCTATGTTAAGATGACTTGGAGATCTCACTTTCATATTTATTTCCATAACAATATATGAACCAGGTTTCTATTAATGTTCTCCTATATTGCTCATCACCATTCATCAATATTTGGTTATCCTTGATCTTTATTTTATTTGCACTTTGAATATTATACGTGTTCCGTTGCAACGCAGGGGCATTCAACTAGTATGTATTAGTTTGTGTAAAACCATGTTTCTTCTCTCTATTTAAATGAAAATGAAAAAAAACAAAAAAAGAGTATTTTAATGTTTTAAAAAGTTTAGGGATGGTGTTTAGGGGACGCGGCTGGGGAACAACGTCCCCCAAACACGGCACGAACAAAATACATCCTCCAAACGCTCGATCCAGCGCTTTTTGAGGGACACGGCTGGAGATGCTCTAAGCTCTGCTGGGTCCCGTCGTCATAAACGAGGAAGAGAGCAGCCGACGGTGAGGCACGATGCCTTTCCTCAGGCGTGGTAGGTGCCGATGCGTAATGAACATGGCTGCCAGGTTTGGCTCGACTAGTCCAAAACAAGAGTCTGACATGGAACAAATCCGCCTCCAAAACAACAAACTTGCAGCAGGGGTGTAATTTGCCCAGTTTTGGATATTTGGGGGTTTAATGACCTAGATCAAAGTTAGGGGGTTTAGCGCCCGGAACTTAAAACTTAGGGAGGTTATGTGGACTTCTTTCTTTTTTAGTTGCTAACCTCTAGCACATAGTGTTAGCTTGTACAAAACTTTTATTTAGAAAATTTATAAATATACACGGTGGCGAAATCCAGTGATCAACCTCAAAAAACTCCTGTTGGCAGTTTAATCCAGTGATAACATTAACCAAAGTTGGGTGGACAAATTTAATAATTGGGTTAATCAATTTGGCCTTATGGAGATTAAATCGGCAAATAGATTATTCACTTGGGGAATAATTAAAAAAAATCCTGTGATGGCAGCCCTCAATAAGGTTTTTGTCTGTACATGTTGGGATGCTCATTTTCTGGCGCATATCCATGCTTTAGCCAGGATTGGGAGCGATCACACGCCACTAATTTTGGACCTAGGAGTAGATTCTTGTCTTGGCCAAAAACCTTTCCGCTTTGAAAAATGGTGGCTTCTTAAAGAAGAATGTGCAAAAATAGTGGAAAAATCATGGACCGCCCCTTGTAGGGGGAAAAGAGCTATAGATGTGTGGCGGGAAAAACAAAGAAGACTTCGAAAGCATTTGAGAGGTTGGAACGCTAATGTAGAATCGGCTCAACGGAAGATGAAAAAGAATCTAGTGGCAGAATATGATTGTCTTGATATCATGTCTGAGACCCAATCTCTGTTGCCGGAGGAATTTGCTAGAATGAAACAAATTTCCGCGGAGATAAACAAGATTTGTGCTATGGAGGAAATAAAAGCTAGAGAAAGATCAAGAGAGAGAGAGAGAGAAATTCTAGAGGGAGATCGTAATACACCATATTTCCATGCTGTGGCTAACCACAGACGTAGGAAAAAGAAAAATCGCTGTCCTTGAAGGACCATTAGGCAATGAAGTTATTGAAACTCCGGAGATGTTAAAATGGCAGAAGAATACTATAAAAGACTTTTTAGTAAAGAGGAGAAAACTAACATAGCTTTGGAAAATTCTTTTTCGAACCCATATGACTTGGTAACTAGGGAAGAAAATGAAATGTTTGATGCACCCTTTACTGAAGAAGAAATAAAAACAACTGTCTTTGATTCTTAAATAGTGAAGGCGCACCAGGACCAGATGGTTTTACTTTCTTATTCTATAAAAATTATGGGAGGTGGTTAAAATAGATTTGATAAATCTCTTTAGAGATTTTGAAAAAAAAATGAAGCTGATCTTTTCAGGCTAAACTTTAGTTTAGTCACGCCTATTCCGAAGGAGGCTGATGCGAAAACTTTGAAAAAGTTCAGGCCTATTGCTTTAACTAATTTTTGTTTCAAATTTTCTCGAAAGCCTGCACTAGTAGAATGGGTAAATGCGCGGACAAACTTATTTCAACCAACCAATTGGCCTTCATTAGAGGGAGATATATTTTGGAGAGTGTCGTTACCGCCCACGAGATCAGCCATGATGTGCATAAAAACAAAGAGGAGGGTTTGATTCTGAAACTCGACTACGAAAAGGCTTATGATAAAGTTAACATTGAGTTCTTAGAGAAAATGCTTAAACAAAGAGGCTTTAGCTAGAATTGGTTGGATAAAATACATGTGCTGCTCCATAAAGGTTCTGTAGGTGTGAGAATCAATGACCAAAATAGCAATTTCTTGGAAACATGGAAAGGTCTTAGACAGGGAGACCCATTCTCACCCATTCTTTTCAATATGATGGCTAATGTATTTTCGAAAATGCTTATTAAAGCTGCAAATAAAAGTCTTATTTCTGGACTGCTCACTCATTTTAGACCTGGACGGATTATCAGTCTGCAATATGCAGATAATACATTGTTATTCTTGAAAAACGACCCGGAGGCCTCTTTAAATCTGAAATGGATCCTGTCAATCTTTGAGAAGATGTCAGGCATGAGAATAAACTTTGATAAGTGTGACTTGGTAACTATTAATGTTCCAGAGGAACAAGCTAATATTCATTCACAAGTTTTTGGCTGCAAAAAGGCAAGTTCCCTTTAAAATATCTTGGGGTTCCGCTGCATTTTAGTAAACTAAAAGAAGAAGATCTACAACTTGTGATAGATCTTATTCTTAAAAGAGCAGCGGTCTGGAGAGGCAGATTACTTTCATATGCAGCGAGGATAACTTTGATTCGATCCTTCCTAGCAAGCATCCCTCTATACCTATTGTCTGCTATCAAGTTTCCTTCATGGGATATAAAAGCCATTAACTCGCAGATGGCACATTGCCTCTGGGACAATTATGAAGGACAATATAAATACCATCTGGCTCATTGGGAACTAGTGGCGATGAAAAAAGAATAAGGTGGGCTGGGGATTCTGAACATTAGAGAGCTCAACATATGTCTGTTAGCTTCATGGATTAGAAGGTATAATATGGACAATAACAAGTTGTGAAAACAGATAATTGACTTTAAATATAACACTAATAATCCTAATGTCTTCAGCTGTAGAGAGACTGAGGTTTCACCGTTCTGGAAAGGTGTCATGTGGGCGGCTAGAGCTGCAAAATTAGGGTACCAATGGATGATTGGTAAAGGTAATAAAATTAGGTTCCGGGAGGATCAATGGCTGGGAAATACGAGCTTAGCAATTATGTTCTGGGACCTTTACTTTGTGTGCAATCAACAGGGGGCAACTATTAAGGATGTCTGGGATGGGAGCGAGTTAAAACTCACCTTTAGGAGAGTGTTTAACTCGAAGATGATGGAACAATGGTACCAACTAGAACAGATTGCATCTTATGTTATTTTTACAAGTGATGAGGATAGTTTGGTTTGGAAGTTAAATAGCTTGGGGATATTGTAACAACCCAAAAATTTCAAAACAAACAAAATGAATTTCCCTAGTTCCAAATTTTGGAACCAACAAAAACTTTTGTTAAAATAAGATTGATTCATATAGATCTTGTTTAAATCTCGTGTTTTGCCATGATGAGTGTTATTTATGCTTATGTGCTAAACCCTAAAACCCTAAAGTGATCAAGTGAAGATCACCAACCTAATAAAATAAAAGAAAAGAAAATCAAATAAGAAAAACCTTAAACCCTAATCTTCTCCAAAAATCATTTTTGGATCTACTTTGAGAAACCCAAAATAAAATAAAAGACATATGGGAGCATATAGCCCTAATAGGTAAATCTTGAACCCTACCTTTATTATTTATGCTAAATGGTGGTGAACCTTTGTGAACCCCACTAAACCCTAAACCTCACCCCTCTTCACACCATATTAGTTTTGATGAAATAAAAAGAAATTAAATAAGATAGAGGCACATGTGCCTAGGGCTATATTTATAACACTTTACAAAAATAATAAAAAGTGACACATCACCTCTTATGTGTTATGGCCATTTTTGCAAATCTTTGACCAAGACCTTTTGAAATGGATTCAATGATTTGAAAATGTTTCAAAACCAATAAGAATCACATTAGAGTCAACCAAAGTCAATTCAAATGAAGAGAAATCACATAGTGAGAAAATCCCCAAAATTCCCTCCCATACACTTAGCCCAATTTGCAAATCTTCAACCAAGGCCACCATTGCTTGATCTCTTGCTTGTAGAATACTTATATATGATAAACAAACACATTTGCATCAAAGAAACAAGAATCAAATCAAAGGAAAATTCAAAACTCACATACATGTGATAATGGTCATATAACCCATTTATAACATCTTCCCCACTTTACACCCCTGCCTTTGACTTTTCTTCAACCAAACTTGGTCAACTCTGACCATGTCATCCAAGACCATGTCAAGGTCAACAACTTTCATGTTGACCACCACACCTCAAGTTGACTAGGTTGACCAGAATAGAATGGACAAGTGGAGACTTTGAATTAAAGAGAAGATGAGCCACTTTTTGAATTCTTGCAAACCTTCACCAAAATGACCACCACCACCACCAATCTACTTCTATGAATATATGAATGAGATCCACCAAAGGATTTTTCAAAATTTGAAACTTTTTCTCTTGCGGGCATTTAAGCAAACACCTTGTGTGCCCAAGCTAAATTTGTGCCCATGCTGCAATTTTTGGTTGGACCAAGTCCAACCCTGCACTCCCTCTGCATCCCTGTACCCCTCTGCATCCCTGCCCAGCCTTGCCACCACTTGCATTAGGCCATCTTTGACCAGAACACCACCATGCCGGCCTCATGTCACTCCCCATGCTCTTCCACTCTCCTCTCACATCCATCTCCCCTCACCTTGTCAATCGACTTCCCCTGACCCTGCTGAGGCTGACCCTGCACGCCCTTGACCGAGATGGTGACCACACTGCCCAGGAACGGACGTGCCCAGACGCGCCCAGAAGCGCCCATGCGCGACAGGACGCGCATGGTGACGCCCCGGAGCACGCCAGAGCGCGTCGTCGCCTCGTCGCCTCCAACTCCCCCCTGACCTCAGCTTCTGCACGGAGCATCGCCACGGCACCAGTTAGCTCCCAGACAACCCCATCTCCCCGCTCGAGCACTGTCGCCGTCGTCCCCATCGACGACTGTCCGCCACGGTACAACACGCGCGCGTCACGCTCCTGCTCGCTACAGACCCTCGTTTTCAGTGCCTTCAAGCGCGTCGTGATCCCCGTGACGTAAGGAAGAGAGCAGCATCACCGCCCACTCCTCTCCGCCACTGTGCCGTCGTCGCCATGACCGACCAACCCATGCCGCGCTGCCCTTCCTCGCCCGCTATAAAAGACGACGCTCCTCGGACGATTTCGGCACACCAACGAGTTCTCCTCTCCCTCCTGAACCTCCTCGACCTTTTCCCCTCTCCGATTACACCCCACCTCGCCGGAATTTGGCCGGAGCCCGCCGCTGCAGCAGCTCAACGAAGCCGACGATTCCGAGCACCCCTGGAGCCGCCGCAACCCTCCCTCGACTCGCCGTCGTCGACCAGTTCGTTTGCCCGCCGCTCCGACCTCGCTGGACGCCGGTAAGCCGCCCATCGCCACCCTCCTGGCCGCCGGTAGGGTTAGCCCTCGCCGGAGCTCGTCGACGAAGGGAACAAACCCTGGCCGTCCGATCTCTTTTAATCCCACGGTCCACAACACACCATACCGGTTCGGTGTTTTAAAACACTGGCTGCCAGTGGACCCCGCCGTCAGGCCTCTCTCGCCCGCGTGGCAGCTCAGCTGGGCTGGCCCGTTTAACCCCTGTGAAGCCCACTTCGTTTTCCCGCGCAGGCCCAGTTTTTGAATTCAATTAATTCTTTTAGTTTGGAAAATCAATACTGGCCTATCCTATAAATTGAATAGTTCAATTTCTACAAACTCAATGTTAGCAAATCAAATTGTTCTAGAAAGATCATGAAAGGCCCCATCCAACCACACTGGATTCAAATCAAAATATGTTGTAGAATTTGAATAGTAAAAATAACAAATCAGTAACTTTTCAAACTTCAAATAAATCTTAAAAATCAACCATGAACTATTTTGAGGTGGTTCCACCTCTCAAAAATCACATTTGATGTTGTCTAATTTATTATGTCATAAAATACTATAGTTGTTTCATATGATCATGGGCTCAACTCAAATAATGGCTATCTGGCCATTTCTAGCTCATTTAAACTATTTCCAAAATAGTATTTAAATTGTATGAGGTGTATCATCTCATTTAAATCATTACTCCAAGTGATTCAATGGGAGTTGATTCCACCTGTCCTCATGACCCATATGTTCTTATTTGAAAATATTAAATCTTTCATAGTAGTATCTAAATTGTTCAAAACTACTTATTAAATCTTATGAGATGTATTGGTCTCATTTAAATCTGTGCCTCAAGTATTTCTAAAATAAGGTAGAGACTCTGGTTGTTTAGGTCTCACATGAATGGTTGATGATATTAAATCTTTATCTTGTTAGGATTAAAAGGTATGAGGTGTTCACCTCATTTAAATCATTTTTCTCAAATGATAAGTATGAAGAGGTTGACTTTGGTCAACCTAGGTCATATAATACTACTAGAGGAGATTAAATCTTAATAAGATAATGAGAGGAAATTATTTCCCTAAGTAATTAAGAGTAACCCTTTATTTAGTATGAGAGGAAATTATTTTTCCTAAATAAGAAAACAACACCTTTACCCACTTAATACTAATGAGTGATGCTAGTTTACTTGTGTAAATTATATGAAGTGTTTCACTTCATTTAAATCTTGTCCCAAGTACTTTCATATGAAGTTTGACCCCCTGGTCAAATACTCTCACATGAAATACTTGGAGATATTAAATCATAATAGGCATTATTAAATGGTATGAGGTATCCCTACCTCATTTAAATCATTTTCTCAAGTGATGATGATGAATGGTTGACCTAGGTCAACATAAATTCATGTGATGGTTTGAGAAATTAAATCTTAAAGAAGATTCAATGAGAGGAAATTATTCCTCAAAAACTATTTGGAAACTATCATTTACATATAAAATGAGAGGAAATTATTCTTCCTCAAAGCAACACCACCAATGCACCAAATTGTATTAATTGTGTGAATAGAATAGTTTGTGTGAATATATGTGATGTTTGGAATAGCCAATGAATTGTTTGGTGATTGTATCCTCGTATTCGTATTTTAGACGCTAGTACCGAGGAGTATCAAGAGGAGGAGGAGATCTACTCCCAGGAAGAGGAAGACCACTTTGATCAGTACGCCAACCAAGGCAAGCTTCTACCAATGCAAGCTGATATTCTTGCAAGCTTTTACCAATGCAAGCTAACATCCTTGCAAACCATATTATTGCAAGAAAATATTTTTGCAAGACTACCCAAGTGCAAAGCTCCCCCGGAGCAAGGCACCATTACTTTTTACTTTATGCTTATGATCCTAATTCCCAGTTTTACTCTTACAAGCTTTTGTTTTTGATTATTTATAACTTGCTTTTATAGTTAACTTTGGTCTAGAGATAGAATACTACAAGAGTATCAAATTTAGCCTAGAGCAAATGGAAGCTAGATAGCACCCCTCATGACTAGTTGCTAGTGCTAACAAATAAAATTGACTACTCTAGATGGGAACTTGTGAAATGAATGACTTTGAAAACCTTGGAATGATGATTCATTCTATTGAAAGATTTTGAAGGTGAATATGACTGGTGAATGACTTGGTGAATTTTACCAAAACTGATGGTTGGGTTCGGATGCGATACCATTCCAATTTTACAAGTACCCCCACAATACCTGAAATGGGTAAGGCTTAACTAGAAATTTATGTATCTTAGTATGGGTTCCCTCTAAACAAGCGTCATCGGGGTTAGGCTGGAGGCTGCCTCTACAACAAAAGAAATGATGAGAAATGACGTGAAACGAGGTGAATGTCCGGCCCAAGCCCTGTGCAGTTCCCAGTGACGGTTGGTCTTCACTGGGAGGCCAAGCTCATGGGGAGAGGTGCCTATACTAGGGTATGTAAGTGAAAGGTTATGGTTGGTAGTCCGCACACGGAGTGTGGTAAATCAGGGCCAGTTAACCCTGACGGATTATTGCAAATGTTGTGGCACAAGTGTACGACCTCTGCAGAGTGTAGATCTATTCGAATAGCCGCGTCCACGGTTATGGACGGTTGGAAAGGCCATACTGTTCCGTCATCAGAACTTTTCAAAAATGTGACATGTGAAGGGTGACTTGTGAATTTTTGAACTTGAAAGGTGACTTTGACTTTGAATCACAACGAGTTGTGGGAATGACACTAATGTTCCCACTTGAGTTAGTCGAGCAAATGAAGGTTCTTGTTTACTAAAGGGTTTATGAAATAAAACTAGCTTTATGCAAATAAAACTAGAGCTTAGCACCCCCTTACTATAGTTGATAGTGCTTACCTTAGTTTTAGTTTGCGAGTACTTTAAAGTACTCATGGCTTTGTCCCTGGCTATTCAAATGGCCAGACTATGAAGAGGAGTACCGAACCCGAAGAAGGACAGCGGACGTCTACGACAACTAGGATCACTCCTGACGTCAACAGTTGCCTGTGGAATAGATGGACTACTACTACGCTACTTCGCTTCCGCTATGTGTTTTGTAATTGATCAATGGATCAACTAGTATTGTAATGAGACTGGATCATGTGATCCCGTGTTGTAAGACAAATATGCGTTGTAATAAATGATGTGTTGTGATATTAATCTATTATGTCTCGCAAAAACAATATTCCTGGGATTGCGATGAATGGCATAATAGGCATCTGGACTTAAAAATCCGGGTGTTGACAAGTTGGTATCAGAGCCATTGTTTGACCTTAGGAGACCCTAGTTAGAATGGACGTCTGTAAAACTTAATTTCAAAACCAAAGAAGTGAATATTTGTGAAAAACTTATTCTCACTCTTAACCTTGAAATCTTTTTCAAAATGAGAAATTCATACTCTACTTCTTTATAGCACTATCTAAAATTTTGCACACTTGACTACTTCTTTAACTTACTTATCCTACTTGCTCACAGATGACGTACCAATGGAAATCCTATAAGCTTGGATCCGGAGACGACAAAAGTTTCGAAAAGGAGTTGAAGCAACTAGTGGACTATCTAGGACACCCGTATCCCGAGTTCTTCGGAATACCCCTCAAGGCTCAGTTAGGAGAACCACCTCAGTGGGACGTTTCTACTGATCTACGAAGGAAGCTTGATGCCCCGGTATGGGAAACCATATGGTTTTCGGGAAACACTTGGAAGGAAGGACTAGACAAAGCTATGCAAGAAGCAATTTCCCGTCTGTGTGGACAAAATGAGAACAAGATCAAGAACACTCGCTTCATCTACTACCCAAGACATGACTCCATGGGAAGACCGAGGACCATGCCCCCACCACAACCAAAGATGAACCCCTATGAAGCACCTCAGGACTTCAGGCAGTACAAAACCCGCAGGGACTTGGACAACGCCCTCGCCTCTCGCCAAGCACCTCACCCGTGAAGAAGAAGAATCCACCCGGAAGAGTAGTATCACCCCAGCACTTAAGTAGGTGTGAGTTGTATCAGGATCCCCTTGTATCGTAGAGCGACGAATGGTTCTTCAAACCAACGGTGTGTTAGAATTGTAATGTGTGATGCTTGGTATGAATGAAAAAGTGTTGTTGGTTTCTACCCCCGCAACACTACTCAAATTTTCAATATTATGAACTTTTCAAACTTAACAAAACAAACCATAGAAATTTCCCTCTTATCTTATCATCTACATCAATGCTCAGATGGCCCCTCCAACCCGCAGCGCCAATCAAGACGCCATGATGCAGATGTTACAAACCATGCTGGAGGATAGGCAAGCTGAACGAGCTGAACGCCAAGCCAACCTTGCTGCACTACAGCAGCTTGCTCAGAACAACAACGGCCACGGAAACCACGAGCACCCTGGATCAAAGCTGAAGAACTTTCAGCACACCAACCCTCCGGTATTCAACAAGACTAAAGAACCCCTCGATGCTGATGACTGGCTCCAAACCATGGAGAACAACCTTGAAGTTGCGGGAGTTGAAGCCGCAGAAAAAGTACTGTTCGCCACCCACTACTTAGCAGGACCAGCCAGAGCTTGGTGGACCAGCACCCGTGCCATGAATGCGGGAGATGATGACTTGGGAAGACTTCAAGCTGAAGTTTAGCAAATACCATGTGCCCCAAGGACTGATCAAGAAAATGAGAGACGAGTTCCGGGAACTCAAACAAGGAAGGATGTCCGTGGTGGAATACCGCGACAGGTTTCTTACTCTGTCAAGGTACGCCCCGGATGAGACCGACACCAATGAGAAAAGGAAGGAGAGATTTTTGAACGGACTACACGATGAGATGCAAACTGTGTTAGTGAACATTCCGTTCGTTGACTTGGAAGCCCTGGTGGACTCAGCCATACAGATGGAAGGAAAGCTGCATCAAGCCAATGAGAACCGCAAGCGCAGAATGATGAACCAGAATGGACCCCACCATACCCAGAAGTACCACAATAACTCCTCGGAGGATTCACCCCAAGATACAACAAGCCCCCTGCTCAGAGTTATCGCTCCAACTACCCCAACAACAACGGAGGACCCCGAAGCCCGGAGGTAACAACAACAACCACCCCAACAACAACAACCACAACAACAACAATGGAAACAACAACAACCCCCAAGGGCCGAAACAATGCTACCCCCGCCAACCCCAAAGACAAGTCCACCGTCAACTGCTATGAATGTGGAGTTGTGGGTCACTACTCCAAAGAGTGCCCCAAAAAGCTTGCAAAGATTGCCGCCAATACCGCAGCACGCGCCGCTTTGCCGGAAGAAGGAACCAGAACAACAACAACGGCCGTCTCTACCACATGACTGCCACTGAAGCCAGAAGCACCCCACCATGACAAGTATGTCCTCCTGTTAATAAAATGCACAATCTCTCTTAGGAACCTAACTTTTCTTAAAATCTCGGACGAGATTTGTTTAAGGGGAAGGGTTTGTAACAACCCAAAAATTTCAAAACAAACAAAATGAATTTCCCTAGTTCCAAATTTTGGAACCAACAAAAACTTTTGTTAAAATAAGATTGATTCATATAGATCTTGTTTAAATCTCGTGTTTTGCCATGATGAGTGTTATTTATGCTTATGTGCTAAACCCTAAAACCCTAAAGTGATCAAGTGAAGATCACCAACCTAATAAAATAAAAGAAAAAGAAAATCAAATAAGAAAAACCTTAAACCCTAATCTTCTCCAAAAATCATTTTTGGATCTACTTTGAGAAACCCAAAATAAAATAAAAGACATATGGGAGCATATAGCCCTAATAGGTAAATCTTGAACCCTACCTTTATTATTTATGCTAAATGGTGGTGAACCTTTGTGAACCCCACTAAACCCTAAACCTCACCCCTCTTCACACCATATTAGTTTTGATGAAATAAAAAGAAATTAAATAAGATAGAGGCACATGTGCCTAGGGCTATATTTATAACACTTTACAAAAATAATAAAAAGTGACACATCACCTCTTATGTGTTATGGCCATTTTTGCAAATCTTTGACCAAGACCTTTTGAAATGGATTCAATGATTTGAAAATGTTTCAAAACCAATAAGAATCACATTAGAGTCAACCAAAGTCAATTCAAATGAAGAGAAATCACATAGTGAGAAAATCCCCAAAATTCCCTCCCATACACTTAGCCCAATTTGCAAATCTTCAACCAAGGCCACCATTGCTTGATCTCTTGCTTGTAGAATACTTATATATGATAAACAAACACATTTGCATCAAAGAAACAAGAATCAAATCAAAGGAAAATTCAAAACTCACATACATGTGATAATGGTCATATAACCCATTTATAACATCTTCCCCACTTTACACCCCTGCCTTTGACTTTTCTTCAACCAAACTTGGTCAACTCTGACCATGTCATCCAAGACCATGTCAAGGTCAACAACTTTCATGTTGACCACCACACCTCAAGTTGACTAGGTTGACCAGAATAGAATGGACAAGTGGAGACTTTGAATTAAAGAGAAGATGAGCCACTTTTTGAATTCTTGCAAACCTTCACCAAAATGACCACCACCACCACCAATCTACTTCTATGAATATATGAATGAGATCCACCAAAGGATTTTTCAAAATTTGAAACTTTTTCTCTTGCGGGCATTTAAGCAAACACCTTGTGTGCCCAAGCTAAATTTGTGCCCATGCTGCAATTTTTGGTTGGACCAAGTCCAACCCTGCACTCCCTCTGCATCCCTGTACCCCTCTGCATCCCTGCCCAGCCTTGCCACCACTTGCATTAGGCCATCTTTGACCAGAACACCACCATGCCGGCCTCATGTCACTCCCCATGCTCTTCCACTCTCCTCTCACATCCATCTCCCCTCACCTTGTCAATCGACTTCCCCTGACCCTGCTGAGGCTGACCCTGCACGCCCTTGACCGAGATGGTGACCACACTGCCCAGGAACGGACGTGCCCAGACGCGCCCAGAAGCGCCCATGCGCGACAGGACGCGCATGGTGACGCCCCGGAGCACGCCAGAGCGCGTCGTCGCCTCGTCGCCTCCAACTCCCCCCTGACCTCAGCTTCTGCACGGAGCATCGCCACGGCACCAGTTAGCTCCCAGACAACCCCATCTCCCCGCTCGAGCACTGTCGCCGTCGTCCCCATCGACGACTGTCCGCCACGGTACAACACGCGCGCGTCACGCTCCTGCTCGCTACAGACCCTCGTTTTCAGTGCCTTCAAGCGCGTCGTGATCCCCGTGACGTAAGGAAGAGAGCAGCATCACCGCCCACTCCTCTCCGCCACTGTGCCGTCGTCGCCATGACCGACCAACCCATGCCGCGCTGCCCTTCCTCGCCCGCTATAAAAGACGACGCTCCTCGGACGATTTCGGCACACCAACGAGTTCTCCTCTCCCTCCTGAACCTCCTCGACCTTTTCCCCTCTCCGATTACACCCCACCTCGCCGGAATTTGGCCGGAGCCCGCCGCTGCAGCAGCTCAACGAAGCCGACGATTCCGAGCACCCCTGGAGCCGCCGCAACCCTCCCTCGACTCGCCGTCGTCGACCAGTTCGTTTGCCCGCCGCTCCGACCTCGCTGGACGCCGGTAAGCCGCCCATCGCCACCCTCCTGGCCGCCGGTAGGGTTAGCCCTCGCCGGAGCTCGTCGACGAAGGGACAAACCCTGGCCGTCCGATCTCTTTTAATCCCACGGTCCACAACACACCATACCGGTTCGGTGTTTTAAAACACTGGCTGCCAGTGGACCCCGCCGTCAGGCCTCTCTCGCCCGCGTGGCAGCTCAGCTGGGCTGGCCCGTTTAACCCCTGTGAAGCCCACTTCGTTTTCCCGCGCAGGCCCAGTTTTTGAATTCAATTAATTCTTTTAGTTTGGAAAATCAATACTGGCCTATCCTATAAATTGAATAGTTCAATTTCTACAAACTCAATGTTAGCAAATCAAATTGTTCTAGAAAGATCATGAAAGGCCCCATCCAACCACACTGGATTCAAATCAAAATATGTTGTAGAATTTGAATAGTAAAAATAACAAATCAGTAACTTTTCAAACTTCAAATAAATCTTAAAAATCAACCATGAACTATTTTGAGGTGGTTCCACCTCTCAAAAATCACATTTGATGTTGTCTAATTTATTATGTCATAAAATACTATAGTTGTTTCATATGATCATGGGCTCAACTCAAATAATGGCTATCTGGCCATTTCTAGCTCATTTAAACTATTTCCAAAATAGTATTTAAATTGTATGAGGTGTATCATCTCATTTAAATCATTACTCCAAGTGATTCAATGGGAGTTGATTCCACCTGTCCTCATGACCCATATGTTCTTATTTGAAAATATTAAATCTTTCATAGTAGTATCTAAATTGTTCAAAACTACTTATTAAATCTTATGAGATGTATTGGTCTCATTTAAATCTGTGCCTCAAGTATTTCTAAAATAAGGTAGAGACTCTGGTTGTTTAGGTCTCACATGAATGGTTGATGATATTAAATCTTTATCTTGTTAGGATTAAAAGGTATGAGGTGTTCACCTCATTTAAATCATTTTTCTCAAATGATAAGTATGAAGAGGTTGACTTTGGTCAACCTAGGTCATATAATACTACTAGAGGAGATTAAATCTTAATAAGATAATGAGAGGAAATTATTTCCCTAAGTAATTAAGAGTAACCCTTTATTTAGTATGAGAGGAAATTATTTTTCCTAAATAAGAAAACAACACCTTTACCCACTTAATACTAATGAGTGATGCTAGTTTACTTGTGTAAATTATATGAAGTGTTTCACTTCATTTAAATCTTGTCCCAAGTACTTTCATATGAAGTTTGACCCCCTGGTCAAATACTCTCACATGAAATACTTGGAGATATTAAATCATAATAGGCATTATTAAATGGTATGAGGTATCCCTACCTCATTTAAATCATTTTCTCAAGTGATGATGATGAATGGTTGACCTAGGTCAACATAAATTCATCTGTGATGGTTTGAGAAATTAAATCTTAAAGAAGATTCAATGAGAGGAAATTATTCCTCAAAAACTATTTGGAAACTATCATTTACATATAAAATGAGAGGAAATTATTCTTCCTCAAAGCAACACCACCAATGCACCAAATTGTATTAATTGTGTGAATAGAATAGTTTGTGTGAATATATGTGATGTTTGGAATAGCCAATGAATTGTTTGGTGATTGTATCCTCGTATTCGTATTTTAGACGCTAGTACCGAGGAGTATCAAGAGGAGGAGGAGATCTACTCCCAGGAAGAGGAAGACCACTTTGATCAGTACGCCAACCAAGGCAAGCTTCTACCAATGCAAGCTGATATTCTTGCAAGCTTTTACCAATGCAAGCTAACATCCTTGCAAACCATATTATTGCAAGAAAATATTTTTGCAAGACTACCCAAGTGCAAAGCTCCCCCGGAGCAAGGCACCATTACTTTTTACTTTATGCTTATGATCCTAATTCCCAGTTTTACTCTTACAAGCTTTTGTTTTTGATTATTTATAACTTGCTTTTATAGTTAACTTTGGTCTAGAGATAGAATACTACAAGAGTATCAAATTTAGCCTAGAGCAAATGGAAGCTAGATAGCACCCCTCATGACTAGTTGCTAGTGCTAACAAATAAAATTGACTACTCTAGATGGGAACTTGTGAAATGAACTGACTTTGAAAACCTTGGAATGATGATTCATTCTATTGAAAGATTTTGAAGGTGAATATGACTGGTGAATGACTTGGTGAATTTTACCAAAACTGATGGTTGGGTTCGGATGCGATACCATTCCAATTTTACAAGTACCCCCACAATACCTGGGGTAAGGCTTAACTAGAAATTTATGTATCTTAGTATGGGTTCCCTCTAAACAAGCGTCATCGGGGTTAGGCTGGAGGCTGCCTCTACAACAAAAGAAATGATGAGAAATGACGTGAAACGAGGTGAATGTCCGGCCCAAGCCTGTGCGGTTCAGTGACAGTTGGTCTTCTGGGAGGCCAAGCTCATGGGGAGAGGTGCCTATACTAGGGTATGTAAGTGAAAGGTTATGGTTGGTAGTCCGCACACGGAGTGTGGTAAATCAGGGCCAGTTAACCCGACGGATTATTGCAAATGTTGTGGCACAAGTGTACGACCTCTGCAGTGTAGATCTATTCGAATAGCCGCGTCCACGGTTATGGACGGTTGGAAAGGCCATACTGTTCCGTCATCAGAACTTTTCAAAAATGTGACATGTGAAGGGTGACTTGTGAATTTTGAACTTGAAAGGTGACTTTGACTTTGAATCACAACGAGTTGTGGGAATGACACTAATGTTCCCACTTGAGTTAGTCGAGCAAATGAAGGTTCTTGTTTACTAAAGGGTTTATGAAATAAAACTAGCTTTATGCAAATAAAACTAGAGCTTAGCACCCCCTTACTATAGTTGATAGTGCTTACCTTAGTTTTAGTTTGCGAGTACTTTAAAGTACTCATGGCTTTGTCCCTGGCTATTCAAATGGCCAGACTATGAAGAGGAGTACCAGAACTCGGAAGAAGGACAGCAGGACGTCTACGACAACTAGGATCACTCCTGACGTCAACAGTTGCCTGTGGAATAGATGGACTACTACTACGCTACTTCGCTTCCGCTATGTGTTTTGTAATTGATCAATGGATCAACTAGTATTGTAATGAGACTGGATCATGTGATCCCGTGTTGTAAGACAAATATGCGTTGTAATAAATGATGTGTTGTGATATTAATCTATTATGTCTCGCAAAAACAATATTCCTGGGATTGCGATGAATGGCATAATAGGCATCTGGACTTAAAAATCCGGGTGTTGACAGATATATACTTCACAATAGCTGTATGCAGTTCTTAACTTTAGAGGAGTTATCCCGGTCTTTATCCCTGCAGTTTGGAAATTAAATGTGCCCTCTAGGGTTCACGTGTTTTTGTGGCTGGTGTCACATAATAAGCTTCTAGCACGAGATAACTTGGAGAAAAGGCAAACTGTTCTAGATAAAACTTGCATACTTTGCAATGAAAATGAAACTGTGGATCATTTGTTCTTTTCCTGTGATATTTTAAGAATCATGTGGATAGTCGTTCTTCAAAAAATGTCCCATTTCAAAAAAATGTCCACATTTGTCTCAACCATCTCTGATCTGTGATGTAAACTTCTGAATATTTTTGAACCTTTCAAATAAATGAAAAGCCGTGTGCATCACATTGATGCAGAGGCTGGGCAATGCCCCATTTCGAAAAAAAAGTCATTCTTCAAAAACAGATTGGTTTAAACTTTGAGAATGTGGCCAGGTTATGGGTGAGCAATAAAAAAAATGTGGTTACTAATATGGTTGTTGCTGCTATTATGTGGTCAACATGGAAACATAGAAATTACATGTTCTTTGGCCGATGTATATGGTCTGGGATGCAGGTTTTATGGATGAGAGTGGTGAAGCTGCTGGAGCGATTGAATCTTCTCTGTCCGTCGAAGAATCGGAGTTTCATGGAAGAGTGCATGAAGAGATTGGAGCTGAAGATGGTGGAAGTCCCAGCAATCTCAAGATACCGAAGAGGCGCAAAACAATGTTGATGGTTGGTCCTAGGATACCGGAGGTGTTGGCTCCTTGCCTGGTGCTGGATGTATAGATATCTGCTATGTGACCAAGAGAAGAAAAAAAAAAGCCTGGAGTCATATCTGAACAAATTCTTGTCCTACGCTAGATGATGGTTTAACTGTTTTCCTATAGGCGTGGTTAAGTTCCTGTCTTTTTGGTTGCTGATAGTTTGAGTATGCTCTAGCTGAGGTCTGTAATGAGTAACTGTCTTTTCGTTTTTTTATGAAAATGGAAAGGGGCAGAGGCCCGTTGATCTAAAAAAAACCTCAAAAAACTTAGAAGTACTTCTTTTGCCACAAACAAAATTCAGTCATTATTCATGCTGAGAGGTAATATTTCATATAATTATGCAAAGAAAAATGTATCAGTAAAACAAAACGAAACAGGAGATAAATGCACAAGTTCAGTACAAAGAATTTTCTCAGTATGCAGCCTACAACAACAACACAAGCCAGAAATGATCCTAATTAATGACATTTCAGTGCAGAAATAAACATCGAGCCAATTTGTCGCTGATCAAATCCCGCAATAGAAGCTTTCATTCCAACACACCCGACGAACCTGAAAATCCAAAGTATGTTCACAAAAATGTACATTAATCTGCATATGCTCATGACTTCGAACATAATGTTTGTTGTACCAAACTTGTCCAATGGTTATGTAAAATTCTATTCTTGTCATGACTATGCAGAGGCAACCTGATTCACAATAAACCATAAGGTTGATTATGTGGAAAGAATTTGGGGTTAACGTTGAAAAAACAAACTGATTTGGAGATAGAAACTCCTGTTGCACAAACATCTGACCGGTTTCGAGCGCGTCAGTGACTCGAAGTCATTTCTGGCAAGCTCAGGGTGATGAGCGACTAGTTTGTCGGAGCAAAGGTTTAAGCGCCCGCTAGCGACAATGGATCATGTACTATTGAACAATCTTGTAGATCGAGTATATTTGCTCCTTGTTTCCACATACCCTTGTTTCCAGGGCGGTCTAAGATGATGCAAACCTCTCTTTAGGTTCAATAACCATGGTTGTTACTAGGTGCATGAACTACTCTCAATTCTCATTGTTGTAAAACGGTAAAGAACCTTGGCTCCACATGAGACCGGGGTCGTGCTACTGAGTTTGGCTCCATCTAAAACAGTGTTGTGCTTTTAAGCTTGCTCCATCTGGGACAATGCCATGCTACTGAGTTTAGGTCCACCTGCAACGGCGTTGTGCTTCTCAGCTTGAACAGAGCCACGCTCTCCGTCTAGTGCAGAGCCAAACAAAAAGATTATTTTGTGAAATCTTTTTGAAAACATGTTATTCTGTAAGATCTTTCCAGATAGCCTAGTTTGGTCAAAACCGACACCAACTTGTGCTTTACACTGTAAACTATTTTTTCTTGTTATACCCTACATACATTATTCAAATGATTTCAATTTATAACAACCAAAATCAACTTTGGTAGCGAAATTACTCAGAATCTTGTTATATTGTATTACTCTAATAAATTCAATGTCACAAACCGAAATCCATTTCTCAAAAGAGTAGAGGCAACGAAATAAGACAACTCGGAGGACACAACACCACGAAAACATAAACACTTTGCTTTTTTGTCATCGGACTGTTTTCCATTTGGTCAGCTTTCAAATTTTTTTCTCGGTTGGATAGTGATATTCGGTCGCCCGCTTCTCTCGCTTAGTTGTTTCGTTGCGCGGATATTCTTTCCAGAGACTGGATTTAGTCGCTCTTCTTTGTCAATTTCTTTTTTCGCGCTGAGAGGGTGTTGATGTGTGGCTGGCGTTTTTGCCCGCTTCTCTCTCTCATGCCTCTTTTGATGGACCAGGCTTCTGTATTCTGGGGCTTTGCTAGGTTTCTATACTGTATATATACATAATAATTACAGTTCCCTAAAATAGATAATAATTATAGTGGTATATACAACAGTACTTCTACAAGTAAATTACCGGGTTCCTACATTTTACAACAACGGTATATACAGAAGTTTCAATACACGTAAATTACTAGGTTTTTGGATTGTATATACATGATAATTCCAGTGTTATATACGATTTTTTTCTATACATAAATTACTAGGTTATTTGCATTGTATTTGTATATACACGATAATTACATTTATATATGCAAAAGCTTTTTTCCTGCGCTGATATAGTGTTCGTACATTCAATATTCATGATTTTGTTGGTCATTGTAAATTAATGAATATACATGATGATTACAGTGGTATATGCAGTAAAAAATTATCTACATGTAAATTTACAAGTGCTTCTTCAAATACTCTCTCTAATTCAAATTAGTTGACTCCACTTTATCTAGATACACATGCATGTAGTCCAGAAATTTAATTAGATAGGCACGAATCTAAACAAAGTTGAATCAACTAATATGAATCGGAGGGAGTAAAATTATTTCCATACATGGAAATTTACACATCGAATTAACATGTATATACACTGATTGGACATGTAATTTACTACACGAGATATTTACATTGATGCCAGTAAGTATTTTCCTTCATGGTAGTTCTAGGTCGTCTACCTCCTTAACCATCATCATCCACCAGCTGATGTTTTTCCCTCATATCTTTTTTTGTTGTTTTCTGGGAGTGAAAACGAGTAAGGTGATATTCGTGCTGTACTGCTGTTTGTTGCTAGCTCTTCTTTCTTCCGTTCCTCAGATGGCCATGTACGCCGTCTTTCGGGAGCAAGATGCTACATAGGCTTTCTTTTCTTATTTTCCATCGGTTTCAGTCTACGTAGTCAAATGCTAGAACTGGAAAAAAAATGTCTGGGTACAACCACGAAATTTTTCTTACAGAATTTCTTGACATTTAGAATTATGTTTTTCAAGCAATACGTTCATATACACCTATGAGCTAAAGTGGATATCCGTGTGCAAAGTAGTAATACTAGTTGGATGCCCATGCGTTGTCACGGCTCTATTAATTTTTCAAAATGTAGTTGCCCTTCTAAAATTTTCATTTAAAATAACCAATAAAACATAATAACATTGGAAACTATAACATGTATGGCTTGGAAAATACAAGCGCTGCTCCACTTTTAGATAGGTTTATTATTTGCAAATGATGTATATTGTGATTCACCTTTTTATATACAGTAAAAATAAAAATACATAAGGAATTACTAAAGAGTAATTCTATGTATATTATACATGTGTGATGCTGAGAAATACGAAGATCATTACGTCTTTTCTCTCTCTCTCCGGCTACCACCTTCGCCAAGGTTGCCGTTGTGTTACCAAATAGTATCTTGATTTTATTAGGTCATAGCAACATACATAGAGTATGGTGCCAAATGTTTATAGATCCGGAGCATATGTAAACATGATGAGAAAATAGTGAACTTTATGTTTTGTTCAAAGTTTTGAAGCAATGAAGAAGTTGGCCCAAAATTTTCATTTTTCCCTTCATGATAGTTAAATCTCGTGATGGTTATTTCTAGATTAGCTTGCTGAAGGTAGATCTCTTTTGGTCAGTGATAAAAGATCTGCAAAAGATTGAACAGTCCAGTATTTCTCTTTGGCCTATTCTGTCAATGCATTTGAGGTCACTGATTATCTTAAGCTCCATCGTATAAATTTCCCAAGCAATCTACAAAATTTTAGTTAAGACGGGCAACAGATCCGGGCACCTCTTGATCGAAGCCAAGCTGCTTTGCCACACCTGAGGATTGTACTGCTCAATGGAGCGCAGGCATGCTCACAAGCACGTTTTTTTCGAAATGGAGACGACGCTCCAGCCTCTGCATTGATTGATGCATGCGACTTTTATTGCTTTATTAAAACAGTACGGAATTGTTATGGCTTATTACATCACGGATCACATAAGGTCGATACATGTATCAACCATCTAAAGAAAGATAACATGAAGTGACTCTGCACTAACATGTAAGCCTAAGATCAAAACGCCAGCTGCACTGGTTGTATATATCCCGTGCAACCCTCTCTAGGTGGCTGCACCCAGTAGCCAAATCCTCTCGCTTGTCCATTGGTGGTAAGACCACATACGGATCCAATGAGTGGCCAACGTAATAACCTGCATAAAAAAGATGATTCTGCATTGTTAAAGATATAATCATTCCTAATATTCCATATAGCCCATAACAAAGCACAAACTCCAACTCGGATTTGTGCCTTATCCTTTTTTGCGACCCCAGCTAACCAATTCCCAAACAAATTTGTGATATTAGTGGGCGGTATGATATCCCATATGCACAATACGCCAGACTATTCTAGCAAAAGGGCAGGATATGAATAGATGTTGTATTGATTCATCTTGAGTACAAAAATAATATTTTTTGTTTCCTTGGCAATTTCTCTTTGCAAGGTTATCCTTAGTGAGCAGAACTTTTCGGTATAAGAACTACATGAAATTTTTTATCTTTAATGGTACTTTTATTTTCCAAATATATTTGCGAAGAAACCGTTGTATGATCATTCATATGGTCAAGATAAAGAGACTTTACAGAGAACAAACTGGATGAAGTTAAATTCCAAACAAATTTGTCCGGTTGTGTCGAAAGTGTAACACCCATCAGCTGGGTACACAAGTGGGTTCATCTATCCCCTCTACTACCCGTTAGAGCTTTCCTAAAACCTATGTTTAAAGGCACACGAGATATCATATTAGCAACGGAAACATTCTTCCTTTGTGCTATGTTGTACAAAAATGGGTTGCTTCACCATCGCCTATGGTAAAAGATCCGCGGTCAAAAAACTATTCTTTAACCTTCATAAGACCTTTCCAAAAATGAGAGTCCATAGACTTAGCCTTAACTTGCGACAAAGATTTGGATTGAATATATTTATTATGTATCAGCTCTTGCCATACACCTTGTTCATCACGTAGACACGGAATTATTAGTTTGCATCTTCATCTGATTCCTGAATATATTCAGGTATGTAAACTGTGTAAATGAATCTAACATTCAGAAGAAATCAATGTGCACTAGTACAGAACATGCCTATTGTCCCGAATCATAAGTGGCTTTTGTCCCGGCTGGCCAACCGGGACAACGAACACGGGACAAAAGGCCCAACCTTTTGTTCCGTCCCGCTTACCAGCCGGGACATATAGTCCATCACGGGGCTGCGATGCAGGGGTTTAGGCTGAAGGATCTTTTGTCCCGGCTCGTAATCCCAATCGGGACAAAATATTTCATTTTTCTTTTATCATTTATCATTTATCTTTTTCATTTTCATTTTCATTTTCATTTTTCATTTTTCATTTTTATTTTTGTTTGACTAGTTACCCTCTCACTTGGACACTAATTACACTTAATCTATACTCAAATTCTAGACTTGGTCATTTACCGGTCGATCATCCATCATTACACTATTCCACCCTTAACACGCTTAACTCCTCGGTTCTTTCCTGCTTTGCTCCCGCGAATGTGATTATACCTTATTGTAAGTACTACTATAAGATAATAATATAGAATTCCAATGTGAGGAATTTGATTATTTATATAATATGACCAAATAATTAATATCTTTAAATCTTTAAACCCCAACTGGAAAAATAATATATGCATAACTATTAGAAAATTGTGAGGATTTTTGAATTGGAAATAATTTTGTTTTTATTCATTTATTATTATTATTAGCAAATAATATATGCATTATTCATATAATATGGCCACATAATTAATATATTTAAATATCTAAACCGCAAATAGATAAATAATATATGCATAACTATTAGAAAAATGTGAGAATTTGAATATGAAATAATTTTGTTTTTATTCATTTATTATTATTATAAAATAATATATGCATTATTCATATAATATGACCAAATAATGGATATCTTTAAATGTTTAAACAGCAACTGGACAAATAATATATGCATAACTGTTAGAAAAATGTGAGGAGTTTGAATATGAATAATTTTCATATATGCAATATTCATATGGGTGGATGATAGGGCCACACCTCTAGGCTTTGTGCTAAATAAGTAGTTCATTTTCACATTTTTTTCAAGCCAAATCGGTAATAGTTAGACTGAACACTCGACTAATATGGCTAAAGAATCTAAAATAGATAGAATGCACATAAAGAATTCTAGTACCTTGTCTTGTTATTTTCTACCTATTTATGTTTTAGCAATTGTAGTCTACAAATGCATTTCTTTTAACATCGCAAACTCAATCACCGAATTATCCAAAATATGAGAAATTTAAATAACAATAAAACATTCGATATATTGAAACGATTCATAGTTCATACAAATATAGAAGACCACCATCTACTCATCATCTCTAAATATTAAGACGATAAACATGGTTATTGTAGCCAACTAGCATCCAATGCCTCCTAGCAATCTCGAAGACCAGGCGAGCGTCTGGAGCGGCATAGTGCACTTGCTCGTAGCTCAATGGAAAATTGCCCATCCAAAAATCAGCTCACCTTCTTTTTCTTGCGCGGCGACGTCCATCTTCTTCTTCTTCTGAAGGTTTGTCCCAATGGTAGAGTTTGCTAGATCATATAGACTCGGGTTGGGCTTGTTGGCGGGGTTCGGGAGTATCTTCTGGAGGTCGTATGCAGAAGTAATATGAATGCCGTAGGGACTCAGCTTTTGCACATCATTGCTGGTAGCCGCGTCGTAGAATCTGATGTTCCCGTCTTGCAAGAACTCCTTGAGCACTTGTGGCACTTCATCGGCATAAAAAATCTGGAATACCAAAGTCTCGGACGCTACCGAGAGTTGAAAGATGGCGGCGCGCTGATCACCCTTGCGAGGGTCGGTGAGCTCGCAGTCCAAGCCGGCGCACTTGGTCGGTGCGGCATCGAGAAAGTCCATCTTGACGTCGCGGATCCACTTCTCCACTCTTGATGCACGGAGAGCGACCGTGACCTTGAAAGCCATCCCTTTGGTCATGAGATGGTATATCCGAGATCGAGGAGCCTTGGCGCGCGCGAGGTGCTCCATTGAGGCCGGAATGTCGATGGGTGAGAGAGATTTTGTGGGAGAGATGAGAGATGTGAGAAGAGATCTGTGGCAATGGTGAGGAGATGTGAAGCATATATGAAGGTGGGGAAGGTGAAAATGAAGAGGCCGGCCACCGGGTGATCAATTCCCGTGGCCGGCCGCTAGCGCCTGTGCCCTAATTCTGTGCGCGTCGGCGACCCGAATTCTGTCTGCCAGTAATGGCGACGACGATTGGGTTCCGCGCGGGAACGAACCGTTCGACTTTATGTCCCAGCTCGTGTCTCCAGCCGGGACAATAGGGCTGCCAGCAGGGGCAAAAGGCCTCAGACCCTTTTGTCCCGGTTTGAGGCTCCAACCGGGACAAAAGGCCTTAAAGAAGAACGACAAAAGGCCCCGTACCTTCTCGGTGATTTCGGGACGACGTGACCTGCCCATTTGTCCCGGTTCCGAACTAGGTCGGGACAAAAGGCCTAAACGGAAGGTCCGTTTTCTACTAGTGGTGCACCACCTAGCCGGGCCCAAGGACACCGACCTTTAGATGCAGGCCAAAGACTCTTCAGACATAAGGATAAGGCATTGACCTTCTTCCTTGCAACAACGCGCATAATTAAAGGGGATCGATGCCTCAATTTCTTTAGCTCCTCTGCAACCTGTTTTCCTGATGCGAGTTTGTCGCAAATCATGCGCCACCAAGGTCTCCTCTACGCTACCGCGCGGCACCCCGACCTCCACTCCACCATAGCATGCCTCTCGCTCTGCCTTCTACCTCCATCCTTCTCCTTGGCTCCTTGCCCTCCGGAAGCACCCCACGACGCGGATCCAGAACACTACTAGGAAAAGCGCGCATCACTGCCGGCGCACCATAATGGGCTATTGCCGGCGCACGTGAGCCCACCGGTGCGAACGGACCGGTGATAACTGCCTACTGCCTCCTCCTAGTGCGCCAGCGGTAGTTCTGTTACTCCCGGCGCGCCAGTCCTGCTTCGCGGGCAATTGTATGTATCGCTGGCGCATGCTGTGCTGCGCCGGCAGTATAGCTGCTAGCAGTGACGAATGTGTTGTGCACCGGCAGTAGGTCATAGAGGTGCGCCGGTGGTACCATTCGAAAATACAATCTTTACAGCGGTATTATATTATATTTACACAGTAGTTCATATTTATACATCAGTACATGCAATATGAGAAGCACATAGAGATCCAAGTCTCATTTCGGTATCAATACACAAATGTTGATTCATACAACACACATGGAACACCGAACGGCAAAGTTTCACAAAGTTAGAAGTCTCGGTACATAGTCGTCACAAGTGTCGTCATACACCTCACAATGTAGCTACTAACCTAAAGTACAATCACATAAAACATGACCATGATCACAATGAGCATCATCACGAAGGCCATGGTCTTCATCCGGTTCCTCCTCATGTCCCTCATCTCTCCTGCTAGATAACGCGCGTATCTTCCTTCCGCCTCCATCCTAGTGGGGTATCCCTTGTAGCTGTTGCCACTGAAGTGGTGCACCTGTCTCTGACAGTCCTCCCAGTCGTTGTAGACTCCAGGAACCCTCTCCTTGTACACGACATATGTCGTCGGCATCTCTATGCACAAGACAAATAAAATGTCAGTACCAATGCAATTAACAAGTGCCAACTCAAATAAGAGACAAGTTGTGTGAACTAAATAGCATGTGCCTCATACTTTGTTGGTTGAAATAAATATTAGCATTTAGGGATAGGGTCAGCGAAGCCAAGTAGGATGCAAACGAGATTGATATTTGTGCCATCACACCAGGTTCACTGGCCCCAGCCCATAGTGTACAAGTGACCAAACATTCTAATCATCGGCCAATGTAATGAAGAAGTGCCAACTCAAATAAAAGACAAGTAGTACGAAGTAAATAGTGTGCCTCATACTTTGTCGTTCGAAACAAATATTAACATCCAGGGATGGAGTCAGTGAGGCTAGGTAGGATGCACAATAGATTGATATTTGTGGCCATCACACCAAGGGTCACTGGCTCCACCCCCGAGTGTACGAGTGACCGAACATTCTAATCATCGGCGAACTCCAAATACGAGGCAAGTAAGGGTCGAGTAAATGCAAATAATGATTAAGGTAAACACGCCATAATCTAGAAATATATAGCAAAGTAAATGTTATTATAGACGCAGGTTCTCATGCACATCCATACAACTAAATAAAAGTGACAAGTCGTTCGGGCCGGAATATATATCAATTATAGTACGGAAGTTCATGGACATATCGTTCAAGCTTAAGCAAAAGAGTTGCCGTCGTAGGATCAGGTCGTAGGCTTAGGGGGGAATGGACAGCAGCCCTTCAGCGTGTTGAATGGCCTGTCATCACGCGACATCTCTAACCGGAGTTCTATCTCGTCATTAGGTGGTAGACCATAGCCATAGAAGAACACGCCAGACCTATTGTTGACATCGTGCAGGATTGTCGTGCAAATCAACTGCTGGATGCGATCCCAGTTTTTTCTCAGCTCTCTATCGTTGACATCCACCATGTTTGCAAACCTGTTTCTGAGACTCTCTGGCAGCAACATGTCATATGCGTACTTTATGTCCTCCTGCATCTGAAGGATGGCGTACCACGTGTCCATCCCATTGTCTTCCAACGACTGCTTGAGGCAGGCAAAGTTGGTTGTGTGGGTTAAGGCCAAGCATCCTCGTACTTTCCTCTGTACTTTGAGGGGGCCTGTCCTGTAGGCGAAGCCGGTGAGAGCATCATTGAGAACGTTCTTGATGTGGCTATAGTTTTCCTTCTTGTCCCTACCCGAGTCGAGATAGATTGCCCCCGAGTGTTGCGGGTGCACGACGATGAGGGTGCAGAACTTGTCTCTGCGGAAAACACAGGGATTAACCTTTGCAAATGCAAATGGAGATATAGGATAGAATGGTAATGGGGACTAGCGAGTGATCACTTACTCGGGGAAGTAAGGGATGAGAATGTCGCTCTTTTTAATGTTCGCCACCATGAAATCCTCGACCTGCTTGGTGGCAATCGCCCGATCCCCAGCGTTGCAAATGATGCTCTCCCGCATATAGAAGGGGTCCATTATCGCGATGCCCGGCGTCCCCTCCTTAACGATTTGGGAAGACAGGATAAGAGCAACAAGACGAACCACAGAAAAGTGGAGCTTTTTCATGCGAAAGACGTCGAAGATGTCATTGAACCTGATGAAGCACAAGTCCGCGGGATACTTTTCGAGAAAGTTCATGTCAGTTAGCATGTTCGCAACGTACAAAGGGTAAGCAGGATGTTTTGCATTGAGAAGCTGCTTCTCCACATACAGGACAAAGTTATGCAAGCTCCTCATATCCGGGGTTGTATTGTACCACCATCCATCACCGTAGTGGCCATAACACGGAGAGTGTTTGGGCTCATCATGTTTTTGGCGGCGGCGGTGGCGTCCTCCTCAGGCGTTTCCTCCTCAGCTATTTCTTGAGAATCGAACAGCTTCTTGGAGCACAGATATTTCGTGGTGCCGCATTCAGATATTTCTTGGGAATCGAGCAGCTTCTTGGAAACATGGTGGTGAAATACCGGTCTTCTTTTGTGACGCTCTTAGCCCATTTGATACGGAACATCGGCACTTTCTCCCCAGTAGCTAAGCTCCCAGATTTCCTCGATCCTTCCATAGTATCTAGTCTTTACTTCACCCGTATAGGAATCCATCGTTATCCCTGAGTTCTGGTAAACGTTGTTCTTGTCTTTTTCTTCCGTGTAGAATGTGTACCCGTTGATATCGTACGCTTGGTAAGTCATGATGTTCGGCGCGGAGCCATGTGACAAGGCCAATACTAGTTTATCCTCATCACAATCCATTGGTGGGGTATTAGCATCAATGTGGTCTTTGAACCAGCGCGCGAAAGAGGAGTTGTTCTCTCTGAATATTTCTGCTTCCATCATCGGCTTGCCACTGTTCTCTATCATGGTTTTTTGCTCTTTCAACCAAGGATCGATCAAGTCAATGTGTTGTAGCACTACTAAGTTGGCCATGTCAAAGTCGAAAGTTGCTTGTTTTGAGGCAAACCAACAGGGTCCTCGATGTCTAGATAATTCGTGCAGAAAGAGATGCACTCTTCGTTGAGCCAGCCCTAGACGATGCTCCCATCCGGATGCGACCTGTTATGAACGTATCCTTTAATGACCCCATTCATTCTTTCAAACGGCATCATGTTGTGTAGGAATGCCGTCCCTAGATTGGTGACATCATCCATGATATGGACCAACAGATGGACCATCACGTCAAAGAATGCAGGCGGGAAGTACATCTCAAGCTCACATAGGATCAACACGATCTCTTCCTGGAGCCTTGCGAGTTTCTTCACGCTTATCGACTTTCGAGTTATGACGTCGAAGAAGTTACAGAGCCCAGTCAGCGTTGCACGGACATGGTCATCCATTATACCTCGGATTGCAACCGGAAGAATCTGCATCATCATCACGTGACGGTCATGAGACTTCATGCCGCTGAAGTTTCGTTTCTTGGGGTCCATGTATCTGCTTATTAGCCCGGAGTAACCGAAGGGCACTCTGACTCCTAGAAGGTAATTGAAAAATTGATCGACCTCAGCCGGACTAAAAGTGAAACAGGAGGGGGCAGTAATAGTCTGCTGCTTAATCCTTTGGACCGGCGTCCATCTCCTCCTCCGACTGTCCGTCTTGGTTCGGCGGGATCTGAAGCTCTTCCCTGGTACCCAAAACTTTCAGGTCATGTCTTGCTTTCGGCCCATCTTTGGTCCGGTTCGGCATGTTGAGAAGAGTGCCAAGCAAGCTCTCACACACGTTCTTTGTGATATGCATGACATCAAGGCAGTGAGGTGCATCGAGAATTTTCCAGTACGGCAAGTCCCAAAACACGGACCTCCTTTTCCATACACCAATGAGCGGCGTCGTTGCCTTTTTCTTCTTCTTCTCTCCGGGCTTTTGTGGAATCTTTCCCGGCGCAGGGCACTCCTTCCAACCTTTCAGTAATGTATCGATCTCTTCGTCGCTCCTCTTACGTGGAGGTCCTCGGGGTTCATCTGTACCATCGAACAGATCTCCACGCTTTCTCCACGGGCCAGTCTTGTGTAGCCACCTTCGATGCCCCATGTAAACGGTATTCAAAGTGTCGGGATCCTTACCAAGCTGCAAAAACACCGTCTCTTCCATGCACCTGACACATGCCATGTGTCCATGGCACACCTGGCATGAAATATAACCGCATCCGAGGTAGTCCTGCACCGTCGTGATCAACGCGGCTCTCAAAGGGAAATATTCTTCCGCGACGGCGTCCCATGTATCTACCCCTTCCTCCGCCCACAACGTTTCAAGCTCCTCCTTTAATAGTTCGAGATACATGTTTATATCGTTTCATGGTTGTGTCGGCCCTTGAATTTGCATACTCATATGTATGTACTTCCTCTTCATGCACAACCAGGGCGGGAGGTTGTAGATCCATACAAACACGGGCCATGTGCTATGTGTGCTGCTCTGGTTTCGAACGGATTGAATCCATCCGTGCTCGCACCCAACCTAATGTTTCGGGATCTGCCCCGAAACTTCCGAATTCATTGTCTAATGCTTTCCACTGGCTTGCATCCGAAGGGTGTGTCAGCACTGGGTGTTCAATCCGCTCTACATCATTCAACACTGCCTCCTTTCTTTCAGTGTGCCAGCGTATGATCTTTGCTTCCTTGCGTTCCGCGTAGAACCGTTGCAGCCGGGGGGCGAGCGGGAAGTACCACACAACTTTCCGAGGAGCTTTCTTCTTCCCTTTCTTGTACCGTTCAGCGTCACACACAGGACATTTGGTCTTGTCCACGTTCTCCTTGCGATACATGATACAGTCGTTGATGCATGTGTGATACTTTTCGTGGGGTAAGTCGAGAGGGCACGTGATTCGCTTGGCCTCGGCTAGACTACCAAGACACGTGTTCCCGGCAGGAAGGAGATCTTTCACGTATTCCAGAATGTCGTCGACGCTTGTGTCCGTCCATCCGTGTTTCGACTTCATCTGCAGCACATCAAGCGCTACTCTCAAGCGGGACTCCTCCAACTCGCGACCTGAGTCGTACAACGGAGTATTCGAGTCTGTCTCTAGTTGCTCAAGCTTTGATTTCCGCTTGGCGCCTTTCGTCTTTTCGAGAAGCAGATCTTGAAGATGAGGGTCCCGCACGACTGAAGCTAGCGGCACCTCTTCGTCGTCGTCAAGATTATTGTCCGCGTCTTCAACATTTTGTTCATCATGATACTGATCTGCATCGTCCTATGCGACAAACTCTTCATCGTCATCAATATCATGATGCCCTCCTTCTTGCCGGCCATTACCACCTGCTGTCGTCGCCCCATTGACCTCCGCGCCATCATCACTCATCCATTGAGTGTGTCCATGCATGAAACCATTAGTGAGCAGGTGCCCCTGCAATTTGCCTGAATAGGGGTCAAACCATTTTCCTAGTTTGCATCTTCGACATGGACACAATACCTCCGTGAGGTTACTTTCATACATGTCGATGATCGCATGTTTCAGATATCTCATCACGACGCTTTCACTCATCTTGATAACCATTATCGCCTGCATGGCAAGATTATATAATTGATTAGAACCATGCATCCGTCGGTAGTTTTCACGAAAAATTTCGGCATGACCTTCCTACAAGGTAGGACATAGGAGCGCCAGAAATGTGCCGAAACGGAAACTTAACGAATCAACATTTCGGCGCAACGTTGGCAACTCATTTTCAACGCCAACACACAAGCACAAACACAACATATATGCCACACACGAGCTTTGCTTCAAATGTCCAATATACGTCGATTTTATTCCTAAATTTGTTCATTAATCACCTATTTGTTTGATATATTCGTCGATGAGATCGAGACGCCGCGCCGCGATCATGGCGTATGGATAGATCTAGTTCTAGATTGAGTTGTCAATGCGGGATGGATAGATCTAGATCTACATAGAGATGTGGGAGATGCATGTAGGAAGGGAAGATTTGCTCAAAAAATATTGTTTTGTTTGGTCAAATTGGTCAAATTTGGCGTAGAAATGGGCAAAAAATAGCTGGGTTGAGAGAAGGCTCGGATTTGTGTGGGAGGAGTGGAGTAATGGTAGTGAGGGGAGTGGTTGTTGGGGAGAAATAAGTGCCCAAGTTACTGCTGGCGCACCAGGGCCTGGGTGCGCCGGCAGTATAAAGCCGACCGGCTTTATTTCGTGCGGGCCAGGCCCAGGAAGTACTGTCGGCCCACCAGGCTAGGGTCGCGCCGGCAATAGATAAATTCCACCGGCGCGCCCCTGGGCTGATCCTGGCCTGGCCCGGATGGGGGGAAGTCACGACCTCATCTTATCGCCAGCGCATCCTGCCTGGTGCGCCGGCAGTTTGTCATCATCGCTGGCGCAGCGACATACTGGTGCGCCGGCACCACTTACCACCGGCGCAGAAGAAACTTGGTGCGCCGGCAAGGTCTTCTCCATCTATAGACGTTTTCCTAGTAGTGGAAGGTGCCTCCTCCATCCATCCCCTTCGCCAGCAGCGCACAGGTCCTGGCTTCGATTCAGCCAGCTTCCCCGGCTGTCCCCCTTTGTTCCGCGCACGTCAATTTTTTTTTGCGAGCACGGGGTGCACGGCAGCGTACCATGTTTGGTTGGGACTACGGGATGATTACGGAAAAGGGAGGGGCCTAAATGCAAAGCAGCGTGACTTACCATGGTCGCATTACAATTTAATAATGTAGTAAAGAAAGATAAAGATTTGCAACATGAGAATTATTATTAAGTTGATCATAGGTAGGTATCTAACTGAATATTTGAAACATTTGTGAGCACTAATGCAAGACTATTTGAAATGGCTGAAGCTGTATGCACATATGAAGTGCATTACTGAAAAAAAAAAGTCCAAAATGAGCACAAGCCATAATCTAAGAAACACGAGTACATACATATCTGCAAATGAATCCGTAACAATTAATTACATGGCTGTTATTTCTTGGTTTCCATGCCTTCTATCTACGCAGATCGTCAAGGTTAAAAGTAGGTCAGTATCAAGTATCAACCAGCAAAAATCACTGTTGTGTGTAAAATTTAAAAAGGGATAACAATACAGAGATACAAGTATACAAAAATCTGATCTAGAACTAAGTACTCCCTCTGATTCAAGGAATAAGTCACCCTCATTATACGTGCTTTTTGTTTAATCAAGAATTTATTCAAATATATAAAGATGTTTTGTATAAAACTAGTAAGGTGGCCCTCGCAAATGCGAGGGCAACATCTGAAAGAAATTGTCTAAAAAATATGTTTCTATGGTCTATATAAACTTGGAGTATTATGGGATTGGATTTAACATTGTTCTTAATTTCTAATCATCGCAGATATTTCTCTCGATAAAATATCACTTTTGTTAGGACCATTTTTAATAACTTTTAGTTATTTGCATTAAACATTATCAATAATGACCATATATTTCTTTCGTATGCGGTTGCTGAATGTTTCCAGTGTGAGGTCCAAATCAAAGCATACATGTCGATTTGAGATTAATTTAGAGTTAACAAAGTTGGTGAGTTGAAGTCTAGTTAATAATTTGCCGCGTAATGATGTTTAGCTTTAAATACAAATATTAAATAGTGATGGTCTATTATAATACAGAACAGATACATATGATATCCGAGCTCTTTTACGGTGATTGGCACGGAACTTTGGTTCCGTCTAATTAAATTTTGGTTCTTTTTAATCTATTTTTTTGTGACCGTTGATTAAATCAGTGATAAATTTTCTGTAAGTTCTATAATGCCTTTGTATCCATGTACCTATCCAGGATGCACAGCAACGTGGTTTCATCGATGCTTTTATCAGTGTTCCAAATCAAAAGAAGAAAAAAAATCAGAATCAAATCAACATCAAGATCCGATAGAATCAAATCAGAACTCTGTTCGCTCCCCCACGAGCGCCGGCCACTGCAGCCGCCGCCGACGCTGCCGCCCCTCCTCCCGTCGTGTGGGCTCACGGTCTCGGCCTCTTCGTCGCACCCCCTCCCCTGTGTCGCTGTCGCGAGGCACCGACGCGAGCCTCCGCCCGTCCCCACATCGCGGGGACTCAGGGGAGCATCCAACCCCTGGCTGCCATCATGTTTCTTTTTCTTTTCGTTGCCTGGAGATGAATTTACTTAGCAGCTCGATTTTATTCTGAAACATTGTAGATAGTTGAATTATTTCTTCTCTGCCTGGGGATCGGCTGGAGTGTCGCTTGGGCCGGCATGGATCCAAGATCGACGGCGCCGTCCTCGTCGATTGCAGAGGTGATGATGGGGAACTGAAACTGGTAGCTCGCCGAGCGGTCCAGCTAAAACATTGATCTTTTTCCCTTCGTAGCTAGTGTTCACCGCTTGCTAATTACAAGTGTAGTGGATGCTTCCAAATTAACAGATGATACGTAAGTACTCACGGGTCACGGCAACTGCTATTGGTTATATTATTTATATATCTTCTTGAATGGAAGTTGTTTCTGAAGTACTAGCTCTTTGTGCAGAAGTATGTTCTAACACAGTAAGCTTTTCATTGATCTCAGGTCTCTACTAGCTAGGAGGCCGTGCATTGTTGTGAAAACCACAATAAAGTTAGTTGAAGGATTATTTTAAACATGTTAAACTATATGAAATCATCATACAAGTTTAGTTGGATTGATTGTCAAGTCACTGCCTACAAATAATATAAATATTAATGAATTTACTGAAGAAAAATGCTACACCATTAATTTTTCATAGGTTGCCTTATTGCAGTGCTGAAAATATTGATATCTCTTTAGGGGTCATGGTAAATATAAAGAAATAGTAGAATTAATGACTGTAGTTTTGATGCAGATCTGATGGTTGGTAATTTAACCGTGCTTTGGTTGATCAGTAAGAGTGCTGACAATAGATAGAAATTCAGCTTTAGATCAGTTAATAAACCAACTTCACTAGTTCATGACTAGATATGCTCTCTGGGTCTATAAACTACTAAGTAGAACCACTTTACATGGTTAGCTTTTTTATAATAAGCATGTCTATCGCTGAATATATGAACAGTTTTCCCACGTATTCTGATTTATGGAGCAGTGGTTAGCATGTGACTCCTAAAAAATGAACTAGATGGTTCCTAGCTTGGATGTTGGCTGCTCCATTGTTCTAAATAATGCTTTGGTTCTATGTCTGCAAAAGAAGAATGAAAAGCATGTGCGCAGATTTCGAGTAACTTTCTTAATACATGTCTTGCAGGTTTTTCAAAAACTCATTCTACACTATAGTAGGAGGAATCAGCGTAATCGATATGAATCGGCTTGAGCTGGATTTGTTGTTTAACCTGGATTTCATGCTGAAGGTGAAACTGGAGACGTTTGGGAAGTTGGAGAAATATGCAACTGCTTCACCAGAGAGGGTGCTGGTTCACCAAGCTGGTGCGCCAAAGTTACGCCAGTCAAGCTGTCCAAGGATGTAGCTGACCAAGTTATTTGCGCCTACGGTTTTGTAGAGCATAGGACCAGATTACTGATTTTCTTTAGATCTGACATTTGTACATTCGGATTATGTTAAGTGGTTCTAGAGTGTTTGATTGGTAGGGCATCAATTATTGTGCACTCATATTGTGTAAAGTCATTCTCGAGTGTTTGGTTAGCGGCATCAATTAAGTCTAATTCGGCATCACTGTTGTATTTTTCATGATCATTTGTACTACAATGATTCTGGCTTTTCCATGATCATGTTGTATTTTTTCTGTGTGCATCTGTGGTAATTTTACTGGCATGCATGATTTAAGTTCTCCATGAAGTGTTGGTATCTAGGATAAATTTGAACTAAAAATACAAAATTGTACCAAGAAAAACTCAAATTTGAACTGAAAAACAAAACTGTACCAAGAAAAACTCCTATTCTAAACAGGGCCTAAGGAATTTAGAAAACAAATTACTTCAGTGAACATAAACAATATTGTAAACAGGACATGCAACTGAATACTATTCAGATGTAGATTAAAGTGAGAATAACTGAGCTGCTTCAGTTAACGTGGTAATGATATTGTCATCACTTTGGTAGATCATTCCAAGTTGGAAAGCAGGCGGATGAATTATTGAAGAAATAATAATCCTTATATTTGTATGTGCGTGTTTGAAATATCGACAAATCCTCAAGCCGTTGGTGGCGCGACTTGGCTGGTGTCACCCATCTGAAGTACACCGTTGTTTTCCAGCTCCATGCTCAGCTGCTCTACCTCAAACAGGTCATGGTACCTCTGCACCGTCTCCTCCAAGATCATCCAACGCTCCCGAACCAACCGACCCGAGGCTCCGCATCAGCTCCTCTGGGTCACAGCCACCATACGTCAGCCTCTGTTCCTCGCACGGTTCCTCCAAGCGGCCGTGCAACCCGGGCCCCAGTGCAACATAACACATAGGAGTACATACTGATATTATTGTTGCCTGCATCTTTGTTTGATATCTGAGTCTGACAATAAGGTTTCCATGGTCATGTCTCAACTCGACGCTAGAATAACACTCCACGAAATCTAAGTAGTAGAAGAAGAAAACAAGTCTCAAATATGACTGACGGGGTGCTGCTTTTCCGTGTTGCAATCAACTCACAGAAATCAATTCCATGAAAAATCAGGATCTCAATTTTGCGTAGAGTGGTCACTGAACCCTTTGATTGCGATGAGTTGTTCACCGCTTTAAGAAGCAGACATAAAACTTGCTTGGAAATTTTCTCTGAATTACCATTACCAATAGTTCTTAGCAAGCTGGCAACATTATGGACAATATGGGACACAACAAGCATATACAAGTCGATGACTGGAGCAAATAATGAGACTAATTAAGTGTTCATTAAAAAACTGGACAAGGAAATACATAGCAGACTAAGGCATTGATGTTCAAACAACAAATGTTTCTCATAATCTTCTAGTCCAGAGGATTGTTTGTGCTTGATTGATGGGGATGACTTGCCGTTGCACATATATTGCAAGGCATCATTATGAAACTGGTAGCTACTGAACAAAAAAACCAGATATGGGCGTCACCAACTCAACCACAAGGCCTTCTTCCAGTGAACTCATCCAACCTACAATTTAAAAAACCCGTATCAGATTCAACCAAAGCAGATATAAACGAGTGTCATCTATAATTTTAACTTTCCTAATTCGTGTTCTGAGAAAGAATAATCCTTATTGGAAGACATAACAACATGCTCAGAAAATTGAATAAATGCAAAAAATGAGCCAACACAGAAGATTGATTGCTTCTCTGCTGGAAGTGGAGCTACTACACGATCACCGGGTTCCGAAAAAAAGGTGGTTCCAAAAATGGCATGCCAAATACGTATATTGGTGCATCACATGTAGAAAGAGGGCGCATTATGAACTGAGCTTAACCTAGTAAGGACTCTGACGCTATTAAATCTATTTTCCCTCAACCATTGAGCATGTTGAGAACTACTGTCCTCAGGGTCACAGTTTCTTTGTCAGAAGGCAACAACTGCACTCGAGGTCCTGACTTCTTGCAAGATTTTGATTACTACAATCAGCAACATCCCGAATCTTCCACTAGGAAATCAGTAGAGTATACAACATGTGCAGATCGGGCGCCACAGTGTACTAATTTACTTATATAAAACCAGCTTCAGCTGCTGATTGTACAACATATTTGCATAACCGAATTCATCAGAATAACCAAATACTAGGTAGTGTTGACTTTGATTCAGATAGTCCATTCATTTGCAAGGAGGTTCAGCTCTTAAACTTGAAATAAGAAAGCAGATTTGCTGAAACAATCAAGAAAAGGGGAAAAAACTAGAGGAGGACGACGACCTTACGTGAGGTGTGAAGTTGCGCCGCCGACCACAGCGGATTTCCCACCGTCCCTGCTCCCGCACCAAGATTCCCTGCTGTTGATGCCCCCATTCCCCACCTAGCGCAGGAGGCCGTCTCCGTCGTGCCACCCGATCAGCCACCCAGGACCCTGCCGCCGATGCTCCCAATCCCCCGCGCCCCTCCGCCTTGCTCGCTAGGGCCGGCGGCTAGCTTCGTGGTGCCGCCCCGAAAACCACCCCAGGTTACCCCCCACTGATCCCCCCAATCACCGCCCCCCTCCTCCTTCCTCGCGTAGCGCCGGCGGCCGGCTCCATGGTGCCGCCCAGACAGCCACGCGGGAGATCGCCGGGAGAGAGAGATTCCCGTCAGTGAGAGAGAGGATGAGCGATGAAACACAACGGATGTCCACTACTAGTTGCTAGTTGGGCGACTTTAAGATGCGTGCAAAGCTCATCCAACCGTTCAACCTCTCAAATGGATGCTCGCTTTTTACAATTTTCATAAAATATATTAAAGGTTCCGGTCCCACATGATTTGGTTCCGGTCCTATATTTTTGGTGCTCCCATCCGACCCATATCTTTTCTTCCTTGCAATTCCTCCTTTAATTCGCTTTTCCCAGATTTCCTTCCTTCCTCCCTCTTTATAATTTCTTTATGTTCTTTCCTCGTGCCACCAGCCATTGCAATTCCTCTTTTAACTCCGCACCAGATCTTATAATCATGTTGCTACTGGTAGTGGCTTGTTACAATCCTGAAAACTTGCGGATATAAACTGGTGGGATTTTTTACACGGGAGCGAGGTGGGACTATACTTAGGTGTAGAGCCATATTGATAACGTGCTCCGCTAGTAAATCATGCTGGTCGTTTCTTTTGCTAGTTAATTGGACCGAACTAAATCATGCTGATCGTTTTCATTGCTAGTTTATTGGGCCGTTCGGTCCGCAGCGTGACCCACAAACGATACCCCTCAAAGAAAAAGAAAAAGAACCATCAGGAACAAGCTCCCTCGTATCGGTTCCAAATAAAAAAAACCTCCTATCGGGTATCTCACCGAGCATTGTCCATTTGTCCCCAATCTCATATCGTCCCCAATCTCCCCGATACACACAGCACCCGTCGCCGCCGGTAGGCGCTCCTGCGCGCCCGCCGCCGCCGTGCTCCGGCTGCCCTGCACACCATGTCCCACAGCTTGGAGCAGGGCCTGCCTTGGAGGCTCCACGCCCCGCCCTCTACCGTGGATAGGCTCCCTGCGCGCCCCGCCCTCGCCGCCGGGGAGAATATTGCCCCGACTTCGTCGCTGGTTGCCACCGCTCGCCTCACGCACCACCGGTTGGTCTCGATGTGGAGCTCGCTGACACCCATTTCCTTTCCTTCTTCATAGGCAATGCACATCTCGTTCCCGGGGCCTGGGACGGCGCTTGTCCTGGAGGTCGACGGAGACAGAGGCCGCGAGGGAGACCATACGTGAGAGATCTTCTGGGGCGCCAACCTAGGCGCCGCGGTCGGCAGGTGGCAACCAGACCGATCCGGCGGCGGAAGGAAGGAAAAGCCCGGCGATAGGAAAAAGAAAAGAGATTAGCGAACCGGTACCGGCAAGTGGCAAGTGCTGTATTATGGGGTTTGGTGGGAGGGTAAAACGGTCCAACAAAAAGTTGGATGAAAATTTTGGCAGAAACCTTAGCTCGTTTATTATTAGGTATAGATAACTATCAGTTCTCGTCGGTTGGTTCACCATGAGATTTTTAGACCAATTTTCTATTTTTTGTTTCATCATATGTGCTTTAATATGATATCTATTGTTTGTTATGAATACATATGTGGATGTTGTTAAACGGGGAAAACAACCGTTACATGCTTGTAGTGTAATTCCCTTCCATATTTCTTAATTTATTTTTTAAAATATTTCTATAAATGGTTCAAAGTGTGTATAAAATCTAAGATATTATAAGAACATCAAATATTTCGTAATCAAGGGACTGTGGAATCAGGATTTAATTAGCTGAGACGTTTACACTTGTACGCACTCATGCTTAGAGAAATAGAAATATTAACTACTGAATCTCTTCTGCTGTTGCTTGACTGCTTCCGTGCTTCAAATTCTTACACCCAAGAGTATTGGAAAATTTATACTGAGCTAATCATCTTTAGAGTTTTTGGATGCATCATGAATCCAACTTTTCACGTTAACACACCGATAATCTTAATTCCTCATATGTCTGGTAGACACGTTGATCCTAGCTAATTTGTAGTGTTTTTTTCTTTTTTACCTTTTTGAGTAGCTATTTCATACTTTGGTACCAAAAAATTGTCATCAGTAGGACTAAAAACACTTTCTCTCCTTTAGAAACACTTAGGATGTGATTAGGGTTTCTTTGCCTCCCATCGGCACCGTCGGGGATTTGCCTCACTTCTGTTGGCTTTGGGACATGGAGATGGGGTGGATCTCGGCCAGCTTCGGCAGGAGGGCTCTGTTTCCTTGGTTCTAGGGTTTTTGTTTGGTGGGTGGCGCTCAGGTGTAGGCGGTGACATCTTTTTCAATAAAATCTCCCCAGCTTCAGCTTTCTCTAATGATTTGCACTAAGGGCATCTTTTTCAATAAAATCTCCCCAGCTTCAGCTTTCTCTAATGATTTGCACTAAGGGCATCTCCAACGGAGCGACGCAAATGGACGCTAGTCGATTTTGATCATTTGAGCCGATGTAAACGAACTCGCGCGGATATTTTAGACCTCCGAAATGCGTCGCTCCGTTGGAGATGCCCTGAATGCGCAATGACACAGTGGTGCCATTTGCCACCAAGTTGCTGAAGTTGGAGAATTCAGTGCAGATAATGATCCTTCAAGGCCTCGGCGTTCAGGAAGAGCACATCAACGATTCAACGCGCACCTGGAATCCCTGAGCTGCGCCATGCGGCTGTCGCGCTACGGGGTTCTGCCGGACACGGAGACCATGTCTATGCACGCACACCGCGACCACACCATGATCACCGTCATCGTGGAGCACCAGGTGGAGGGCCTCGAGGTGCAGGCCAAGGACGGGACCTGGCTCGCCAGACCGCCCGAGCCGGACACCTTCGCCTTCGTCGCCGGCGCGCGAGATGTTTACGGTACGTCATTACTTTGCTTTCCAGTGCGGCGTGCGAGCGAGCCTCAACGCTTCTCATGAAGCGCACTTTTGCAGGTCTTGACGAATCGAATGGTGCCGGCGTGCGTTCACCGCGCGCGTCAGGACGCCGAGTAAGCGAGAGCGCTTGTCGCTGCTGTTCGGCTAGCTACCGGGGAAAGGACGGTCGCATGGTGAAGGCCAAGGACGAGCTCGTCGATGCCGACCGTCCTCTGCACTCTGCAGTACAACCCCTGCAACAGCGATGAGTACGCCAGCTTCCGATCGATGCTCCAAGGAAGCTCGCAGTGTCAGCGATCCACTAAAGGCTTTCCCGCGGTGTGGATTATCATCCCTGCAATGATCATACTACTTCACAAGAATAATAAGTTTGCCTATATGACTAGGCTATAGTAGTCGATCGTCCCTGCTGAATAAGAATGAATACATATCGTGAGGTCATCTTTTTGGTACACATTTGGCTTCGGTTATTTTTTAGTGGATGTTTGATGATCAACACTTCAGAAAAGAGCATGTTGGAAGGAGAGTTTGAGGGGATCGCTGAGAAGTATTAGCCAATACCTTAACTGTACTTCATTAGTGGGAGTGTAGATGCAGTTCAGAAGATGTTGGTAGAGAATATCGGTAGCTAGTGTAATATGGTTGTATATTGGGTGATCATATGCCGTGTGTAGTCTTGCTTAGAGCATCTCCACTCGCCCCCCCGACGAGGCCCCCGGCGAGCATTTTTTACATCGACGGCGAAAATCGGCTGCGCCCGGTTCCTCGTTTCGTCCGGTTGGCCATCCATCCGGCGAGCCACGCCGTCCCCGGTCCCGGCGCTCGGGACTCGGATGAAACGTTTTGCGCGAAACACCGTGTGGACCCGCGTAGTCGGCGACAGAAAACCAAATCCTGTCGATTTTCCCTCCATTCCTCCAATTTGCTTGCATATCCCCATTCTCTCCCGCCGAATTTCTCCATTCCCTCGTCTTCCGTTCAGTTCCGCGGCGCCTTCTCCTCCACCACCGCTCTCGTCCTCCTCATCTTCTCGTCCACCACAATGCCGCCGAAGGGACGACGAGGGCGCGGGCGAGAAGGAGCGGCCGCCGGCATGACGAACACAGTGGGCGGACGAGAAACGCGCGACATCGAAACAAGCTGCAGGGCGGCGAGGGTGAAAAAGCCGCCGCTAAGAGGGCGGCGGAGGCCCCGGGAGGAGCAAGCGAGGAAGATGAGCATGGCCTTCAGGCGGCGGCGGCGCTCCATGTTCCCGGCCAATGGCCGCGCAAGGTACAACCAGTTCCCCGTCGTCCTTCCCTACGATGTACTCGCCGTCGACGCGCCGTGTTCCAAGAGGGCGCCTACGTCCAACCGTCCAGTTCACGCCGTCGCCCGAGCTTGACATCGGCGGCAGCGGCATTCGAGGGCACGCCGGTCATGCGACGAGGGCCGCGTTCGGTGCCCCGTTCGGTGCGACGGCGGCGCCGAACGATGAGGCGATCCACGAGATGATCACCTCGGCTCCGCCGCCGCCGCTGCGAGCCGAGGTTCTTCATGGACGCCGCCGCCGCGAGCCCGGGGTTCTTCACGCAAGAGGAGGCGAGGGCGGCGGCTGTGGCAGCGCGCAAGGAACATGTGGAGGATGTTGCCGACGGAAGCCAAGCCGTCGAAGAACAAGAAGACGAAGAACAAGGAGAGACAACTCAAGCCGACGTCAACCTCGAAGGGGAAGAAGAGAGAAGACTCGCCGCCTGCCGAACCGCGTATCAAATGGACGACGAAGGAAGAGGAGTGCCTCGCCGAAGCTTGGATGACCGTGTCCACGAACGGCATAATCGGTGCCAATCAGTCGTTCGACACCTATTGGCTTCGAGTGAAGGCGTACGAGGAACGCAAACTCGTCGATCCCTACTTCAACAAGACGAACATGAACGTGTACCGGGAGAGAAGGCAATGGCCACCCATTGGGGGATCATGCAGACGGCGTGCAGCAAATGGCACGGCGTACAAGAGGAGATCGAAACGGCCGATCAGCGGCCATGACTTGGAGCAAAAGATATGTTCCGTCGACCCATCACCGAGGTACATCGTCGTTAGCTGACCCGTTCCGCCGTGCTCTTTTTCCCAGCTGCGCCGAGCTTTGGACATGTATGCGGACGACACCGGCAGTTCAAGTTCCTCAACGTCTACGCCCGCCTCGAGCACTGCGAGAAGTGGAGGGAAAATCGCACAACCCTCTCGAAGAGCAAGACCGAGCAGTACAACCCCGACGCACCGGCGGCTTCGCGTCGGAAGGGCGCCCGAACTCGGCCAGAAGAAGCTGAAAGAGCTCAAACGGACGGACAGTCCCGCCGACAAGATGCAGGCGTCGATCGACAAGTGCTTGGCCGACTTGATGTCGCACGCCGACGGAAGGAACGACAAGTTCGACGGCAGGTGGCGGGAGATGCTCGCCAACCAGGGCGGATCGCACTGCTGAAGACGACGGCGGCGGCGAAGAAGAGGAATACAGACTTGGCGTTCCTGATGGGCGGCGGCGACATGGAACGATGGACGAGGAGACGAGGAATTGGTACAAGGGCCACCGCAGCGACATCCTCCGAGCTCCTCCGGCGTGTCCTTCGTCTTCTCCACCGGCTCCTACCTGCTCTACCTCACCATCTACCTCGTCGACTGCGGCTGCTTCGACGTCCACTGCCGCTGTTTCCTCGCCGGCCGCCGCAGCCGTTTCGGCCACGGCGTGTGAGAAACTGGTCCGTCGGACACCGCCGTGCCGGCCGGGACTGCCGACGAGCCTGTCTCCGTGTAATTTCCCTCCGATCGCCGATCTATGGCTGATCCTTTTGCTCCTTTTGCCGATCAACTGGCCGTGCTTGTAGCGCGGGACGGCGATTTGTTTGAACTTAAACTCTATCCGCCGAACTCCGGGTGGACGACTGGAAATATGGTACTCCCCACGACTTAATTTCATCCAATCCGGCGGTTGTTTCGTCCGGATTTGGGCGTGGGGAGCGCCAACGAGTGGGGATGCTCTTACATATTGTGGAATCCTTGGTGCAGTGTAAAACTAGTTATACAATGAACTAATTTTGATACTTGTGTTCCTCATTTTTGTGCATCCTTTGTTCTTTCGGATGCCGTCGATGTAGAGGAGGCAGTGTCGAGAGGCGCGCAATGGTGATATTCATGGCCTTCTTGCCTTGCCGTCACACCGCTGCCATATCATCCTCATGTGGGAGCCCCGTTATCAGTTTCCGTGTCAATTCGCTCTAGTTTTGATTTTATCTTTATTTTTGTAAAAGAAAACTATCTGAAGTGGTGGATTTGTGTCACCAAATCTTTTATGCTATTAACCCGTTTTGCAACACATGGAAGCCGCATGATTCCTTACAGGCTTTAGTGCTCTTAAGGAATTAGTACAAAGAAATATTTGGAAAGAAATATTATAGAATCTAATCCTACGGATCAAACTACTAACATAGAAAAATTCTGCAGCACTTTTAGTCCAAACAAATTCCAAATTAGGTTTTAACTTTTTTGCAAAAAAAAAACTTCGTCTAAACTAACATAAAGTAGCATCAAAATTTAGCCTTCAATATGGTAGTTTTATGATATTAACTCCTTTTGCAATCATTGGTCTTTCCTTTTCAATGTTGTTATTGACAGTTTGAATTTAAGAGAGGTTTCAATAATTGAGAGGTAGTTCACATGGGCAAACAACTTTCCTAAACCTACATACGAGAAATTGGACCGCTTACTTATGGACACAGATTGGGAATCTAAATTCCCAATGGTCTCGGTACATGCTCTAAAATGCATTGAGGAACTATCAGATCACGCTCCTATTCTTTTAATGACGGAAACACCTAGACCACAATGTAAGCGACAATTTAGGTTTGAACTTGGGTGGCTTCATCGTGAAGGTTTTTCGGACATGGTTAAAAGGGTATGGGAGAAACCGGTTGCTGGCCATAATCCTTTACAAAGATGGAATAATACAATACGTGCAATGTGTAAACACACCTTGGTGGATGGCAAGGCATACTGCAGGGCAGTATAGAAAAGAGAAAGATCCCTTGTCGACCATTATTGATGAGTTAGAAGCCATCGCAGAAGTACGACCGCTATGAACGCAAGAGATTGAATTAAAATGTCAATCTAATGCGCAAATCGCTGAACTCTTGTGAGAGGAAGAACTCAAATGGTATCAACGATCAAAATCGCAATTTATTTTGGAAGAAGATTCGGATACAAGATACTTTCATAGTGTCGCAAATGGCAGACATCGGAAGAAACTTATTCATTCTCTTGTACAAGATGAAGACTTGATCGAAGGGCATGAGCAACTCAAATCTTATATAACCAATTGTTACAAAAATCTGTTTGGGGAGCTAGAAGAAGGCAACTTCACTATGGATGAATCCCGGAGTGACGATATTCCTCAAGTGATCGATGAGGAAAACGCCCATCTTACTGCACCTTATTCCGAAGAGGGAGTAAAAAAAGAACGGTTTTCCAAATGGAACACAACAAAGCACCGGGACCAGATGGTTTCCCAAGGGAGTTCTATCAGAATTTTTGGGAAATCATCAAATCGGATCTGCTAAAATTATTCAGCATTCTTCATACTGGACAACTCGAACTAGTTCGTCTAAATTTCGGTGAGATTATTTTGTTGCCGATGGTTAATGAAGCAGAAAGGATCCAACAGTACAGGCCTATCTGTCTTCTTAACGGTAGCTTCAAAATATTCACATAAACCGCAACTATTAGACTTAATTCGGTGGCTCATAAAGTTGTACGTCCTACTCATACTGCTTTTATGCAAGGTCACAATATCTTGGATGGGGTTGTAACCCTGCATGAAATGGTGCATGAGCTCCATCGAAAAAAACTTAATGGAGTAATTCTAAAAATTGACTTCGAAAAGGCTTATGACAAAGTCAAGTGGTCGTTTCTTCAACAAACACTCGCAATGAAAGGTTTTTCTAAGGACTGGTGCACCCTAATCCATAATTTTGTTTTCGGAGGATGTGTGGCCATCAAAGCCAACGATGACGTTGGCAGATACTTTGAGACGAGAAAAGGATTAACGCAAGGTGATCTATTATCACCCATGCTATTTAATATAGTGGCTGATATGCTAGCCATAATAATTGAGCGCGCAAAAAATGATGGCCAAATTGAAGGGGTTGTCCCACACCTAGTGGATGGGGAACTATCTATCCTTCAATACGCCGATGATACGATTATCTTTATAGAACATGACTTCGAGAAGGCGAGAAATCTGAAACTAATTCTATCAGCTTTCGAGCAGCTCTCACGGCTTAAAATAAACTTTCGGGATGAGGCTTCACAATTTGCTGAATTGTTCGGTTATGGACAAGGCCAGTTTCCCATCATGTATTTAGGCATCCTGATTCATTATCGGAGGCTTACAAGTGCAGAATGGAAGCAAGTTGAGCAAAGGCTACAAAAACGTTTAAGTAGTTGGAAATAAAAATTATTATCTCTAGGTGGAAAACTAGTTCTCATTAATTCGGTACTAAGTAACATGATATTGTATATGATTTCCTTCTTGGAAATACCTAAAGGAGTATTGCATCGATTAGATTATTTTGGATCAAAATTCTTTTGGCAAGGGGTAGTGAGAAAAAGAAATATCGACTGGCTAAATGAAATATTGTTTTTCGTCCCAAAGATCAAGGAGGACTCGGGATTCATGACCTTGAGGTCAAGAACAAAGCACTCCTAGGTGAATGGTTATTTAAGCTTCTTACCGAATATGAGGTATGGCAAACACTACTAAAGAGAAAAATATGTTGGCTCATGTGCACTGTCTCAGGTTTATTGGAAACCAGGAGACTCACACTTCTGGGCTGGCCTAATGGCAACGAAGAAATATTGCTTCTCATATGGCACATTCTCGATCAAGCATGGTCAGAATTAAGGTTCTGGAAGGATAAATAGCTTGGTAATGCTACACTCTGAAAACAATATCCCGCTCTGTACAATATAGTGCACCACATAGGCGAAACGATCGCTGCGGTGATGGAAACTTCACCACCAAATGTGACATTTAGAAGAGACTTGGCAGGTCCCCGATTAGTAGCATGGAATGACTTGGTACAACGTCTGTCTATGATTCAATTGACACAGGGACCTGATGAGTTTAGATGGAATTTACAAGAGAATGACAAGTTTTCAGGGAATTCTATGTACAAAAAAGCATTAATCCAGCCAAATGCGCCGGTTGATAATAATAATAAAATATGGAAAAGGAGGATCCCGCTAAAAATAAAGATTTTTGCGTGGCATCTTCGTCGAGGTGTAAATCTCACAAAGGACAACCTTGTGAAACGAAATTGGCATGGAAGTAAGAAATGTGTCTTCTGTCATCATGACGAGACTATTAAATATTTATTCTTCCAATGCAATTTTGCGAGATCTATATGGTTAGTCATCCAGATAGGTTCTACCTTGTACCCACCACCAGCATTGCGAATATTTTTGGCACTTGGCTAAATGGTATGGACAATAGGTTTAAAATACATATTAGGGTGGGAGCGCTTGCCGTTATTTGGTCGTTATGACTATATAGTAATGACAAGGTGTTTAATGATAAAAATTCTTCTCTCATGTAGGTTATCTACCGGTGTACAACTATGCTCCGTTCATTGTGGCCTCTACAACGTGTGGAGCATCGCGACCAACTTATAGAGGTGTCTACACGGTTGGAGGATACGGCGATGGATATTTTTATCCAACATGGATGGCAACGTAATCTTCGGATTGGTCCTCCATCACCATAGGCGTCTATGGATTCATCGTATATTTGTATAGCGCCTGCTTTTTTCTTTTCCGTACTTTGGTGTATTACGGCTGTGCATCGTAGTTAGGCAATTGCTGGGTGTAATACTTAAAACTCTTAAAGTAATAAAGCGTCATTTATCAAAAAAAACTCATTTTGCAACACACTGAAAACCACGGGATTCCTTAGAGGGTTTAGTGCTTGTAAGAAATTAGTACAAATAAATACTTAGGGAAATTTTCTTATAGAATCTAATCCTACATATCAAACTACTATCATAGAAAAATTCCGCAGCACTTTTAGTACAAACAAATTCCTATGAAAATCTCTTGATCGAATCAAGAGGCCCTTTGTGCTTACTCTTAGAGAGCATTACCAGTTAATAAATTAGCAAAGTTCAGATGCCTCACAAAAGTCCAGTATTGTTTGATTCGTGTACCAACCAGAGACACGCCCTCACAACAAATGTGGCGAACACCTTTGGCTATTCTGCGAAAGGAAAAGTGGAGGTCCTAGCCAGCCAGCCACCAGGTTTGTTGTTCAACGAGTCATGGCCGTCGATTGCTAGTCAAATTAATCCCAACTAGCAGCTAATCTACGATTAAACGCCGTAGACCGTATCGGTGCATATCTCGCTTAATGGGTTGGTAATCGAGCTGAAGAATCCACGGTTAGTGCTAATGGGCATCAGAGGAGCACAGAGTTCAAAAAAGGGGGAGGCAGAGGTAGATTAGGATCGACGCAGCGCATCAACCGGCTGAGTGAGTGAGTCAAGGCTAGGCTAATCTTTGATCGTGGACCTGCTTCTATGTTTAATAAGTAGCCCAGATCGTAGACAGTTAGTGTTTAGTGAGTCCCACTGAAAATGATCTCTACAGTCTGCAATTCAAAGTTTGACGGTGAGACTCCCCTCCCCGTCGTCCCTTTTCCCGCCGGCGGGAAGATTTGGGGAGGATCTCACCGGCCGACTGGCGGACAGGACGATGATCAAAAACTGGTGCAACTTACTTCTGTGTGAGCGTGGAGGTTATTGGACGGTTTGCCGTTTTGCCTTTATTATTATTAATTTAAAGCCAAACTCTGTTTGAGCCTTATATTTAGTGTCCTAGATTTGCCTACATTTATGTTTATTTTGAATTGGGTGTAGTACTTAGGGCGCGTTTGGTAGCCTGCATTCGACTTGGCTCGCATCGGGCCAGCAATTATCGGTCCGTTTGGTTGCCTGGGCCGAGCCGCGTTGTTGCACGAACCGGTTATCAAAGCAGCGTCAGGCTAGGCCATGGAGGAACGCCCGGTTGGCAGCTTCCAGCGGTGCAGGCAAATCTCCACGGCGGCTGATGCAAAAGGGAATCTTCGGCGCACGCGCGAAGACGAGAATGAAGCGAAAAGTGGGGTGGGAAGGATTCTGTCACCTCCCGCCGCGCCCCATGGACTATTTCTACACCCTCCTGCACTCTCCCCCGAAATTTCGAGCTCTTCTTCCCGTCGGCAAGCAGGTAAGAGGTGCACGCATCTCCGGTCGGCGACGGTTGCAGCGGCGGCAGCGAGTACATTTGGGCTGCTTCATCTACTTCCTGGTGCAGCGCATCTTCACCTCCGGCGATAACGGTAAGGCATCCCTTATCCCGGTACCGCGGTAATGTTTAGATCTAGGTTAGGAGTAGTCAGATCTTGTCTAGGGTTTGGTCTTGTAGAAAGGGGTTAGTTCAGATTGTGGTGAGCTATCATTCTTGCTAGGGTTCGACATTTCCGGTTGTTTGTTTGTTCAAATATGCTCACCGGTTTGTGCTATTCGCAGTTGCAATGAACTGCTTGTCTGATTTAGGATGATTATTGGTATGGTTTGTGCTATTGACATGTCTTTGCTTCCAAGTAGATTCACGTTATATGTACTACGATGTGTGTAGGACTTCTTCTGTGATGACTTTAGCCAGACGCTTGTTTGTGTTGGGACTCTCAGATCCCTTCGCAAGTTCCCGATTCACAGCCCGCCTTTGACTCCAAGGTGGCGGTCGCCCCTCTGCTTGTGTCTGACCTGGTGGCTAAGGTAGCGGCAGAGGTCGCGACTAGGTTGGCCACTACAAAGAAGAACAAGAACCGCAAGAAAGCTGAGAGGGCCTTGAAGATCGGGCAGAAAGGGACTGGCACCATGAAATGGCTTCCATTCATGTCCACCTTTATGTTGGAGAAGATGTGCGGCTTGATCCAGACCGGAGTGAGAACTGACAAAGGATTCAAGGAAGTCCATCTGACTGCTGTGGCGAAGGGCCCGTTTGACCACTATGGTGTCTCCGTCTGCTTCATTCAGGTGTACAACCACCTGAGGAAGTGGAGGCAGAGGTGGCTCACCATTAGCAGGCTCTGCGATCTAAGCGGGGCTCAGTGGTGCGAGAATACCAATACATCATCCTTAAGGATGAGCATTACTGCGGGCACGTCGCGGTGAGCATGCTCAGTCCACCTCACTAACTCTTTTGATCATCCACTAGGAGAACTAACATCATTGCCCCTTCGTGTCGTAGGATCACCCAAAGGATGCAGAGTTTCTGAATGTGCCCATTGCCAACTACGACAAGATGCATACCATCTTCTCTTTCGGCCTCGCCACCGGCAAGTACGCCATGGGATCTAGTGAGCCCCTAGGCTCGGCTGCAGCAATTCCTGCACTGAGGATGCTGAAACCCAGAGTCCGACACGGTCAACCTCGATGGGCCACGAGAAGGCTGGCGCCGCGAGAAGGTGACCGCCGGCAAGAGGAAGAGAAGTGCCTTCGCCGACGACGAGCTGGTGGCCTTCACCAACACGACTGTTGCTGTGAACGACGTCGCACAGGCCATCAGGGACAACAAGCCCACGGACATGCACCCTGACCTGTACAATGCGGTCATGGACATGCTTGGCTTCATCGAGGATGATCTCATGGCCGCCCTGAGCCACCTCGTCGACCACAAGGATCAGGGTTCCAGCTTCGTCGGCATGATCGAGCCACACCGCGTCCTCTGGCTAAGGAACTACCTTGGCAAGTACCACTCAAAGGTGTAGTTCTGGGGATGCATGCATGGAGCTGGTGATGATGATGCTGATGATGATGATGATGATGATGATGATGATGATGATGACGATGATGATGTACATTCTGGCAGTAGCTAGGGATGAAAAACATTTGATGGCCCCCTTTTGTAACTATGATGAGGTGGTATATACTAAGTCCTCAGGTGATGGTGAACTTGCGGTGTTAGGATGACACCCACTTTTGTTGTGGTGGTAGGATGACACCATGGTAGTGTAGGATCAACTTGTGATCCACTTTTGGAATGATCATGCATGCCCCTATTATCATTTGCTGTCAAAACTTGTGTTGTTCTATTGCTCTTTTCTGAATTTCTTCATGGTTGTGATTGATTACTTGTTCTTCTTATGCCGTGCTAGTGGTATGTGGTGTTCCGCGGACGGGTTCAAGGAATCTACAACTCATGGAGGGTGTGTCAAGACCAGGGCAGTGGCTACTCCAACAACAACTACCGAGGGTATGAAACATTGGAGGAGGCGCAGCAAGAGTACCTCACCTTCCTGGAAGAGGAGCTCCTGGAAGATCAGGCCATCGATGAGGCAGTGCCATTAGCACAGCTGCCGCCGGAGGAAGTACATGCTCTACACGGAGCACCGTCGGAGGTACGTCTCAGTCGGGTCAAAGATTACATCATCGTCCTCCTCATCGTGGTGATCGTGAGGATCTTGTTCTTTTGTGTGGTGTCTGATCATATGTAACATGCTATGGCATGGTAAGTTCACCATATTTGAATTGTGGTAAGGATATGGAACTGTGATTTGAGCAATCAAACAGCTAATTCCTGTTTTCCTGCGTGCAAGTTGGGCTGGAAACGGGCAACCAAACGATGGGGCCGGGCTTCCTTCTCCGGTGCGCAAAAGGCCGCACATGCTACCAAACCACCCGCGTTTCATGATCCATGGCCCGTTCGCGACACGCAGGGAGACCCATCTCGCTAACGCAGTGGTGCAAGAATCACATGCAGCCTACCAAACGCGCCCTTAGAAACGAAGGATGCTGCCGTGTGCCGGGTCGGCAGCTCACCTCGTCACCGGTCACGAACTTGCAACTTGGGGAAACTACGATCCCCAACTAGTTGTGGATGTACCCCTTTCTTTTAATACTTTTAAGTTTCCAAAAAAATATAAACTAAAATTATGGATCAAGATTGTGTTATCTTTTGCAGCCGTGAAGTTTCATTTAACAATATGGCAATATGTGATCTACCAAAAAAACAAATGATGTGTAAATAGTACACAACACTATTTACTTATGTCTTCTCTTTTTTGCACAAGTCACATATGGTCATATTTAACACAAAAATTTACAGGTGCACAACATATGTCATAATCATTAATCAATGTTCATAATTTTAATTTAGTTTTTAAAAAAAAATTAGAAGTATCACAAAAAATAGAATGCACCGGCAACTAGTTGCGGAATTCCCTCAGCAACTTGCAAGTACATGTCTTAACTCTAGACTAGAAGCGATATCTAACGGATAGAATAGATTCGGTGCACTGAAACAGACAGGCGTCGCCAACTTATCTCCGTAGTTTGCACGCACGCTCGCCATTGTCATGGTGACCCGTGCACTCAACATGGTGAAAACAACCGGCGGTAGTGACCCGCTTTTTCCTCTTCCTTGGAAGCGTCGACTCGTGCGAACAAAGCAACGTGCACAGAACCGAACTTTGGAAATACCATTCCACTTGCTCATTTTCACCTTTGCGCAACCATGTTTCTTTTCCCATAATATTTTCAGCTTCTGTCTGAATCGTATCATGAGAAGAAGATGACCCTGTTTTCTTTCTCACACGGGTGCGGGCGAGACCGATGGCTGCATCCAGCCATTATTCGTGAGTTGTGACGCAGTATTGTTCGTGAGCGCTATCTTTCAGCTCAACTGCCATGTGAACTGTCGCACATCGTGATCTTCTTCGAGTATCCCAAGCTCTCAACTACGCAAGCGATCCTAGATTAAAAAAAGGTTGCATTTTCCCCGTGAACAGGCTGAGTTTTTGCAGAAATCTCTCTCCCTTTCACGGAAAAGGCAGCTCGACAACAAAACATAAGGCCAATTCCCAACTACACGAGGAATCATGTATATCCCTTTAAATATCAACAACCAGAGCAAACGAAATCCTTTTGCGACCACATTACCTGACGTGTGCACGGCCAAAGGATGGTGAGGTCGGTACGGCAAATGAGTCACGGGCGTGATGACCGGCGATGGCGAGAGAATTTATGGAACCTTCTTTTCGTCTTGGGACGATCACCTGCTCCACCATCTAGCTGAATCTGCAAATTATTACTTAGATCATCTCTAGTCGTGTCCAACTGTCCATCAAACCAGCGTTCGGTAATAGCATTAGATTGAGCGTTTAGGGACATCTCCGCACTAGTATATACTACCTCCATTCCAAGGCTTAAGGCCTATTTTTTTTCAGAAAGTCAAACTATGTTAAGTTTGACTAAATTTTTATAAAAAATCATTAACATGTCAAATACAAAATTAATATTATTAGATAGATAATAAAATATATTTTTATGTGCTATCTTATGATAGATTATTTTAAAATTTTGGTCAAACTTTACTTGCTTTGACTTTTTCAAAAAAAAAAAGCCTTAAGCCTTGCGATGGAGGTAGTAATAGGCTACCAACCGCGTGTGTATTTTGGCTACCAGTCGTATGCACCGGCTCGTGACTGGTACCTCGCTACTGTACCAGTCGCGTGCCCACCCGCGACCGGTAGACCAGGTACCAGTCGCATGTCGATTTTGGTGTGCTACTATTACTATAATAGCTGCGTGCGTGTTTTTGGTCCGCTGCTAGTGTTTTTGTTTCAATTTAAAAAAAAGCTGCGACCAACGCCCAACTGTCCACCTGATTTTACACAGAACATCCTAAAAACCAAAAAAAAAAGCAATCGAGTCCTTGTCGCCTTCTTGTGGAGTTCATCAGATCTAGGAGAGGAGAGGAGCCGGAGCAGGGCGTCGGAGGTGGGCATCAGAGTTGGGCGTTGGAGGTGGTCACCATCGTCAGGGGAGGAGGTGGTCGCCGTTGCCAGAGAGGAGGTGGCCACCGTAGTCAGGGAGGAGTTGGTCGCCGTTGCTGGAGAGAAGACGCTGGAAAAGTAAAGATGAGAGAAAATAAGGTCGGGAAGGGGAAGATGAGGAGAGGAGAAGGTGAAGAAGTGGAAAAGAATGAGGGAAAGAGGGTGGAGAAGTGGAAGAGTAGGAAGGGAGAAGTTGAAGAAGTGGAAGAGGACGAGGGAAACATGGTGGAGAAGTGGAAGGAGGGGAGAAGTTGGATAAGTGGAAGAGGATGAGGAAAAGAAGGTGCTGAAGTGGAAAAGTGAAAAAAAAAAATCAAATTTAATATTTTTTAATCAAAATTTAAAACCTCTAAAAATTCTATTTTCCTTTTAGATTTTTTAGAATTTAAAAAATTGGTAAATGACCATAGGCCATTGAAATTTGATGTCAAATTTTCTGCAAATACATTTTGATATAAAAAACTTTTTCATTGAAAGTCGTATGCAGCCTGTGTACCTATTTTACCGAACGGTAGCGACATTTTGCAAAAAAAAAAAAGCCGAAATTCATGTTTTTCAATTATCCTAGCAACTAGAACACATAAGACATGGCTATCTCAAAGGATTTTAAATCTTGAAATCTCTATCATTTCTTTTTCAAAACTGAAAAGGCGTCATCGATCCATAAGGGGTGCAAATCCTTGAACTAGTAGTCGCATGCCCTTCTCCGACCCTTACTGCCCAACCAGAGAGCGGGCGGCTAATGTGTTTCACTTATTGAACATGGTCTATGGTCGGTTTGTGACCCCTGGACACCGAAGGCATCCTTGGGGTGATCTCGTAGTTCCTACGGGGTGGAGACAATGGGGTCGGTCCATGGATTTTCATTCCTTTTGCTACATTTCGCTCAAAGGGTTGAAGGGAGATAGTGCATCAAGTTTTCTTCCAAGCGCAGGATAACTCCAAGAGGTTGTGGGTTTTTTTCTACCAATGGCTTTCCCTTCACCGCCCCCATGGGGGTGGTCCACAGGGTTCATAACTACCCCTCTTACTACGGGTTGTTTACCTAGCCAACACTTAGATTTGGCTCTACCCAAACTTTTTTGGTTCACCCCAACATTACCCACTTGTCCGACTGTTGCTAAGCAGTTTTGGGATACTAAATGGATCTCCCCAGATGGTAATCTGGGCACGGTGCCAATATTTGGTTACTTGTCGTTGCCAATATTTGTGGCACCCCGTCTGCCAAATATATTGGAAGCAGACACACAAAGAGACACACGATATGTATGAACATAGCCGTCGCGTGCCTCCAGCGACACGCGTTGCGGGTACTATCTAGACCAGAGTGCAGTCTGGACCCACTTAGTAGTTGCGTGTCCTTCTATCCTCTCTGCTACCAGTACGATTACACCAGTCGTGTACATGTTTTTTGATCGAGACTACTAAATGCAGCCGCGTACGTTGAGATCCGTGTGCTGCCAATGACCATGTCCCCATAGCATTTTCCCTACTAGTGCTGTGTGGTGCCGCTTTTGGGATGCATCTCTATCCAGCTACGTTTCCAAACGCGACCCCCCAAACTTATATTTTATTTAAATAAATAATTTATTCATGATTCTAGAGATGCTTCATCATTTTTACATGGAAAAAGAAATGGCCTACGAAGAACATCCAGAAACCATGCTAGACACCAAAGGAGATCATAGAAACCTAGACTAGAACTTCAGCTGGCCCTCGCCTTCTTTCGTTGCCTCCACCGCTATCGCCGCCTGAGTTGTTGCCGTGGTAGTGCATACGACAAGGCTCATCGACGAACACCTTGGCGCTCATCTCGTTGTTGCTTTTATAGAGGAAGTTCACCAAGCAGGTGACCTCCAGGTTGTTGGCGCGGGCGAACTTCTCCCAGCCAGTGTGGAGGTACATCTTCCCTTGCCCGTCGAACAAGACCTCGATGGGCCACCCACAAACGTCGCAGCTTGCTTCCCGCAGGTTCACCGCGACATGGCTCCCGGCCGGCGAAAAATTCTGCGAACTTGTATGGAAGCTTCTTCTTGCCAAAAGGGTGATCGTTGATAAGGACAAACAGACTCAAAGTACTTGTCGCAGAGGCACTCCATCTCCTCTTCCTCAGGCGACGGCGAGCGTGCAACATGTGCGCCCCTGCCCCCGCCACCCGGCGCGCCGACTGCGTCCGCGACCGCGGCCAGTTAAACACACAATGGAGCGTGTGTCAAGAAAGTTGGGTTCCAATAGGGTTGTGAATGTGCGATGCTAGGGTTGGGTGAGCAGCTCATTTTTTACGCCGCAGGTAGGCAAGGAGACGGTGGCGCGCTGGCACGCAGTGCGTCTGGAGAAACTGCAACATCCCTGCATATAAATTTATTTTCTTGGCGAGAGGTAAGCGACTGGTGCGCGTCATCCCTCTGTGGATGACACAGCTGGCCCGCTAATCGCCGCATCGCTTTTAATTGCATCCGACGTCCCCGAAGCGTCCCCTGTGTAGCCGGGATGTGATCGGGGCACCAGACACCGTATTGGGGCGTGCCAGACCGAAAGGGACTTTGAAGTGCGCGGCTAGGGTGGTCAAACATTCGACGTGCCTCAAATCCCAGTTTAATATTTGTTAGGCGGTCGATCCACCCTTGTAAATCTAGAGTCTATGCTATGTTTACAAGACAAGAATTTAGCTACTTTTCGATGGTCCTTATTTGTCCTTATTTGTCACATATTTAATAAATCGAGACACATTTTAATCTACTCCCTCCATTCTTTTTTAATTGCTTTGTACTAAATCTGAGTCAATTAAAAAAGAACGGAGGGAGTATAATTTATCTTAATATATGAAAAATATTTAAGATTGGCGGGAGTAGGTTTAAATCATGTACTACCTCAGTTCCTAATTATTATTCATAGGATTAATATAAATCTAGATAATTTTACACTATCTTTTTTTACAACCACTACCATATATTTATAGTAACAAATAGTATATAGTAGAGATACACGAGTCCTCGTCGATTACAAAATAAAGTTTAGAAGAAACAAGCGAATCTCCGAAGCCTTCAAACTATTTCTTCTTTCATAACATAAAATTGTACGTTTCTAAATGCAGACAAACATAGATACCAACCAAAAAATATGCATATACTAACGAAGGTTCTCTCATAATTTTAATTTGAGCTGCAATACCAAGGCTAATGCACACATACAACCATTAAAGTAATTAATCAACATTAGCAAAAATAACAACACATATATGCCAGGGAAAAGCAACCGAGCAACCTGGTCGACGTCACTAGGCAGCCGACAATACAAATCACCATTGTCGAGGACATAGTAGCCAGGAAAAATATTGCAAGGACAAGCCTCCTCGCGGCAACCATGAGAAAATATCCAAAATTGAACCGACGAAGCACATCACCATTGACGCCGTGAGGGAGATCTCGTCGTCAAACAAAGAGCCAAATATCACTTATTGTGGACGATGTGGATGCCAAAAATAAAATGGCTACCAAATCCCTAAAGAACACTGCTCTTTTTTACTAAAAACTCCACCCGTAGATCGAGTTTTTCTACCCCTCCTAATACCGGCAAGGCCGAACAGTGGAGGGGGAACCGATCTAATGAGGAGGAGGTGGAGGTGTTAGGTTTCGACAACTGCTTTTAGACTACATTTTAATTAAATTTATGACAAATATTTAGAGAAGGGAGTACCAAATATCCCCACGTATTTCCACAAGGCGTCGCAACGGCAAAGACTCTCTTGAGGAGGTGTGACATACGAGCACCTCTACGAGAGCCCCAACAATTCACTCTCAAGAAATAGTTTTTTGGGATCTAAATAAAACGGTTTTTTGGAAGGGGAGAGCGAAGTATTTTGGAAGACAAGATTGCTTCTTCACCACCGGTTCCTAATGGCATGTTTGGTTGTTCCCATGTTTTTTTTTTCTTTTGCATCTTGGGAGATCTCCTCTACGGAGCAATGATTTACTGAGCCAAGTCGAAGTCATGGTCTGCATCTAGTTTGAGTTTCATTTTTCCGCTCATTTGTGCATTTTGTTTTGCTACCACCAAAGCTGGATTATGGCTGCCAGCATTTTGTTTGGTTGCATACCTTCTAGTGTTGTGGTAACCATTCTAAGAATCGTTGACTTACCATGCACAACTCCGAACAAACAGACAACATATTCAAGTAAAATGCAACACTAAATTAATGTTTATAGCTCAAACTACTAGCAAATAGCAATTCATCGCGCTGTTACCTAGCTACTAACAAATGTGAGTTCACCATGATATTACCTAGGTAATGAAAAGTAGCAGTTATACACACAAATAGGGTAGTTAAGAGAACATGACAACATCAAGATCTTCTTCACTTCTTGGTCATGGTATCTCGTTGCTGCATCTATTATCCCACATCTCGTCATCCACCGATGCCTCTTGTTCTTCCAAGCCTAGTTATCATGGGTAGAGATACCATGGCCAACATCAATGTCGACATGCATCGCGTATTTCTCATCCAGGGAGAACTGATCAAGACCCCACACTAAGATCCAGGTGTGCATAATGCAGCATGCAAGAACTATCCTAACTTGGGTGGGAAAAAGATGGAATGTCTTCTCATCAAGGATCTTAAATCTATTCTTCAGAGCAGCGAATGCCCTCTCAATGCTGACTCTAAGGCTTCAGTGTTTGATCTTGAAAAGTTCCTTACATGATTTGTCATTTTGTTAGTCCCTATGAGTTTCCTTGCATGATTAAAGAACTACAAATGTAATTCTAATGGTGGACTTTGGTTATGAGCTGATGAACTTGTTGTTATGTCAAGATAATTATATATGCATGTTATACTCTTTCTTTTTTGTATATGTGATAGGATTGCACTATAGATTTTTAAAATAGATGCATGTTGGTTGGAGTTGACAAAACCGTATCCCAATTCTTTTGATGCATGTTCTGGGAGAAATAAGGAGATCTCAAATCTTTATGGGGTGGTTAGACTTTAACTCTTAGTTCATCCCTTGGCTACTCACGAAAGTGGCCTTGGATAAATCACAAGGGGTGTATTCGCATGTGTACATGAACCCTCCCTAAGAAGTTGTGTGCTTCTATGTGATTTGTATATGCTTAATCCTTACCGCAGTCCATAGACAAATAGGGGAGTGTGGTGTGCGTGTGTGTTACATGTAGTGGAACCGGAGTGTTGTTAACTAAGTGAAAAAAATAGTTGATACACTTTTGGTAGAAATGTAGAGATAAAAATAGAACAAGTACTTGTCACCTAGTGACAACTAATAGATATTATGGGTCCATGCCATGAAACTTGAGGCAATACTGTGTTAATTCTTAAACTTGGTTGATGAAGTTTTCCCAACTAAGGGAGCATTAGTGAGATGTATGTATCACCTCTATGCTAGGAGTTGATGCCCATATGAAAGTTTTCCATGACACTTGTGTATGATTTATTAGTTCTTATAACTATGCCACCATTATTCCAGAGAGGGATCTAGCGAACCCATGAACCTAGGTCTATTTCTTAGATAAAAGTAAAACCTTAATTATGTTCTTTTACATTGTAGATGATTGAGAAATCTGTGAGTTTCCTAACATTCATTACTTTGTTGCATTAATTTGAAACAACCAATCACCCATCATCTCTTTAAATAGTTTAGTGCATAGATAACTAGAATTATCACACTCTTAGTTTGAGAGAATAAATTGCTTTACCTTCTTGCTAATGTTGTTTGATACCTCATATTTACACATTGAGAGGTTCCACAACTATCCTCTGCACTTGGGGTTATGAGCAAGACAAACAACTATATGATAGCAATACATATATGACTTCAGCCACAAAGGCCATCGCAAAGCGCATAAGTAAAGGACATTGGGGTGGTTTTAGGGGACGCGGCTGGGAGCAGACGCGCCCCAAATGCCGCACCAGGCGACGACGTCCCCCATTCGATCAATTCGGCGCCTTTTGAGGGCCGCTTTAGAGGACGCAACTGGAGATGCTCTAACCCTCTAGTTTTTCTAGTTTGGGTGACTGAGTGTTCTTTCTTCGCGGAGAAGAAAGCGAGGGCCATCACAACTCACTAGTCAGGTTTCATCATTTTGCACTGTTTCAAATTATGTCCTAAAACATATGTAAAATGTTTCTATCTATCAATAAAAAATGTTTACAAACTTAAAATGCGTCGGACTAGCCAATAAAAACGATCAATCGTCGTCGGAAGGTTAATTTCGCGTCTGTGGCCTGACTGCCTGACTGAAACTGACTAGATGGTCATTTTTAGTGATCGAAATATATCGGGCTGCTCCAGATGCCCTAACGAAATTCTTTGTGAGCAATGTCATGCCTCATGTGACAAGTTCTTGTCATTGTCACCGGATAGTGGAGCCACGGATGAAACACTGCCATAACCCACTCTTAGATGAACACCGCAATCCAATCATCACGCATGCTGGGCCGAAGTCATCGTCTCAAGTCTCTCAGATGCGAACAAAAAGAGGCGGGATCACGCAATAATACAATACCGATACTAGATCGGTATTCCGTATATCGTTCATCACTAGCAGCTCGACAGAGAGAACCAAGTCGATGATCGTTCAGTCAGTGGCCACTAATCAATCATTCCTTCTCCACGCCCGACGACCGACGACTCGTTGACTAGCCAGACTCTGCCTTTTCACACCGTATATCAGCCGTGCGCGGCACTCGTCACTCCCATCCCACCTCACCTCAGTAGCTCACCACACCTCACCGCCGACGAGCTTCCGTCAAAAATAATGTCGAGCACCTATCCCTTTCCCCTTCTACTGCTCCTCTTCGTCCTCCTACTCGCCGGCGAATCCACCTCCCAGACCATCCCCGGCGACCAGGCCACCCTCCTAGCCATCAAGAATGAGTGGGGAAACCCCCCTCAGCTCGCGTCGTGGGACCCCGCCGTCCACGCCGACCACTGCAGCAACTGGACCGGCGTCACCTGCGACGGCGCCGGCGTGGTGACGGAGGTATCCTTGGCGAGCCTGAACATCACCGGCGGGGTGCCGACTCACGTGTGCGACCTCAAGAGTCTGACCCGCCTCGACCTCTCCATCAACAACCTCACCGGCGGATTCCCCGGCACAGCGCTCTACGCCTGCCCCAAGCTCCGGTTCCTCGACCTCTCCAACAACCACTTCGATGGGGTTCTTCCCGATGACATCAACAGCCTGTCGTCAGCCATGGAGCACCTCAACCTGTCGGCCAACAGCTTCAGTGGCTCCGTGCCGGCGGCGGTGTCCGGGCTGTCCGTGCTGAAGTCTCTGGTCCTCGACACCAACCAGTTCACCGGGACCTACCCAGCGGCCGAGATAAGCAAGCTCGGCGGGCTCGAGCGGCTGACGCTCGCGGCCAACCCGTTCGCGCCAGCCCCGGCGCCGGCCGAGTTCGCCAAGCTGACCAACCTGACCTACCTCTGGATGGGCAACATGAACATGACCGGCGAGATCCCGGAGGCCTACTCCAGCCTCACGGAGCTGACGATGTTCGCCCTGATGGCGAACAGGCTCACCGGCAAGATCCCGGGCTGGGTCTTGCAGCACCCCAAGCTCGAGAAAGTGTACCTGTTCACCAACGGACTCACCGGCGAGCTGCCGCGCAAGATCACGGCGGTTAATTTGGTAGAACTCGATCTGTCAACCAACCAGCTCACTGGAGAAATACCGCAAGACATTGGTAACCTCAAGAACGTGAGGCTGCTGTTCCTCTACACCAACCAGCTCACCGGCACCATTCCGGCAAGCATCGCGATGCTCCCTAAGCTCAGGGACATCAGGATATTCGAGAACAAGCTCTCCGGCGAGCTCCCGCAAGAGCTCGGGAAGTACTCGCCGCTGGGGAACCTCGAGGTGTGCAACAACAACCTCTCCGGCCCACTCCCGGAGTCGCTATGCGCAAACGGGAGCCTCTACGACATCGTCGCCTTCAACAACAGCTTCTCTGGTGAGCTCCCAAAGAACCTAGGCGACTGTGTCCTGCTCAACAACATCATGCTGTACAACAACCGCTTCTCCGGCAAGTTCCCGGCCAAGATTTGGTCATTTCCAACGTTGACCACCGTGATGATACAGAACAATGGTTTCACCGGGGCTCTGCCGGCCACCATATCTGTGAACATCACCCGGATTGAGATGGGGAACAACCAGTTCTCTGGCTCCTTCCCAACGTCCGCAACTGGGCTGCACGTGTTCAAGGCGGAGAACAACCTGCTCTCCGGCGAGCTACCGGACAACATGAGCAAGTTTCCCAGCCTTATTGATTTGTCAATGTCAGGCAACCAACTAACTGGTTCCATACCAGCATCAGTCAACTTGCTGCAGAAGCTCAATTCTCTCAACTTGAGCGACAACCAGATATCTGGCACAATACCACCTTCAAGCATTGGGTTGCTTCCATCTTTGACTATCCTTGATTTGTCCGGCAATGAACTCACAGGTGGCATACCGTCAGACTTCAGCGGCGTGAACTTCAATGCGCTCAACATGTCATCAAACCAGCTCACCGGCGAGGTACCGCTCTCGCTGCAGAGCGCGGCATATGAAACCAGCTTTCTCGGCAATCGTGGGCTCTGTGCTAGGAAGAACTCGGGGGTAAACCTCCCAACATGCAGCAAGGGTCATGACGAGCTCTCGATGGGCCTGATCATCCTCTTCTCCATGCTCGCTGGTATTATCCTCGTCGGCTGTGTAGGCATCGCATGTCTGCTCTTCCGTCGACGGAAGGAGGGGCAAGACGTGACCGACTGGAAGATGACACAGTTCACCCACCTGGTCTTCAGTGAGTCTGACGTGCTCAACAACATCCGTGAAGAGAATGTGATCGGCAGCGGCGGCTCTGGGAAGGTGTACCGGATCCACCTCCCTGTCAGTGGTCGCAGTGGTGACGAGGAGCATGGTGGCAGCAGGATGGTGGCCGTCAAAAAGATATGGAACACGCAGAAGCTGGACGCGAAGCTCGACAAGGAGTTCGAGTCGGAGGTGAAGGTGCTGGGCAACATCCGGCACAACAACATCGTCAAGCTGCTTTGCTGCATCTCCAGTACTGACGTCAAGCTGCTCGTCTATGAGTACATGGAGAACGGCAGCCTCGACCGGTGGCTGCACCACCTTGAGCGCGAGGGCGCGCCCACACCGCTGGACTGGCCGACGAGGCTGGCCATTGCAATCGATTCCGCGAAGGGACTCAGCTACATGCACCATGACTGTGCGCAATCGATTGTGCACCGTGATGTCAAGTCCAGCAACATCTTGCTTGACCCGGAGTTCCATGCCAAGATCGCCGACTTCGGGCTCGCCAGGATGCTTGTCAAGTCCGGGGAGCCAGAGTCGGTGTCAGCCATCGGTGGCACGTTTGGGTACATGGCGCCAGGTGAGAATCCTAAATTCAGTCCTCCATTCAGTTGGCATATCAACTCGTAAAAATCGCAATTAACCTATGTGTCAATTTGGGTGAACTTGTGCAGAATATGGTTACAGGCCAAGGGTGAACGAGAAGGTTGATGTCTACAGTTTTGGTGTTGTTCTGCTGGAGCTTACAACTGGCAAGGTCGCGAACGACGGTGGCGCCGATTTCTGCCTGGCGGAGTGGGCGTGGCGACGGTACCAGAAAGGCCCTCCGTTCAACGATGTAATCGACGAGCATATCCGTGACCCAGCCAATATGTCAGACATCCTATCAGTCTTCACTCTCGGGGTGATCTGCACGGGGGAGAACCCACCGGCGAGGCCATCCATGAAGGAGGTCCTGCAGCACCTCATCCGGTGCGACCGGATGTCCGCTGAGGCACAGGCTTGCCAGCTGGACTACTGCGATGGTGGGGCACCACTTCTCCAGGCGAAGAAGGGTAGCCGGAGAAGGGATGTGTCGGACTCCGGCAGGTGGGATGATGACGACGAGGACAGCGGAAACTTTGTGGTGCACGCGGTTTAGGAGACTCCCGCCCAGCAAGGAGAGCAAATTTCAGGTGCACACTAGCACTAGCGAGTGCGTAGCTGCCAGTTAGCTACCTAAAGCCCGTCCATGGAGAGTTGAAGATCTCGAGCTAGCATAGCAGTACTACAATAGTAATGCTTCTTGAATGTAGCAGTACTGCAACACGTCAAGGTGAAGGAAGGATGTAAACATGTAAGTATGTATCTGTAACATAAGCCGATCTCCAGGAAGGACAGAACGCAAGTTCTGGACCGGCACGGCCGCACTGAAGGGCTTGTTTGGTTCCCAACCACCAATTTGGCTGAACTAGGCGCCGGTGCATGTATCTTCTTCGGCTGTAATCCTGAAATGTCACATGGATCCAGCAGTTTTTTTTTTTTTTTGACGGGCATGGATCCAGCAGTTTTGAGAAGTGATCACGCCGATGGCGGCCAAATTCCCCAGTCAGGAACGGTAGATACAAAATTCAGAGTTGCATTGAGATGCCTGAAACTTTGGGATGTAGCTTCAGAAACAGGGGAGTGAGCGAGCCCGGTCTTCGTTGGGACAGCGCATGCGTGACACAGGAAGCAAACTTGTGTTGTGATTTGTGATTGACTGTGACATGATGGTGTTTCTTTCAAAATGGGAATGGGTTGGCATGCCCAACACTAGGAGCAGACAAATCTGGTGGCCCTCACGAGCTGAATAGACCGAAGAGATTATTGTGCGTGTGAGGTGGAAGATGCAACGGCGACCGTGTCGTCGAACTGCTTTGGATTGCCCTGTACAGGCCTGAATTGCAATTATATCCAGTTTTGTATATGGTTTAGTTATCTGTGGTGTGTACCATCCAAACTATTGTCTATAATGTGAAGACAAATCTTCAAGGGAGGTGGAATCTTGGAAACAGTAATAGAATGAATTAACTTCACTTTTGAACGGAAAATAACACGAAAAACTAGCGGTGATTATTTTAATTTCGTATACTGAGCCCTTCCCTATCCTTTTCAGTCAGTTGAAAATACCGCACTGTAGGCCATTTTATGTCACATCAATAAGGACATGATTAATACCTCGGTGGAATGTGGATGGGAATATTTGGATTTACGCGGGTGCATAATCAGATGTCCAGAAAATGACCACTAAATAACCTATTATGAGTCAAATACCACAAGAAAAAGTACTGTTTGGTTGCTCTCATTGCTTATGATTATTCCTCACTCCCCCCACCCACCAAAGGCCTGTCATTTTGTGCTGGAAGAATCAACTCACCAATGACTCTGAAGAAATACATATCCAAAATCAGAATTATCTGCTCAGATAGTCAGGTGAACGTGCTTTATCCTGGAGACCTTCATAGCTCATATTACCTACAAGCCAAGAAATACCCAACAGTTACCCAGTGATTTTTCACTCAATAAGAAGCTTTTTTCATTGTCAGAAAAGATGTCCCAAACATCACATTACCTGTATCTTGCTTGATAGGCAGTAGGCTTCACAATCGATCATGCATAAAGTAGAAGAAGCTTATGTCGGCCTGAGGTCGATCGATCAGCCAGTCTGGAACCTCAGAAGGTACAAATCAGGGGCTTTAGTCGGTGACATGCATGGTCACCTGCATTAATATGCAGAAATCATAAGTATGATCAGGAAAATTTGGCAACAACTACCAACGACGGGAGATTACATCAAGTTGTCAAAGTACCTTCTGGAGTAAGAACACCTTTCGAATTCTAGCTTATGCATATGAAACAGATTAACAGGCCAAATGGTACTTATTCTAAGCAAGAGTAAGAACGATTCCAAAAAAAACTAAGCATAGTGATATATTGGTGGTCGAATAGACTTCAAAGGAATTTTACTCGATCACTAAGAGATTCATGAACTGATAGTCTGAACTTACAGATGTTCTTGTAGGCTGAGCAGTGCATAGACCCCGAAAATAACATATTCAGGAAACAGGGCATATGTAGGAGTTTCAGATATCATTATTAGACCGATTGATCGGTTCCTCCAAGTAATGAAATTTTTTCCAGCAGGAGCATAAACATAACAGTGGCTAGATAAATTTGAAGAAGTTGATGAGCCTAGCTATCCCACCCCAACCATTGTAGTGGTTCAATTCCTAAGAGTATCTACATATGAAGCCTCAAGATGCTTGTTCTTAGTAAAAACAATCTTTCTGGGGTGATCCCTGAAAAGTCAAAATAGTAGGGGTAGGGCGTGTTCGGTGGCCTGCATCCACTCCAAACAGGCCCGCTGGGAGCAAAAATCGGCTGTTTGGATGGCTGTACGAGCGGCTGGACCTGGTTGACACCTCAAAGCACCTCCCAGCCAGTCACTCGAATGGCCAGGCGGAATTTTTTTGGCGCGGTTTAGCAGCAAAGCTAATATCACCTCCCTCTTTATTCGGTCACTTCGAGTCATAGAAAAAAAAAACCACCTCTTCTGTCTACACCTATGGTGGTGTGGGCACAGATCTCTTGCACCAGATCCTCACACTCGGCTCCGGCACTGGCAAAGAGCCCTCTCCTTTGTCTCCAGCACAGGCTCCTCACCTTCATCTCTCATGCCGTCAGTTGGTGTGAACATGACTAATTGTTCATGTCATCACATAATTATATAGATTGTAACATAATTGTATAGATTGTATTGGTGTGAACATAACTATTTGTTCATGTCATCACATGATTGTATTGGCGAAATTCATGATACTCATGTGATTGCGTAAGTGTCGAGATCTCAGGCTGCAACATTAGGGGTAAGAAGCACTAAACCGGCCAGAATGTGCTTGATGCTGCCGATTTCAATATCAAGTTCGCATATGCCCTAGCTAGTTGGAAAGGATCAAACATTCTTGCAGACAACATTGGCTGACCTGGTAGCGCATCCGTATCTTCATAAGAAGCATTTATCATTGTCAGAAACAATATTCCAAACATCGCATTACCCGTATCTTCATTGATATGCAGTGGTCTTCACTTAATCGATCATGCATGAAGTGGAGGAAGCTTATGTCGGGCTACGTTCACTATGAGTTCACTCAATGTGCCGCCAAAGATTCTAGAGCATGTGGAGGAAATCAGAAGCCACATGTTCTCTTGAATAAGAAAACAGATGATGATGAAAAGTGTAATTTCTTTGGTTGCCTGGGATAAGGTATGCAGGCCAAAGGAAAAAGGTGGACTTGGCGCGCAGAACTTGAAAATTCAGGATGAGGCTTTGCTTCTGAAATACATTCACAAGTTCTAGAACAGAGAGGACACGCCATGGGTCAAGCTAATATGGAACACATGTTACAGAGGGAAAGTGCCACATGCCATTGTCCAATGTGGTTCCTTCTGGTGGAGAGATATTCTCAAACTGTGTGTACAGATGAATCACCACATCTGAAATTGTATCTGGTACCTCTGTTCTTTTCTTCAAGGATGTGTGGTTAGAAGAGATTTTGGCAGAACAATTCCCCAAGGTATTTTACTTTGTGATCAATGAAGACATATCTGCTAAGGCTTTTACTGTAGCTGACAACCTTGCTTGCAATTTTCATTTCCTTTATCTCTTCAAGCAATGTATGAATCGAGAGAACTGCAGACTCATGTCAGGATGGAGCTAAATGGACCTATGTGTGAGGAGCTGAGAAATATACTGCAGGCCAATTTTACAAGTTCTGTTTAAGGAACATTGTATGTCTTGTGAAGAAATTGGGTGGATCATGGAAGAGGCAGACAGGGGAGATCATTGATACTGATCTGAAGCTAATTTTGTGGCAGAAACTGGTAACACCGCCCACTGCTACAGGATTACTCTAGTTATCGACCGGAGCTGCAAATAAGCATTCTTCAGATCGTCCATGCTCCAGCCTTCAGGTCAGGACGGTGCGGATACTCGCAAGCTTGGAGGCGGCGCTGACCACACTGGCGGAGGCCGTATCAGGAAGTTTCAAGATGAGTGGAGCTTGGAGGGTGGCGACGCGCAGGCGACGGCTAACCCTTGCGCCACCGGCGTGGACGGGCGCCACTGACTCGTTGCCCCCGGCAGCCTCCTCCGGTTCGCGTTTCTCATGCCTTGAGGAGCCGTCCGATGAGGTGGTGCCGTCGGAGAGAGATAGGTCTTTGATCCATATCGCCGGTTTGCACTCCGCTGCCGGCGCCCAAGTGAGAGAGAGGACGGCTTTGGAGAGCTCATGCTCCATAGCCATAGGTAGGTTCCTGTTTGCTGTGCCTTCTGCTTCAACACCAGCTGAAGGTGAGTCTGAGCCCTGTCGCGGGAGCTTGGCGGGGTTGCAGCCTTCCAAGGAGAAAGAAGTGCGATTTGTGAACATCAAAGCAGGCTGGCCCGAGCCAATGGAACCTGGCAACTCAAGGAGGCGTAAAGTTTCAGGTGTCAAACTCCATAACTCCATCCTTGCTGCTTGCCATGTTTCGATCTCTGCCGCTTTCTCGTCTGCCTCAAACTTGCATTGCCCTGTCAAGCTGTGGGCGGTGTTAAAATCTTCAAAGTCTTGGTTCTCTGCGTCTATGGCGCATTCTTGCTCGAGCGCTTGGAGTTAAGAGACAGCTTTTGAAGGTCTGGTTGTTTGGCCCTCGGCTGGCTTCGTTCGAGGTGGCCAACAGCAATGTTGCCAACTACTTGGTTTTTCATGGCTTCTTTTCTGCTGGTGTTGCTGAGATCGCGGTTGTGCACAGCTTCCGGCAAGCCATGGTCATGGACGGGCAGCTTCAGTCAGGCCTGCCTGAGCTTGAAGACGAGTCAATCTTTGGTCAAAATTCAGTACCGTTGGGTTCCAGTCAGGCTATGACCGTTGAGCAGCAGAATTTGAACCTTTTTGAACACGTTGGAAGGAAAAAGAATCTTGTGTCACGGTCTCATTCTGGTTCTTTTTACCACGGTGATCAGAGGGTGATCGGTCAGATGGAAGCTCAATCTATCCTAGGGGCTTTCCCTATAGCTATGGATGGTGTTGATGGTTCTGTGAGAGGGAGGGAAGGAGAACGTAGCTTGCCGTTGGAGTGCATGGCAGTGGTGCCCCTTCCCGAGGCTACCGCAGTTAATCCTAACCCAACAAATTTTTACCCCGACCTGGGAACCCCTTCCTCTTCTAGATGCCCAGATCGTGACCGTAGATTCGAGATCACAAAACCCTCAGCCACTCTCGTGGCTCCAGTCAACTCTGGGCCTGAAAAGGTCTCCGGTTTTCCCGTCGTAGAATCGCTTGGACGAGGGATTTGCCCCTACCCTTTACCCTATCGAGTTTTCCCCCATTGGGCACCTTGGGCGGCATCAATGGCGACGGTTCTGATCCACCAATCACCTCCCCGGCGTGCTTGGATTCTCAAAAGATTTTCCCGCGCTCGTTCGCGGAAGTCCTGGCCTCGCGGCCTTCTTATACCCCCTCTCCCTCGAGGCTCTCATCATCACCTTCTCGTCGCTACATCTCCTCTCTGGGTCGGTGCTACCGCTGCTTGAGCGAGGGCCACAAGAGGAAGGACTGTCGAGACCCGGTGAAGTGTAACCGCTGCTACAGGTCGGGGCACTCCTCCTTAGACTGTAGAGCGTTTCCCTCCTCTCCTCGTCCTCTCCCTACTAAATCTAAATCAAAATCTGTGGCTCCTTGTGTTTTTGACAGCATGGATCACCGCGACCTCTCCCCGATCCTGGAGGTGCCGGAGTTTGATCGTATGCCTGCGTTCTGAGCGGTGGAGATGTTGCCAGGTGAAGGGAATGGAGACTTTGTGTTCACCCCTAACATTGACGATATGTTCCCCCAAAGGCCAGATTATCTTGATGTCTATCTCCCTCAGGTAGATATGGGGCGCTTTGATAATCTTGCCTATGCTTTTGTGTTCCCTTTCGCTCTCAATCCAGACACTATCATCCGAATTCCGAAGAGCTGTCTTTCAGCTTGCTCCAGATATTTCCATTCGGCTCACCCCTTCATCCCAGGGATATGCTCTCGCTAGGGGGGATAGATTATAATGTCTCCTTTGTCCCACATAATGCCACAGAATACAACTTTGATTACTCTGTGGGGTTCCTTGCATCAATTTTTATCTATCGTTTCCCAATGCAACAATGGACTGAAAAATCCATTGCTAAAGCGGTTTCTCCCTTCGGTGCCCTTGTGGCTGTTGATCCTGTTTACTTTTCTGACAATGACTTCAGCACTATATCCATCATCGTGCATGTCGAGTGCATCAGCAAGATCCCGAGACTCCTCGTGGTCAAGGAGGGAGGCCACGGCACGCTTAATTGGATTGATGTCGTTGGTTTTTTGGATCTCTCCCTCCCGCCATCCCCACCACCATCCCCACCACTCCCTCCGGCGCCAGGGTTTATCCCTGTCTTATCTTCCTCTTCTGACGAGGACTCTTTGCCAGGCTTTTCTGAGGACACTCTTTCTGACCACGCATTTCCTCGTACATCGCTGGTCACAGCTCTTCGTGGCCCAGGCGGGTCTTCATCTGTTCTTGCCTCGCAGGACATTGCTGAGCACGTGTACCCGTCGGAGGAGACACTGATGACGGTGCCAGAGGAAATGACGCTGTTCCCGACCTTCCGGGGCTGGCAGATGCAAGGCGAGCAGACTCCCACACCAAACTTGCCGGCCCCAGGTTTCAACTGGTCTGGGGGGCTAGAAGATGTGGTGCGGCCTTTCACTGAAGGCGCAGCCACCGCTACGATGGATCCTGTGAGTTCACCAAAGTTGGTTCGCAAGAAGGAACCGAGGGTGACGGACACGGTTGCTGGGGAGGAAGATACGTTTGACATTAGCTCGCTTTTTATGTCACCGTCTTCCACGGTGTTTGTCCCTCGCGAGGAAATGGTGGCGACCATGAAAGCTGTGGCACCAAAACGCAGCAAGAGGATCGCCCAGCAGGGTGACGGACAGTACATCCGAGTGGTCGACAGGGCGGTTCAGAAAAAGGCAAGAGAAATAGAGAGTCTGGGAGAAGGGCGGCAACTGGCGCTGCCACAGAAGAAGTTCAAGGGCCTCGCCCTCGAAGAAGAGGGAACAGCTCAGCCAAACCTGCAAGTTGGAGACCTGCTTTACTTGGGGAAAGCATGTGGCTTTACAGAGACTGAACTGGTGAAAATCTCTGATGCTGCAAAAGAGTTTGAAGATGAATAGAGACTCCATGGTTCAGTGGGGAGGTTGCGGCTGCAGCATAAGCAACCAAGTGCCCCTTTGCATCGTTGTTGTTGCTCCATCATGTTGCGTCTGCTTTTTTCAGGTTTCTTCTTCTAATGGTCTGTATGTGTATTGCTGCTGGCTAGATCTTATGATAGCTAGTTTGTTAGTCAGTCAGCCTGTCGCACAGTCTGTTTCCACTGCAGTTTCCTTTGTTTCATCATGACAACTAGTTTCAAAAATTTCAGTTTGGGGGATTGGAATGTAAGAGGTCTGAACGATGATAAGAAATGTGAGCTAGTCAGGGACTCTCTCTCCTCAAATATGTTTGACGTGATTTTCCTCCAAGAAACAAAGTTACAGTCAATCTCATATTTCAAAAAGAACTCTTTCCTCCCTACCACGCATGACAATTTTGAACACATTGATGCCATAGGTACTGCAGGTGGTATCCTAACTGCATGGAACTCGAAGAACTTCAAATGCTGCAACACTATTGTCAAAAGCAGATCGCTCACAGTACACCTACACTCTGAAATTTCAGAATTCCACCTTTGGGCGACCAATGTTTATGGGCCGAGAGCTGACTCCGAACATGATGAGTTCTTTGATGATATTAGACAGTTGCAGCCGTTTATCGATGGACCATGGATTATAGCGGGAGATTTCAACACTGTTCGGTCTGGGGAGGACAGAAGCACTGGTAGAGCTACCTTATCTGAAACTAGTCGGTTCAATGATGTGATCAGAGACTTGCAAGTTCAGGAATTGCCTTTGCTGGACAGGAATTTCACATGGTCTAATAATCAAGATCCACCCATCCTCACAAGAATCGACAGAGCCTTTATTAATGCAGATTGGGATCTCAGTTTACCGGATACAACTCTATATACTATACCCAGGGTAACATCTGATCATTTTCCTTTGAAGATTCAGGCATCTACTACTATTCCAAAGTCCAAGATTTTTCGTTATGAAAATAATTGGAAGTTCAGAACTGGCTTCACCGGGTTGGTCACCGAAGCTTGGAGTCACTTCCCCTCCTACAGGGACACTGCAAAGTGTTTTTGACGTAACCTGAAACTGTTGAGGAAAAATATTGGGACGTGGAGAAAAACCTTTCAAGCAGATAGGGAAGTGTTGGAGGCAAATAAATTCACCCTGGCCTTTTTAGATTGGCTTGAGGAAGGACGCCCACTGACAAAGCTTGAATGTTTCTTCAGAGAAATGGTCAAACAGAAAATTGAAACCTTGATTCATTCCATTGCAGTGGCAAGCCAGGCAACGAGGAAAAGTAAACTGGTGTGTCCTTGGGGATGAAGATACTAGATTTTTCCATGCCAGAGCGTCGGCAAAGCTGAGAACTAATCAGATCAAAGTGATTCAGCATGATGGACTTCCGCAATACACCCAGGAGGCGAAGCAAAAAATCATGACTGATTATTTCAAAAACATCATGGGAACAGAAGTGAGGACTACTCCAAATTTTGATATCCAGGGGTTGTACCCCCACGCTATTAACTTAGCATAGCTGACAATACTTTTCAGTGAACAAGAAATCTTGAGTGCTATTACAGATATTCCTAGGGACAAAAGCCCTGGACCGGAAGGTTTTGGGTCAGGATTCTATCAAGATTTTTGGCCTCTTATCAAAGAGGATATTCTGAAATTCTTTGATCAATTCTTCTGTGGTAATACTAAACTAGAAGGACTTAACAGATCATATATGATTCTACTTCGCAAAAAGGATAATGATAGCTCTCCGAGCAACTACAGGCCTATTTCTCTCCTTAATTGCACGGTTAAATGGATCACCAAAATCTTAGCAGCACGGCTGCAATCTTTGATCAAACTCCTTGTGGATGAGGACCAGACTGGTTTTGTCAAGACAAGATGCATTGCAGACAATTTTATGTATGCAATGGATTTAGTTCAGACCTGCAAAAAAAGGAAGAAGAAGGCTATGATTCTCAAGCTGGATTTCAGTAAAGCTTTCGACACGGTTTCTTGGGATGCTCTTTTTACAATCATGCATATTAGAGGTTTTGATAGCAAATGGATCTTATGGATGAAGGAGCTTCTTACATCGGCTAAAACAGCAGTTTTACTTAATGGGATTCCAGGGAACTGGATCAATATTAAAAGGGGGCTGCGGCAAGGGGGTCCTTTATCGCCTCTTCTCTTCATTGTGGTGGTTGATGTTCTCCAACAAGCTATAAAGAAATCTGCAGCTAATGGATCTCTTCGACACCCAGTGTTAGAAGACCAGCCCTGCCCAGTTTTACAATATGCAGATGATACTTTGATCGTCATACAAGGGGAAGTGGAGCAGGCAAAAATCCTGAAGCAAATTCTAGATGACTTTGCAAGCACTACTGGACTAAAAATAAACTTCAGTAAATCAACCTTTGTTCCAATTAATCTTACAGTGCGTGAAAGCGAGGAGATTGCTAATGCTCTAAACTGTGATGTGGCCTCTTTCCCACAGGTATACTTGGGGCTTCCTCTCTCTGACTCTAAGCTCCCAAAAGAGGTTTTTCTACCATATATCTCGGTTGTTGAAAGCAGAATTGGCTTTTCACTTCATTTCATTACACGTGGTGGGAGACTCACTTTGACAAAATCTGTTCTATTAGCCCTGCCAGCCTTCCTCATGTCTTGTATCAAATTACCGCAGTGGGTAATTGAGGAGCTTGAAAGATTGATGAGAGCTTTCTTCTGGAAAGGGAAAAACTCTGTAAATGGTAGCGACTGTCTTGTTGCCTGGGACTATGTTTGCAGAAGCTATGAAGAAGGTGGGCTTGGTATCAACAACTTGCGAATTCAAAATGATTGTTTGCTGACAAAATTTGTCCACCGTATTTTAACTCAGCCCAACTCGCCTTGGGCCAGATGGGTGATGGCTACACACCTGCAAGGTAAAGATTTTGGAGACAGGCCAACCACCCAAACCAGAGCGTGGAAACAGATGTGGGGGTTGATTGACACCTACAGAAATGCTACATGTGTTCAGTTGGGTGATGGGATTACTACCTCTTTATGGAAAGATAAATGGACGACTGATGGTCCTCTTTGCTTCCAATTTCCAGCTTTGTTTTCACACACCACTAGGCCAAATATTTCAGTTGCGGACTGCTGGAGGGACGGAGTTTGGACTATCCCTTTTAACCACATCACCTCAGACCGGGCCGATCAAGAAAAGGAAGCGTTGTTTCGGTTCTTGGGCACATGTAATTTGCAAAACCTACAAGGCGATAAGAGGGGATGGCGTTTTGACAAGACAGACTGTTTTTCAGTAAGTAACCTCTACAACATCATGAACTGGGGCGGTATCAGGCAGGAAAGTGCTGAATCTATATGGAGATGTGCAGCACCTAAAAAAGGTAAAAATTTTGCCTGCCTTCTGATCAAAGGAAGGATCAAAGTGAGAGTTGTTTTACTCCGTCAGAATATTGTGAATGACGAGAGATGTGCCTTTGGCTGCAAGGAAAGGGAGACTACTGAACATTTTTGCTCTGAATTGTGGTAGAACAATTCAAATCCTTGCGCTCTTAGGGATTAATTTAACCAACTGCGAGAAGCTTACAAATATCTTTGACACCGCAAGAGAGAGGTGCCCGCCTCAGAAAAAGAAAGCCTGGACTTTAGTCATTAAAGCTGCTTTATGGAGCACTTGGTTGGCAAGAAACGGGAAAGTTTTTGATGATGCTGAAATTCCAGTTCACATAGTTGCCAAGCAATGCATAGACACTTGCAAGCTTTGGACTATTAGAGCCAAACATGAGGAGAAGGCTTCTATCCAACATTGGCTAGCAGATTGGACTGTTTAATTTCCCTTCTCTGTGTGTTCTTGCTTTTCCTCTAGATGTTTTCTCTCCCTGTAATCTCTTGCATGTACAACTTTGAGCTGCCTTAGCTCCCCTTTTTTAATAAAATTTATTTAGGTAGGGGGAAACCCCTTCCGAAGTTCTAAAAAAAAAAAATTGGGTGGATCTGGAAGGCAAAATCTATTCCCATGTTGAAGTTGTTTTGCTAGCTTCTTCTATCTGGTAGGCTTAACACAAGGAACGTGCTGAAAAGGAGACATTTTAAAATCAGGAGTGATCACAACTGCCCGATGTGTTCAAGTCCTCCAAAAGGAACTCTTGACCATCTGTTCTTTAGATGCCCCTTTAGCTCATCATACGGGAATGGATTGGGGGTCAATTGGCAGCAAAATAGAGACAGACTGGCGATTGTGTCTATGGCAAAAACAGCTTGGTCGAAACCAATGTTTATTTTTCACGAAAACGCAAAAGCCTTGCGTTTCGATGCATTTTTTTTTGATCGGTTTCGATGCATTGATAAACCAATGTTTATGGACGTGCTCATGTATGGCTCCTAGAACATCCGGAAGGAGCTGTTCAATGGAATTCCCCCAACCTTGCCTTCATGGAAGGAGAGGTTTATGGAAGATTTTGGCCTACTGTTCATAGAGACTAAGTCCTCGCTGCACCCCTTTATTGTTTCCTTAGCAGATAGACTCCAATTATACATCAAAGGAATCTATGTACGTAGTTAACCTTAACATACTCCGTAGCATAAATACATAATGTGTGCCAATGAAACAGATCAAACCTGATAAAACAAGTTAGTGCTAACATAGAAGTTGTGTTTCAACAAAAGTGTCAAACACATGGAGAACATTATAACTCACAACGTAACCGAACTTCAAGTATGAAATCATGTGAAAGTTTATAAAAAAAACATATTATCAAACAGCAACGGAGACTCTAATCATGGTGCATTACTGTATAGATTACTGCATTGCTCAGAAAATAGTGTATGTCCTGAAACAGAAGTTATCTGAATTCCACTGAAAATGCTACACAAAATGCAGTATGCCTTAGAAAGAAACAGCCTTCACCCACATCGAAATCAATACTGGAAGCTAGAAACCGGTATACCAAGGTACGAACCTCCAGGCGTCACTCACTAGCAATCAACCGGAAGGCGTCCATGTCGCACGCAATCTGCAGAACGAGAATCAGTCCCGGAGGTTCCAATCGGCAAAAGTGTCAGAGGACGAGAACGGCCTAAGGAGCAGACCTGCCGGTGGAGACGCGGAGCGGCTAGGCGAACCTCAAGGAAAGCAAGAATCGCAGTTAGGTATCCCGCGAGCGCGGCGCCGCCGACCGGCAGGGGTAGCGGCGGGCGGCGGCCTTCCCCGCTTCTCTCTGTTTTGTTTTAGGGAAAGTTCAGATCAGAGGTTCAGCAGTTTTTTTGTGTACTTGATTGGGCCTATAACAAAAGTATGGCCATATAGGCCCATACGTAGTCCGTAGTACTGCTGAAGCCCACCATCCTGCACAGAAAGCCCAGGAGGCCGGATCGATTGGCCATACTCCTATGAAACAATTCATTTGTCATACCCCATTCAGTTCTGCTGAGTGATACTACTGGTGATTGTTTGATTTTGCACCCACTCGAAGGAAAACAGGTGAAAAGAAGTATGCGGACCAAGTCCACCATAGAAAGAGACGTAACGCTACAGCCGCCGCCTCAAGAGAAAATCCTAGCCGCATCCACTTCAATTTTTTCCATATATCGGTTCCTCCTTCTCCGGCTAGCTTCGCCGGTGTCGGGAGGAGTGAGGAACCCAATTTAAACGTGAAATTTTTGATAAAATTAGTCTTTTCAGTATTCTATGTTAGATTTTTGGTAGCCGTTTTTTTTGTTGGTTTTCCCTTAATGGAGATGACATCATCTGTAATAAGTGATCTTCGGCCTTTCGTTTAATGATGAGATCTCCTTTCCGACATCAATGATAGTGTTGAAAGATTACAATTATCTATCTATGAGTGTTCAGATCTTGCTTCGCCAGATTGATTTTAGATATTTTTTCATGGTTGTCGCGAGAAGGATTATCCTCGTGGTTTTTGTCCTGGTTGCTACGTCCTCGACAATGGTGATTTGCACTCTCGGCTCCCCATCGACATCGACAAGGCTCATTGGTTGTTATTCCCTGACATACTGGTGTTGCTACTCTTGCTGATCGATTGGCCATATGAAACAATTCATTTGTCATACATACTCCATTCAGTTCTGCTGACCCACGTACGAGTAGCTTCAGACTGTGCCAAAGTCATTAACAGTTTGGAAGGAAACTATATGGGTAGTTTCTTTTTTTGAGGAACACAGTACAAACGCAGACGCTCACACGTACATACACTCACCTCTATGAACGCACACACTTACACCCTACCCCTATTAGCACCTCTGGACGACTGAGCCGGTGGATTGGATCTTGACATTGACAAAGTCACCACAGGTGCCTAGTTTCAGTAGTGTGATTAGTGAAATAAAATCTAGATCGCTCCACTTCAATGCCATCTCTTTTGTGCATGAAGGGAGGTCGTCGAACATGGAGGCACATGGCCTAGCTAGAGCCACTCTCAACCATGATGTTGGTCGCCATATCTGGCTAGCTCAGGCTCCAGATTTCTTTTGTATTCCTATAACATTAATGTTGAATAAAAATGGTTGATGTTTCTCTAAAAAAACATAATCCATTCATTTTTGCTGAGTGATACTGGTGATTGTTTAATTTTGCACCCACTTGAAGGAAAACAGGTTAAAAGCAGTATGCGGACCAACTCCACCATAGAAAGACGTTACAGCCGCCGCCTCAAGAGAAAATCATAGCCCGCATCCACTTCAGCCTCCTCCATATATCGGTTCCTCCTTCTCCGGTCGGCTTCATCGGTGTCGGGAGGAGTGGGAAACCCGTTTTAAGCGTGAAGTTTTTAATAAAAGTAGTAGTCTATTGGGGTTTTGGTATTTGTTGGTTTTCCCTCAATGGAGATGACATCGTCTGCAATAAGTGATCTTCAGCCTTTCGTTCGACGATGAGATCTCCTTCCCGACGTTAATGGTGGTGTTCAAAGATTACAATTATCTATGTATGAGTGTTCAGATCTTGCTTCGTCAGATTGATTTCGGATATTTTCTCATGGTTGCCGCGAGAAGGATTATTCTCGCGGTTTTTGTCCCGGTTGCTACGTCCTCGACAATGGTGATTCGTACTATTGGCTCCCCATCGACGTCGACAAGACTCATCGGTTGTTATTCCCTAACATACTTGTCGATGTTGATTGACTACTTTAATGGTTGCACGCGTGCATGCAACCTTTGCTAGTAGGGAAATGACTATAAGGGCACGACTAATGACAGCAGGCGCTGAGGGGCGCACGCGATTGCTTTTTTTAGTAGCGGTCGGAAAACGTGCACGCGACCAGTGAGCCTGTAATGACAGTGTGTTCACCGAACCGGCATGCGACTAGTGCGTGGGGACCACCTTTCCAGATGAAAAAAAATGCCAGCAGCGGGTTCACATGGCCACACGTGACATGTACGTTGTTAGTGGCACCGCGCTCAATACGGGCACGCGACTGATGTTTGTGAGTGTGCGTACCTAACAAACGCATTACAGTCTACTTTTTATGAGTAAGCACGATATCTTCAATGGCTACACTGTATAAGACGATAAGCTTAGTGTAAATGCACCAAATTTGATGCTATATATATGTATGTATCCGTCACACTTCCAAAACACAAATTTTCGCGAAGATTTTCATCTATTGACCGTGGGAAACTCCTATGGCAGAGCTTCTCGAAGATGTCTTATGATTATATCTCTTTAGCTAGCGCTTATAATACATCTTCGAGGAGCTCACATTAGGATCAGATCACACACAACATGGAGATTAATTAACTAATTATAGGGGGAGGTTTATTGGCAGCGTGCCACAGAGGCGTCACGCGGCTAATAATAACGGCAGCGCACCCAACGCGCATGCAGCTAGTAACTCGTCTGTTTATAACGCGCCTCCTACCCCCCCACCCACCCGGACCTCTCATTTCCTCCTCATTTTGTACCCGAGAGCCAACCCTAACCGCCACGCGTCGCCGCCCGCGCCATCTTCCCTGCTCGCGCCCGCACCCGCGGTGCCGCAGATTGGTAAATATGCTATACATGTAGATTTAATTTGTTGTATATTTGATTTGTTTGCTACTATGTAGATTTAATTTGTTGTATATTTGATTTGTTTGCTACTATATGTAGATTTTGTATGATATATTTATACTGCCCGATGTTTAGGTTTTTTTTTTGCAGTGATCATATGGGATGGTATCAGCTAGCTTTGTCATATGCACAAATACAAATCTTGTGCATCATACTTGGCACGCTGATCCCATCCTTGTGATTTATATGTCCAATGTAAATATATGAGGCCTTATTTGAAGTTGATCATTTTAAATCTCTAGCTAGTATTTTTTGTGTCATATGGTTGATAATTAGTTTTTTTGGTAGTGATCATGGGGTGGTGTCAGCGAGCCTTGTCATTTGCACATATACAAAATATTGTGCATCGTATTTGGCTCGCTGACCTCATCCCTGTGGTTTTCTGGGTTCAATATATATATGAGGCCTTATTTCAAGTTAATTTCTGTGTTCAATAGATTTGTATTCTACAATATGCTATAATTGTTAACATAACACAACGTTATATATGCAGCAAATGGTTGCTTAATTGCAGCGGTTTGCAGACTGTGGGTAATATAGGTGCAAGGATAATAAAATTATATTCTTTTCAATGAGGATTATAAAACTATGTCGGTATGTTTTAGTCTAATTAGTTAGTTTGTTCATATATATATAGTTGCATTGACTTGTATCTTTAATCTAATTATTATTTCTTCCATAATTGTGTTTAGGGTATCCCATGTAGCACAAGGTGTGACTTCATGGAACATTAACCATTTGGAAACGTTTGAAGTTGTCATCCAGCAGAACACACTGGCTACACCGGACAGGATCTTTGTTGTTGAAGTCACCAATAAGGCGAATCAAACATATTTCCATGGGCGTAGTTCGAAGGAGATGATATAGCGCTACGGGATGGAGCCAGGGACTAAGTTATATTTCTACTTGGATGGCTGATACAGGGAGACTTTCTTCCACTACAAATATCGAAATGACGCCTCCTCATCTGATAATGAGTTCCACGACCCAAGGGATTCCGACGGGGTCATTATTCATTACCCACCCGTGAAGCCAGAGCCAAAGCAGGAGGAGTGATTTGATCACTTGGCTATTGCGCTCATTGTAAATAATGACTTGGTCGCTAGCTTGGTAGGCTTTAGCTAGTGTAATGATTGGATCTATGTATTATGCTCAATGCAACTTGATCACTTGCGACGACTCTGTAGTGTTATTAATGATTTGATCACTTGGCAATTATATATTTGTATATCTGTTGCTGATAGGTAATGGTTATATATGTTGCAACTTGCTGTGTAAATCAGGGGACAGGTGTCAACACCCGGATTTTTACGTCCGGATGCCTATTATATCATTCATCGCAATCCCAGGAATATTGTTGTTGCGAGATATAATAGCTAAGTATCACAGTCATCATTTATTACAACTCATAAAGTCTTACAACTTGAATCACATGATCCATATTACACGAATAGTTGATCTATCGATCAACGAACAAACACAAGTCCAAAGCGGAAGCGTAAAGATAAAGGGACTCTGTAGTCCAGGCCAACGCTTGACGTCGGAAAGCTCCTAGTTGTCATAGGCGTCCTGCTGGTCATCCTCGCGATAGTTCTGTTCATCATCGTATTTGAATAGCCAGGGACAAAGCCGTAAGTACTTCAAGTACTTGCAAACTAATACCATTGTAAAATGCTAACTCTTGGGGTTAAGCTCTATTTTAACTCGCATAAGCCATATTTTAGTTTATAAGTAGTGGATCATGTACTAACTACTCAAGTGGGAACATTAGTGTCATTCCCACACAATGGTTGCCATTCTAATAAGTCACCAAGTAACCATTCATATTCACTAAAGTTTTCAAAAAGGCTGACACTGGAAACCCTTCCAACCGTCCGTAACCGTGGACACGGCTATTCGAATAGATTTACACTCTGCAGAGGTTGCACACTTGTGCCACAACATTTGATTTCATCCGTCGGAATAACTCCGAGTCACCGTAACACAGCGGATCATCAACCCTAACCTTTCACTTACAAACCTTAGTATGAGCACCTCTCCCCATGAGCTTGGCCTCCCATGAAAACCAACTGTTAACCGGGAACTGCACAGGGCTTGGCCGTATAATTCACCTCAATTCACATCAGTTCTCAACAACGGAGGCAGCCTCAGCATAACCCCTATGATGTGTGTTCAGAGGGAACTCATACTAAAATCTATAAACTTCCAGTTAAGCCCTACCCATAATCAGGTATTGTGGGGGTACTCAAAATTGGAAAGGTATCGCATTCAACCAATATCAGGTTTTCATCAAAAATCACTATCTTCTCTTGTTCATATTCAACCCCAAATCATTCCATGGAATGCTCACCATTCCAAGGCTTCAAATTCAAACTCTTTCATATGTTCCCATCTAGAGTAGTCAAGTTTTTAGTAGTTTAGCACTAGCACTAGTCATGAGGGGTGCTACATTGCTTTGCTATCTATAAGACTAACTTTGCTACTCTAGTAGTTTTATTCAACTATACCATTTGAAATCAACTCTTTGAAAAACACAACAAGTAAGACTTGTATGGTATAAATGTAGGATAAGATTGTATGAAGAAACATAAGAATCATGGTGCCTTGCCCAAGGAGGGCTTTGCACTTTTGAAAGAGTATTAGCTTGCCTTGGTAGTTCTCTAGGTTTTCTTCTTCCTCTTCTTGGTAGAATTCTCCTTCCTCTGGGTAATCTCCGGTGCTAGCGTCTAAATTGGAATACGAGGTATAATCACTAATCATACCCAAAGCTAGACTCAACACATCATTACATCACACAAACTATGCTAAGCACACACATAAAATAATTAGGTACATTGGTTTCTAGATTAAAAATAATTTCCTCTCATTACATATGTAATTACTAATTTCCATTTAGTTCTTGAGGAAGATAAATTCCTCTCATTGAAACTTTCTTAAGATTTAATTTCTCAAATAATCATACATGAATTCATATTGACCTAAGCCAAACATTCATTTATCATTATTTGAGAAAATGATTTAAGTGAGGTAAATCACCTCATACCATTTTATAAATCCTAAATATTTTAAATCCCCAAATATTCATATAGGAGTGTTTGGACCAGAGGTGCAAGCATCTCATGAACTTATTTGGGACAAGATTTAAATGAAGGGAAATCCTCCATATGATTTTCATAATAATTTTGGGACACTATCACTTACTAAACTAGCCATAGTGTCCATTAATTAATCTAGGGCATGATCATTCAATGTGACCACACCATTTTCTTGCATAAACAATTAGTGTAAGTTAATTGTGAGCTATAGGAGTTGGAATTATTCAATTATCTACTTTGGTTGATTTTTAATAATTATTCTAAGGCAGAAAAGTCCCTGCCTTGTTTATTTTTCCATTTTAATTCTATAATAAATCTAGGGTTCAAACCAGTGGCATTGTGTAGATAAAATCCTAAGCTTTCCAAATATACAAAGTTTGTTAAATTTGGCCAAGCCAAACAGATTCTATGCATTTTCAAAGTTGGGTCCAGTATTGAAATTGGTTTAAATTTATTTAAACAAGATTTAACTAAAGGGGCCGGCGGGAAAAGTTAACGGGCCAGGTTTTTAAACTAACGGCCTGCTCAGCCCAACAGCGCATCTGGTGCGAGTGGGCCTGACAGCGTGGGTCCCGCATGTCAGCGGCTCTTAAACGGCGACGAGCTGTGGTGCGTTGGATTAGAACGAGATCGAACGGCGCAGGCCGTCGTCGTCTCCGGCGAGAAGGAACTCACGGCGGCGGCGGTAGGGGGTCGGAGAGCGCGTCGGAGCTCCGCGACGGCGGCGATGTTCTGTTCGAGGTTGTCGAGGACGAGGAAGAAGCCCGTAGCATGGCGTCGTCGGGGCCTCCTTCTCCGGCGATTGCTGCAGGGCTTCCGCGGCAGGATGCGTCGATTGGGCGCGGTAGTGGCTAATCGAGCATGGTGAGGTGCGGGGAGGTCGAGGAAGAAGAGGGAGGCTGGCGGTGTGAAGAGATGGTCGAGGCGAGGCCTCCTTTTATAGGCACGATGGTGGCCGGGGTGCTGCGGCGAGGTCGACAAGGGCGTGGCCGCTCCAGAGGTCTAGGGGGCTAGGCGACGACGGGGTCGTGTTCACGACATCACGGTGAAGCTACGAGCGTGAACGGCGCGGCAAGGGGACGCGTAGGGTTGTCGGGTTCTTGCTCGTACTGGCGCGGCCGTGGCAGGCGCGCTCGTCCTCGCCGGCGTCCTTGGTCGCCAAGGCATGACGTCGGCGTGTCCGGCGAGCTCCGCGTGGCGAGGAGGGTACCAGGCGCGCGGGTTTGGTCGGGGTACGGCGAGGCGGCGAGCGCGCGTGGCCGTGTCGCGCGCGACCGTGCACGGTGACGTCGCCCATGCCGCTCGCGGCGTACGCGCCTGGCGCGTCGTCCGGGGCTTGTCGCGTCCTCGCGATCGATGGCGAGTACGGGCGATCTTCAGGGATCCTTGGCGAGCTACTGGACATGGTGGTCGTGGCGATGGTACGAGAGGGAGAGGGGAGGTGCGTCGGGGCGAACGTGGCCGGCATGGCCATGTCCACGCCATGTCTGGCCCTCTCTTGGTGTTTCTTTGGCATGGGTTCGGTGTAGGGTTGTCCCCTGGTCATGGCTAGGGCAAGTGATGGTCAAGTGGTGGCCTAGTTTGGTAAATTTCGAAATTGTGATGATCTTGTTTTTAATAAAAAGTCTCTACTTTGCTTGATCCTATCTCTTGATACAAGATGAATTTGATATGGTCTCCTTTACAAAAGTTGTTCATCTTGTTGGGTACTTGGATGACATGCAAAGATCTAGATTTGTTTAGTTTAGAAATTTTGAAATAGAGAGGCTCAAAGTGGTGACCAGATTATAAAGGTCAAAAATGACCATTATCTCATGTGCTCCTATTTTTATTCTTGGCTTTGATTTAATTGGGGTTTCTTTGATTCTCAAGGTTGTAGTTACTCTTTAATATCATATTACAAGTATTGGTGAAGATCAAATGGGTCTATGGTCAATTTTACAAATTTGACATGAACCATATGTTAGGGTTTTTAGTGTTTTATGAATATTTGATTTCTTTCTCTTTTTGATTTAATTGGTTGGTGATCATTACTTGATCACTCTAGGGTTTTGGAAATCATCACATACATTAAGTAACAATCATCATGGCATATCACTCAAAATGCACAAGTCCTATGCAGGGTACTATATGCAAAGTAAAAGTTTTTGTTGGTTCTGAAATTTGGGTAATTGGATTTGTTCTTCTTCCTTTATTTGAAAATTGGGATGTTACAAACCCTTCCCCCTTACAAAAGATCTCGTCCCGAGATCTAAAAGAAACAAGTCTAGGTACTAAAGAGATCTGGGTACTCCTTCTTCATATCTTCCTCCCGCTCCCAAGTGGCTTCATCTTCGGTATGATTGCTCCACTGTATCTTCAGAAACTTGATGCTTCGGGTGCGGGTGGTTCTGTATGCTTCTTCCAAAATGCGTATTGGAACTTCGCGGTATGTTAGGTCATGGTTGATATCTACCGAACGGTGATCGATGTTCTTGAATACGTCGGTCTTCTCTGGACTTCTAAGCACTTCCGGAGGAGTGAGATGTGGAATACGTTGTGCACAGCTGCCATTTCTTCCGGAAGTTCTAGTTGATAGGAGACTTCTCCTCGGCGGCTGAGAACTTTGAAGGGTCCGACATACCGGGGTGCAAGCTTCCCTTTGAGTTGAAAACGTTGCATTCCTTTCAGGGGTGACACTTTGAGATAGACAAAATCTCCGATCTCAAAGGTCATCTCTCGCGTCTCTTGTCGGCGTAACTCTTCTGTACTGAGCTGTCTTGAGGTACTCTCGGATCTTGTGCACCTTCTCTTCGCTTCTCGAAGCACAGCAGGTCCAAATACTTGGCTCTCTCCGACTTCGGACCAATTCGGGGGTACGGCATTTCCTTCCGTACAAGGGGGCCATCTAAACTGGCTTGGTAACTGTTGTTGTAAGAGAATTCTGCGTATGGCAGACAGTCCTCCCACTTGGATCCATATTCCAGTACACATGCCCTCAGCATGTCTTCCAATATCTGGTTGACTCTCTCGGTTTGTCCATCCGTCTGTGGGTGATAGGCGGTACTGAAATTCAGGCGGGTTCCTAGTCCTTCATGCACCTTCTGCCAGAATCTTGAGGTGAATTGTGAACCTCTATCTGACATTATTGACTTCGGGGTTCCGTGTAGAGCGACTATTCTAGAGATGTACAGCTCCGCTAACTTTGGGCCTTGGTAGGTGGTCTTGACAGCGATGAAGTGGGCTACCTTGGTCAATCTATCAACAACTACCCAGATGGAATCATTTCCTTTGCTGGATTTGGGCAAACCGGTAATAAAGTCCATTCCTACAGAGTCCCACTTCCATTCGGGAATCCAGGGGCTGCACAGTCCTGCGGTCGCGGTGTTCGGCCTTGACTCGGAGATATCACACTTGGCGATGTAGCTTCCGATCTCCCTCTTCATTCCATGCCACCAGAATGTTCCTTCAAATCCTGGTACATCTTGGTACCCGGGGTGGATAGAATAAAGGGTATCATGGGCTTCCTGCAATGACCTGCTTCAACTCGAGTCCGATGGTACGCACAGGCTCTTTGTACCAAAGGACTCCTTCTTCATCTACGTGAATCCCGGTGCTTTTCCTGCAGCTATCTGAGTCTTGATGCCCTCAATGCTGGCATTTCCCTTTGAGCTTCCTTGATCTGGCCAACCAGGGTGGGTTGTAGCTCCATGTTGGCTAGAAATCCTTCACTAACTAACTCCATTCTAAACTGCTCAAACTCCTGGTATAGGCTGGGTTGTTCCTCGGCTATCATTGAGTTTAACTGACATGGCAGTCTACTCAACGCATCCGCCACCACATTGGCCTTGCCGGGGTGGTAGTGGATCTCCATATCATAGTCCTTGATCAACTCTAACCATCTCCGTTGCCTCATATTCAGCTCCTTCTGAGTGAAGATATACTTCAAACTCTTGTGATCAGAATAAATCTCACGATTACCCATGAGGTAATGGCGCCACACCTTCAGTGCTAAAACTACAGCTGCGAGTTCGAGGTCATGGGTCGGATAGTTCTGCTCATGCTTCGTTGCCGGGACAAATAAGATATCACCTTTCCTTCCTGGCACACATCCAAGACCAATCTTGGATGCATCGCAGTAAACGTCAAAGGGTTTGGTGATATCCGGCATGATCAGGATTGGGGCTATGGTCAGTCTAAGCTTGAGTTGTTGAAAACTCTCTTCACATTTGTCCGTCCATTCGAACTTCTTGTCCTTCTTCAACAACTGGGTCAATGGTCGAGCGATGCTCGAAAGCCTTCTACAAACGCGTAATATCCGGCTAATCCAAGAAAAGCGCGGACCTCGGTGGGTGGTTGGGGTTTCCATTCTGCAGGTCTTGATTTTGGCGGGGTCTACAGCAATTCCTCCTGGACAGGATATGTCCCAGGAATCCTACTTCCTTCAGCCAAAATTCACATTTGCTGAACTTAGCATACAACTTATGCTCTCTAAGGGTCTCCAGGATAGCTTCTAGGTGTTGCTCATGTTCTTCCTCGGACTTGGAGTAGAGTAGGATGTCATCGATGAAAACGACAACAAACTTATCCAGAAAGTTCATGAAGATCTTATTCATGAGATTCATGAAATAAGCAGGGCATTGGTCAATCCAAATGACATGACATTGTACTCGTACAATCCATATCTGGTGGTGAAGGCAGTTTTGGGAATGTCGATGCACGAATCTTTAGGTGGTATCCTCCAGGTCAATCTTCGAGAATACTACGGCACCGGTCAGCTGGTCAAACAAGTTGGGCAAGGGGTATTTGTTCTTGATGGTGACATCGTTAAGCTTACGATAGTCCGTACATAAACGGCACCATCCTTCTTATCCACAAATAACTGGGGATCTCCATGGTGACGCACTTGGTCGATCAGACCTTTGGCTAACAGTTCATCCGTTTGCTTCTTCAGCTCCACGAGCTCTGCTGGGTTCATGCTATAGGCTCTCTGGGCTATAGGTCCGGTTCCGGAATTAACTCGATGATGAACTCGATATCCCGATCTGGGGGCATACCGGGTAAACCTTCGGGAAACACATCGGGATATCGACAAACGACCCGATCTGATCCAAAGTTGGCTTGGCTACACTCTGGTTGCAGGTAAATTTTCGGGTAGCAGTTCGGAGACATGCTCTACTATAATACCGGTGCTACTGGTCATGGTGATGGCTTTCTTTGCACATCAATCATTCCATGATGCTTGGCCATCCAATCCATACCTAGCACTACCTCCAAACCTTTGGTTCCCAAAATTATCAGATTGGCATAGAATTCTACTTCATGTATTCTGATGGGTACATTTTTACAAAATTTTCTGGCTTTAGTGGTTGACCCGGGGATTTGAACTATCATGACATGTTTCAAACTGAGAGGTTGAATTTTACTGGTTGATGCAAAGTCTTCGGTGACAAAAGAATGAGATGCTCCGGAATCAAACAACACTCTGGCAGGTACTGAGTTAACAGAAACACCCAAAACCACATCTGGTGCTTCCTGGGCTTCTTCGGCATTCATGCGGAAGAGACGGCCGTTGCGGTTATTGGGGTTGTTGGGGGCGAACTTCTTTCCGGTGGAGACGCGGCGTTGCTGAACAGGTGCACGGTGTTGCCGGCGAGCTTGGCAAGCCTCTTGGGGCACTCGTTGGAGTAGTGTCCCACTACACCGCACTCATAACAAGTGATGGTGGACTTGTCCTTGGTAGCGACGGGAATGGCGTTGCTCCCAGTCCTTGGAGCGGTGTTGGTGCTGTTGTTGTTGTTGTTGGGGGCTCGCATTGGCGCGCGGTTGAAGTTGTTGGTGTTATTCTGGTAGTTGTGGTGGTTGTTGTGGTTGTGGTGGCCTCCTGGCCTGGGGTTTCCCTCCGGGAAAACCGGGGCGTGAAGTTTGCATCTGGGGTTTGTTGTTTGGGCAAAACCTCCGCTTGAGTGAGGCGATACTTTGGAGTATTGATGGGCCCACTCTGGCATCATGCGGCGTTGCGGTTTTCATTGGCTTGGTTCAACTTGCCCTCCATCTGGATGGCGGAGTCAACAAGGGCTTCAAGGTCGCAAAGGGGATGTTGACTAGGACTGCATCTCATCATGCAATCCGTTCAGAATCTCTCTTGCCTCTTCTCGGTGGTGTCGGTCATCGGGGCGTACCTTGACAAGGTAAGGAACCTGTCGCGGTATTCTACCACCGTCATCCTTCCTTTCTTCAGTTCGCGGAATTCATCCCGCATTTTCTTGATGAGACCCGGGGGCACATGGTACTTGCTGAACTTGAGCTTGAAATCTGCCCAAGTCATGACTTGACCTTCATTCATGGCACGGGTGCTGGTCCACCAGCTCGGGCTGGTCCGGCAAGGTAATGGGTTGCAAACAGGACCTTCTCATTGGCTTCGACTCCGGCGACCTCCAAGTTGTTCTCCATAGTCTGAGCCAGTCGGCGTCGAGGGGTTCTTCGGTCTTGCTAAACACCGGAGGGTTGGTGTTGGAAGTTCTTAAGTTTGGATCCGGGGTGATCATGATTCCCATGGCCTTGATGAGCAAGGTTTTGCAGTGCTGCTATGTTGGCTTGACGTTCAGCTCTTTCCGTCTCCCTGTCTTGAAGCAGGGTTTGCAGCAGTTGCATCATGGCATCATTGTTGTTGCGATTGGGAGGGGTCATCTGAATATACAGAAGATTATGGGATGAGGGGGAAATGTCTAAGGTTTATTTTGAGTGAGTTTTAAAAACTTGTAAAACTTGAATGCTTTAAATGACAAACACACACATTCATTCATTCATTCCACATAACACATTACAAACTAACATACCACACTTCCATGGTTTTAAGAACCATTTCTCAGGCTACGATACAAGGGACGGGATACACACTCATACCCAGGGTTTTAAGAACCCTTCATGCTAAGATACACGGGACGGGATATAACTCACACCTACGACGTGATCCAGTGCGGCTACCCTCATCCTCTATGTCGATGGGGACAACATCATCAGGTCCTGGCTCCAACGCGTGTCCTCCTCCTCAGTGAACCCGTCCTCCTCAAAGTCGTCATCGTCACTCGGGCGTCTCCTCCCTGAAGGTCGGCACCGGCCTCGTCTTCCTCCATCTCTCTCAGCTGATCCTCCTGAGCCTTGACAGTGGACTCAAGAGACGCTATCGTGCGCGAAGGCGTGTAATGGTAACATCCTTCTTCGCACACTTCAGACGAAGCTTGTTGCGATCCTTGGACAGCTGCTTGATGGCATCGCCATGAGTGACCAGTGCAAGGTGAGTCCGGTTCGCGTATGCACGGAAGTTGTCTAACTCCTTCTGAGTGTTGTACAACATGTAATCCAGATGCTCAGCATGGTGCCTCAGCTGTGGGTGCGACTGCAGCGCCATAGGCACACCCATAGCATCACGCCTCACGAGGTGCGCAAAGCGGGATGCAAGTAGGCGCACCACGTTCTGTCCACGAGGCGTGCAAGTGCCTCCTGAAGGCCACGTGCAAGACCATCGAGCCAGTTGCTCTCGCGGATGGAGAAGAGGATCCTCTCCGAGGTGGGAGGCTCCAGCTTGCCCCTCAAGTCGGCGGTGATGATCCACCGCAACTCGCCTCCGACCTGGTCGTTCATCTGGATCCCGTGGAACTCGGGGTGGGGGCGGCCAAGGAAGTCAGAGAGTGCGTTGAGGTCATGCTCAAAGATCAAGTCTCCACCATTCCCCAGCTGATAGAACTTGGTGTTGAGGGGTTCAGTTGGCTCCATCTGAAAGTGAAAAAAGGATGGGTGTGTGAGAGAGTGAGCAAGTGTGACAAACTTTTAAGTAGATTCAAGTAAGAAAAGCTTGATTTCACCAAATTTTGAACAGGCCTCAAAGACAAGAGTATGTATAAGTTTTCATAAATATTCATTTCATTTTGATATCAAAGATAGGTTTTTATGAACGCCCATTCTAACTAAGGTTTTCTAAGGTCAAACAATGGCTCTGATACCAACTTGTCAACACCCGGATTTTTACGTCCGGATGCCTATTATATCATTCATCGCAATCCCAGGAATATTGTTGTTGCGAGATATAATAGCTAAGTATCACAGTCATCATTTATTACAACTCATAAAGTCTTACAACTTGAATCACATGATCCATATTACACGAATAGTTGATCTATCGATCAACGAACAAACACAAGTCCAAAGCGGAAGCGTAAAGATAAAGGGACTCTGTAGTCCACAGGCCAACGCTTGACGTCGGAAAGCTCCTAGTTGTCATAGGCGTCCTGCTGGTCATCCTCGCGATAGTTCTGTTCATCATCGTACTCGGCCATTTGAATAGCCAGGGACAAAGCCGTAAGTACTTCAAGTACTTGCAAACTAATACCATTGTAAAATGCTAACTCTTGGGGTTAAGCTCTATTTTAACTCGCATAAGCCATATTTTAGTTTATAAGTAGTGGATCATGTACTAACTACTCAAGTGGGAACATTAGTGTCATTCCCACACAATGGTTGCCATTCTAATAAGTCACCAAGTAACCATTCATATTCACTAAAGTTTTCAAAAAGGCTGACACTGGAAACTGTATGGCCCTTCCAACCGTCCTAACCGTGGACACGGCTATTCGAATAGATTTACACTCTGCAGAGGTTGCACACTTGTGCCACAACATTTGATTTCATCCGTCGGAATAACTCCGAGTCACCGTAACACAGGCGGATCATCAACCCTAACCTTTCACTTACAAACCTTAGTATGAGCACCTCTCCCCATGAGCTTGGCCTCCCGGTGAAAACCAACTGTTAACCCGGGAACTGCACAGGCTTGGCCGTATAATTCACCTCAATTCACATCAGTTCTCAACAACGGAGGCAGCCTCATAACCCCTATGATGTGTGTTCAGAGGGAACTCATACTAAAATCTATAAACTTCCAGTTAAGCCCTACCCATAATCAGGTATTGTGGGGGTACTCAAAATTGGAAAGGTATCGCATTCAACCAATATCAGGTTTTCATCAAAAATCACTATCTTCTCTTGTTCATATTCAACCCCAAATCATTCCATGGAATGCTCACCATTCCAAGGCTTCAAATTCAAACTCTTTCATATGTTCCCATCTAGAGTAGTCAAGTTTTTAGTAGTTTAGCACTAGCACTAGTCATGAGGGGTGCTACATTGCTTTGCTATCTATAAGACTAACTTTGCTACTCTAGTAGTTTTATTCAACTATACCATTTGAAATCAACTCTTTGAAAAACACAACAAGTAAGACTTGTATGGTATAAATGTAGGATAAGATTGTATGAAGAAACATAAGAATCATGGTGCCTTGCCCAAGGAGGGCTTTGCACTTTTGAAAGAGTATTAGCTTGCCTTGGTAGTTCTCTAGGTTTTCTTCTTCCTCTTCTTGGTAGAATTCTCCTTCCTCTGGGTAATCTCCGGTGCTAGCGTCTAAATTGGAATACGAGGTATAATCACTAATCATACCCAAAGCTAGACTCAACACATCATTACATCACACAAACTATGCTAAGCACACACATAAAATAATTAGGTACATTGGTTTCTAGATTAAAAATAATTTCCTCTCATTACATATGTAATTACTAATTTCCATTTAGTTCTTGAGGAAGATAAATTCCTCTCATTGAAACTTTCTTAAGATTTAATTTCTCAAATAATCATACATGAATTCATATTGACCTAAGCCAAACATTCATTTATCATTATTTGAGAAAATGATTTAAGTGAGGTAAATCACCTCATACCATTTTATAAATCCTAAATATTTTAAATCCCCAAATATTCATATAGGAGTGTTTGGACCAGAGGTGCAAGCATCTCATGAACTTATTTGGGACAAGATTTAAATGAAGGGAAATCCTCCATATGATTTTCATAATAATTTTGGGACACTATCACTTACTAAACTAGCCATAGTGTCCATTAATTAATCTAGGGCATGATCATTCAATGTGACCACACCATTTTCTTGCATAAACAATTAGTGTAAGTTAATTGTGAGCTATAGGAGTTGGAATTATTCAATTATCTACTTTGGTTGATTTTTAATAATTATTCTAAGGCAGAAAAGTCCCTGCTTGTTTATTTTTCCATTTTAATTCTATAATAAATCTAGGGTTCAAACCAGTGGCATTGTGTAGATAAAATCCTAAGCTTTCCAAATATACAAAGTTTGTTAAATTTGGCCAAGCCAAATAGATTCTATGCATTTTCAAAGTTGGGTCCAGTATTGAAATTGGTTTAAATTTATTTAAACAAGATTTAACTAAAGGGGCCGGCGGGAAAAGTTAACGGGCCAGGTTTTTAAACTAACGGCCTGCTCAGCCCAACAGCTGGTGCGAGTGGGCCGCCTGACAGCGTGGGTCCCGCATGTCGGCGGCTCTTAAACGGCGTTACAGAGCACTGTGGTGCGTTGGATTAGAACGAGATCGAACGGCGCAGGGCCGTCGTCGTCTCCGGCGAGAAGGGAACTCACGGCGGCGGCGGTAGGGGTCGGAGAGCGCGGGAGCTGCGGCGCGGCGATGTTCCGGTTGTGGTCGACGAGGAAGAAGCCTCGCGGTGGCGTCGAGGCGGCCTCCTTCTCCGGCGATTGCTGCAGGGCTTCCGCGGCAGGATGCGTCGATTGGGCGGCGGTAGTGGCTAATCGAGCATGGTGAGGTGCTGGGGAGGTCGAGGAAGAAGAGGGGAGGCTGGCGGTGTGAAGAGATGGTCGAGGCGAGGCCTCCTTTTATAGGCACGATGGTGGCCGGGGTGCTGCGGCGAGGTCGACAAGGGCGCGGCCGCTCCAGAGGTCTAGGGGGCTAGGCGACGACGGGGTCGTGTTCACGACATCACGGTGAAGCTACGAGCGTGAACGGTGCGGCAAGGGGACGCGTAGGGTTGTCGGGTTCTTGCTCGTACTGGCGCGGCCGTGGCAGGCGCGCTCGTCCTCGCCGGCGTCCTTGGTCGCCAAGGCATGCGTCGGCGTGTCCGGCGAGCTCCGCGTGGCGAGGAGGGTACCAGGGCGCGCGTTTGGTCGGGTACGGCGAGGGCTGACGCGCGTGGCCGTGTCGCGCGCGGCCGTGCACGGTGACGTCGCCCATGCCGCTCGCGGCGTACTGGCGCGCGTCGTCCGGGGCTTGTCGGCGTCCTCGCGATCGATGGCGAGTACGGGGGATCTTCTGGGATCCTTGGCGAGCTACTGGACATGGTGGTCGTGGCGATGGTACAGAGGGGAGAGGGGAGGTGCGTCGGGGGCGAACGTGGCCGGCATGGCCATGTCCACGCCATGTCTGGCCCTCTCTTGGTGTTTCTTTGGCATGGGTTCGGTGTAGGGTTGTCCCCTGGTCATGGCTAGGGCAAGTGATGGTCAAGTGGTGGCCTAGTTTGGTAAATTTCGAAATTGTGATGATCTTGTTTTTAATAAAAAGTCTCTACTTTGCTTGATCATATCTCTTGATACAAGATGAATTTGATATGGTCTCCTTTACAAAAGTTGTTCATCTTGTTGGGTACTTGGATGACATGCAAAGATCTAGATTTGTTTAGTTTAGAAATTTTGAAATAGAGAGGCTCAAAGTGGTGACCAGATTATAAAGGTCAAAAATGACCATTATCTCATGTGCTCCTATTTTTATTCTTGGCTTTGATTTAATTGGGGTTTCTTTGATTCTCAAGGTTGTAGTTACTCTTTAATATCATATTACAAGTATTGGTGAAGATCAAATGGGTCTATGGTCAATTTTACAAATTTGACATGAACCATATGTTAGGGTTTTTAGTGTTTTATGAATATTTGATTTCTTTCTCTTTTTGATTTAATTGGTTGGTGATCATTACTTGATCACTCTAGGGTTTTGGAAATCATCACATACATTAAGTAACAATCATCATGGCATATCACTCAAAATGCACAAGTCCTATGCAGGGTACTATATGCAAAGTAAAAGTTTTTGTTGGTTCTGAAATTTGGGTAATCGGATTTGTTCTTCTTCCTTTATTTGAAAATTGGGATGTTACAACAGGCCAATACTAGTCGTGTGCCTTCTGCATGTGATACGTCTCCAACGTATCTATAATTTCTGATGTTCCATGCTTGTTTTATGACAATACCTACATGTTTTGCTCACACTTTATAATGTTTTTATGCGTTTTCCGGAACTAACCTATTAACAAGATGCCACGGTGACAGTTCCTTTTCTGCTGTTTTTGGTTCCGAAAGGCTGTTCGGGCAATATTCTCGGAATTCGACGAAACGAAGACCAAACATCATAATTCACCGAGACGGACCAGGAGGGAGTCATAGGGGAGGCCTGGGCCCCCACACCATAGGGCCGCCCGGGCCCGGGCCGCGCCGGCGTGGGGAGCGCCCTGGTGCCCCTCTGCGCCGCCTCTTCGCCTATAAGCCCTTTCGAGCTAAAAACGCGATACCGATTGACGAAACTCGGAAAGACTCCGGGCGCCGCCGCCACGAAACTCAATTCGGGGACGAATCTCTGTTCGTGCGCCCGGGAAGTGCCCCCTGAAGCCATCTCCATCGACGCCACCGCCTCCATCATTCTCCGTGAGTAGTTCCCCCATGGACTATGGGTTCTAGCTGTAGCTAGTTGGTATTCTCTCCCCCATGTACTTCAATACAATGATCTCATGAGCTGCCTTACATGATTGAGATTCATCGATGTAATCGGTGTTGTGTTTGTTGGGATCCGATGGATTGTTACATTATGATTAGTCTATCTATAAAGTTTGTGAAGTTATTGTTGCTGCAATCTTGTTATGCTTAATGCTTGTCACTAGGGCCCGAGTGGCATGATCTTAGATTTAAGCTCTATACTTATTGCTTAGATTGTATCTACAAGTTGTTTGCACATGTCTATGGAACCCGAGGCCCCAAAGTGACAGTTGGGACAACCGGAGGAAGGCGTAGGTATGAGGATCACATGTTTTCACGGAGTGTTAATGCTTTGCTCCGGTGCTCTATTAAAAGGAGTACCTTAATTTCCAGTAGAGTCCCTAGAGGCCCGGCTGCCACCGGTTGGTAGGACAAAAGATGTTACGCAAGTTTCTCATTGCGAGCACGTATGACTATATATGGAAAACATGCCTACATGATTAATAGACTTGATATTCTGTCTTAATGCTATTTCAATCCTATCAATTGCCCAAATGTAATTTGTTCACCCAACACTTGTTATTGGAGAGTTACCACTAGTGTAGATAGCTGGGAACCCCGGTCCATCTCTCATCATCATCATATACTCGTTCTACATGTCATTGGAAGTAGTATCAACTATTTTGTGCCATTGCTCTCATATTACCGCTCTGTTGTGTTATACTGCTCTTATATTGCTGCTTTCACATCACTCCTGTTACTAGTGCTTTTCAGTGCAGCTGAATTGACAACTCAGTTGTTAAGGCTTATAAGTATTCTTTACCTCCCCTTGTGTCGAATCAATAAATTTGGGTTTTACTTCCCTCGAAGACTGTTGCGATCCCCTATACTTGTGGGTTATCAAGACTATTTTCTGGCGCCGTTGCCGGGGAGGCATAGCTCTACTCATAAGTTCACTTGGGGAGTACACTCTACCTCTCTCTCTGTTTTTGTTTTATTTTATTTTGTTTTGCTTAGTTTACTTTTGTCTAGTTTATTTGTGCTTAGTTTATTTCTGTCTAGTTTTATTTTGCTTAGTTTACTTTTGTCTAGTTTATTTTTGTCTTATTTTATTTTCCTTATATACCCGAAAATCCATAAAAATTTGAAAAACCTAAAAATTTAAAATTGTTGCTATGGGAGAACCTACAACCTGTTTGGAGCTTATAGCATTATATAATAATTATAGAGAATCAAGAATGGGTAAAGTTATGAGTGCTGTGATAGAAAAATTGAATACAATTGCTAAAATCTTGCTTAAACGCCATGATATAAACTGTTGCTCTAAACAGGATACTAAACATCTTAAATTTCAATGTAGCTTTAGTGAGGAAGTTTTAATTAAGAACTATAATTGGAATAGCTATATTCATTTTGGGTTCGAAGAGGTAGAACAATTTGTCTTATTTATGGGAGCCTCTGAGATAGAATCATTCATGTCTAAAAATTATGAAACTTGTGTTGTTTGTAAGGACCTTAAAGATTATGTCTCTTATATCCTAAATTTTTGCATAGAAAGTTACAGAGATAATCCTTATATCATTGATTATAAAGAGTGTAGAAAGTTGTAGAACCCTAATATTTTGTTTCGTTTCGTTGTTTATTTCGGTGACCCTCATGGGGTATATATAGAAGTACAGGAGGGAGCAGACTTGGAGTAGAAGATGATATCTCTAGAGTTCTAGTCTATCTCTATATCCTATATGTATTCTAACATTCCCCCTCAGTCGTAGCGGGAGTGAAGCGGACGATTGCGACTGAATATGAAGTCCCGCGCTTCCGTCCTCTTCTCCTCCTTGTCATCATTGGCGTCCCCTTCTGGTGCCTTCTCTTCCCTCCCGCAGTCACAGCGGGAGTGTCGTGGACGCAAGTGATGACACGGACGCTGTCGACTGGAGTTGTTGCCAATGTGTAGCTGTAGACATTGTCTTGATGTCGATGTCGAGGTAGCCGATCGTGATGTAGCCGTGGTTGAGGTAGTCGTGGTCGATGACGTAGTCGTCATAGGTGGTGTATCCGCCTTCGCCGGAGGCGCAAAAAAATTGCGTGATTTTTGTTTTCTTCCATTTTTTGTTTGTTTGGACGGAGCTGCAGTCGGGGCCGACGTTTTGCACCTTAAAAGGTACCGTCGGGGGCGACGTTTTGCACCCTGAGGGGTACCGCCGCGGGTGTCTTGAAGATTTCAGAGGACGCGGTCATATGTGAGACCACCAGTTTTGCCAGGACTGGAGGAAGCCCACCAAGCACACACGATTTTGCCAGAACCATGTACGCGGTTGTGGTGTGTCGATGCAGTCTTAGCCGTCGGACGCGGTCGATGCCGTCGTCGGTATCATGTCGTGTTGTGGACGCGGTCAATGCCGGCGTCATGCCTTGCAGTTATACTGTCAAAGGGCGTTGTGCTCGTATGTCCAGCATGTGGACGATGTTGTGTGGTGGCGGCGGTGTGTTGACGGCGATGTGGATGATGACCACGGTGATGTAGACCTTGGAAATGTAGCGTCGGCGATGTCGGGGCAGCAGGAGTGTCGACGATGTGTCGCTTGGAGGCGTCCCTCGCAGCGACGATAGTGTCGATGCCGTGCTGTTGGAGAAGTCGATGAAGAACTTGCATCTGTTTCCACACCGGCCTGCGTGTGGTTGATGTCGCTTGTCGTAGATGTGCTCGACGATCTTGGCGTAGCCTAACGTAGTCGTACAGCTTGATGTCGTGGCTCCTGTCGATGGTGTCGGCGTACGGGTCGTTGTCGATGTAGGCGTGCGCGCGCAGTGGTGATCGGCGTGGGCACGATGAACCTCCTTTTGCCCTGCATGCCTCTTGGCTCCTGGACGTGAAGCGGGAGCTGATGAAGACTGTGCTTGCGCGTGGACGTCGTCCCTCGTGCCGATGTTCATGCCGTGCTGCTCCCATCTAAACGTCTGCGCAAGAAGCAGCGGACGAGTTTGTATGAAAACGCACCCGGTGTCGATGTAGACTGTAGATTGGATCTGGCACGGACAACTCTTTGGAGCCATGCTCCGCATGGCCGTGGCCATCCTAGCCTGGTTCCGCCTGTCATCTTTCCGGACAAACCTGGCCGCCTCTCGCCATGTGCCGCGCGAGCATCGGCCGCTGTGCTCGAAGACGAGGCCGATCTTGTGCCGCCGATCGTGCACCGCTGTGAGAAACGATTTCGTACTGATTTCCACCGGAATTTGAGGATCATGATCTACAAATTTATTTGGCTAAAGTGGATCTAACTATAGAATTGAAAATTTCTAAAATTGAATCTAAGATCTGGACTAAAGAACCGATCCGCGATCATTGATCGAGACCGGGTGCCGCGCCCCCGAGGAGAGATCTCCCCGAGGGCAGCGCGATGCGGAAGTGGTAGGAGGACCTAGGATCGGCGCCGCGAGGCTAACCGCTCTGATACCATGTAGAAAGTTGTAGAACCCTAATATTTTGTTTCGTTTCGTTGTTTATTTCGGTGACCCTCATGGGGTATATATAGAAGTACAGGAGGGAGCAGACTTGGAGTAGAAGATGATATCTCTAGAGTTCTAGTCTATCTCTATATCCTATATGTATTCTAACAAAGAGAGACTCATTAATGCACAAGAATGCACTCACAATTTGCAGGAACCAGTGGAAGAAGAAATTGATGAACCTGAAAGCTCATTAGATGAAAAAGAGGAGGAAATTGATGAACCTGAAAGCTCATTGGATGAAAAAGAAGAGGAGAGTGATGAACAAAAGGAGGAAGAATGGATTAGCTACCCATGCCAACCTTCCAATGAGAGTAACTCTTTAGCTCTTACACTATTTGATTGTCCTCCATGCTTACCGAAAGAGGATGAATGTTATATGCATGTGGATTCTCTTGAAATATTACCTATGAGTAAAACTTGTGAGAATAATTATGCTATTGTTATCTATGATAATACATGCTATTTTGATAAATCTTATGATAATGCTTTGTTTGTGCCTGATGACGAAATGCATGGTACTAAAGAGTTTTGCTTGGCAAATGTTTATGATAAATCTCTAGATGATGGTCCTATGTTACTTGATAATATTAATTGTACTACTAATGAAAATGGGATTGGAGAGTTCTTGACTTTATCTATGAGTCCCATATCTTTTGAGATTGATCAATCATCTTGTTATATTATTGATAAAAGTGGGTTTGAAAGTTTTAATCCTATTATTTCTGAGCTTGATAAAAACTATGTGTTTGTGAATCATGAAAAGCATGCTTTATGTGATAGTTATATTTTTGAGTTTATCCAAGAAGCTACTGAAAATTATTATGAGAGAGGAAAATATGATTGTAGAAATTTGCATGGTACTAAAACACCTCTCTATATGCTGAAAATTTTGAAGTTACTCTTGTTTTATCTTCTTATGCTTGTCACTTTGTTCTTCATGAATTTATTTGTGTACAAGATTCCTATGCATAGGAAGTGGGTTAGAGTTAAATGTGTTTCATACTTGCTTTTTGATGCTCTTTTTGCGCAACCTTATGTGAGCATCATTAAAATTGCTGAGCCCATCTTAATGGCTATAAAGAAAGAACTTCTTGGGAGATAACCCATGTCTTTATTTTGCTACTGTTTTGTTGTGTCTTGGAAGTTGTTACTACTGTAGCAACCTCTCCTTATCTTTATTTTATTGCAATGTTGTGCCAAGTAAAGTCTCTATGGTAAAGTTGATGCTAGATTTGGATTTGAAACAGATTTCTATCTGTCACGAATTTGAGCAGAACTCTGTGTAGGAAACTCAGAAAAATCTGCAAATTTACGTGCGTGATCCTCAGATATGTACGCAACTTTCATTAGTTTTAAGTTTTCTGATTTGAGCAACGGAAGTACCCCGTAAAAATTCGTGTTTACTGGCTGTTCTGTTTTGGCAGATTCTGTCTCTGTTTTTTGCATTGTCTCTTGTGGACTTTAAGTGAGGCTTTCTAGACGTGGAGAGCTGTAGCTAATGTTTTATTGAGTTCTTGCAATGTGTCACTACAGGACCAAAGTGGATTAAAGTTTTTTGAGTACTAACCCCTCTAATGAAGTTTATGAGAAGTTTGGTGTGAAGGAAGTTTTCAAGGGTCAAGAGAGGAGGATGATATATGATCAAGAAGAGTGAAAAGTCTAAGCTTGGGGATGCCCCGTGGTTCATCCCTGCATATTTCAAGGAGACTCAAGCGTCTAAGCTTGGGGATGCCCAAGGCATCCCCTTCTTCATCAACTTATCAGGTTTCTTCTATTGAAACTATATTTTTATTCGATCACATCTTATGTGCTTTACTTGGAGCGTCTGTTTGTTTTTATTTTTGTTTGTGTTTGAATAAGATCGGATCCTAGCAATCCTTGTGTGGGAGAGAGACACGCTTTTTCATATGAACAATGGTGTTCTTAGCTTTATTTTAATGTTCATGGCGGAGTTGAAAACCGCTGCACTTATTGATATTTGGTTGGAAACAGAAAATGCTTCATATTGTCTTGAATAATTTGACACTTGGCAATTGTTTTGAGCTCTCAAGTAGATCATGTTTCTCTTGCATCATGTAGTTTAAACCTATTAGTGGAGAAATATCGTAGAGCTTGTTGAAAATTGGTTTGCATGATTGGTCTCTCTAAGGTCTAGATATTTTCTAGTAGAAGTGTTTGAGCAACAAGGAAGACAATGCAGAGTTTTATAATGCTTGCAATACGTTCTTATGTATGTTTTGCTGTACCGGTTTATACTTGTGTTTGATTCAAACAACCTTGCTAGCCCAAAGCCTTGTACTGAGAGGGAATGCTTCTCGTACATCCAAAACCTTGAGCCAAAACCTATGCCATGTGTGTCCACCATATCTACCTACTATGTGGTATTTCCTGCCATTCCAAGCAAATACTTCATGTGCTACCTTTAAACAATTCAAAAGCTATTATCTCTTATTTGTGTGAATGTTTTATAGCTCATGAGGAAGTATGTGGTGTTTTATCTTTCGATCTTGTCATTTACTTGACAGACTCTCAACAATGGACTAGTGGCTTCATCCGCTTATCCAATAATTTTGCAAAAAGAGCTGGGGGTTCCCAGCCCCAATTAATTACAACTTTCACTAATAATTCTCTTCACGTGTTTTGCTCTGATCTATCAGTAAGCAACTTAATTTGCAAATAGACACTCCTCCATGGTATGTGAAATGTTGGAAGGCACCCGAGGATTCGGTTAGCCATGGCTTGTGTAAGCAAAAGGTTGGGAGGAGTGTCATCTAATAATGAAACTAAAATACATGTGTAAACAAAAGAGAAGAGGGATGATCTACCTTGCGGGTAGAGATAACGTCCTTCATGGGAGCCGCTTTTGAAAGTCTGGTTGATAAGGTAGTTAGAGTACCTGCTACCATTCGTTGACAACAACAAACACCTCTCAAAATTTTACTTTTATGCTCTCTATATGATTTCAAAACTTAAAAATCTCTAGCACATGATTTTATCCCTGCTTCCCTCTGCGAAGGGCCTTTCTTTTACTTTATGTTGAGTCAGTTTACCTACTTCCTTCCATCTTAGAAGCAAACACTTGTGTCAACTGTACATTGATTCTTACATACTTGTTTATTTGCATTCATCATATTACTTCGTATTGACAATTATCCATGAGATATGCATGTTGAAAGTTGAAAGCAACTGCTGAAACTTATATCTTCCTTTGTGTTGCTTCGATGCCTTTACTTTGAATTTATTGCTTTATGAGTTAACTCTTATGCAAGACTTTTCATGCTTGTCTTGAAAGTACTATTCATGAAAAGTTTTGCTATATGTTATCTATTTGTTAGCAAATATAGATCATTGCCTTGAGTCACTTCGTTCATCTCATATGCTTTGCAATAGTATGATTAAGATTATGTTGGTAGCATGTCACTTCAGAAATTATTCTTTTTATCGTTTACCTACTCGAGGGCGAGCAGGAACTAAGCTTGGGGATGTTTGATACGTCTCCAACGTATCTATAATTTCTGATGTTCCATGCTTGTTTTATGACAATACCTACATGTTTTGCTCACACTTTATAATGTTTTTATGCGTTTTCCGGAACTAACCTATTAACAAGATGCCACAGTGTCAGTTCCTGTTTTCTGCTGTTTTTGGTTCCAGAAAGGCTGTTCGGGCAATATTCTCGGAATTCGACGAAACAAAGACCAAACATCATAATTCACCGAGACGGACCAGGACACCGAAGGGGTCGAGGGCAGGGGCCCCCACACCATAGGGCCGCGCGGGCACTGGCCGCGCCGGCCTATGGGGAGGCGCCTGGTGCCCCTCTGTGCCGCCTCTTCGCCTATATAAGCCCTTTCGACCTAAAAACGCGATACCGATTGACGAAACTCAGAAAGACTCCGGGGCGCCGCCATCGCGAAACTCCAATTCGGGGGACATAATCTCTTCCGGCACCGCCGGGACGGGAAGTGCCCCCGGAAGCCATCTCCATCGACGCCACCGCCTCCATCATGCTCAGTAGTTCCCCATGGACTACGGGTTCTAGCTGTAGCTAGTTGGTATTCTCTCCCCATGTACTTCAATACAATGATCTCATGAGCTGCCTTACATGATTGAGATTCATCGATGTAATCGGTGTTGTGTTTGTTGGGATCCGATGGATTGTTACATTATGATTAGTCTATCTATAAAGTTTGTGAAGTTATTGTTGCTGCAATCTTGTTATGCTTAATGCTTGTCACTAGGGCCCGAGTGGCATGATCTTAGATTTAACCTCTATACTTATTGCTTAGATTGTATCTACAAGTTGTTTGCACATGTCTATGTCCAGAACCCGAGGCCCCAAAGTGACAGAAATTGGGACAACCGGAGGGGAAGGCGTAGGTATGAGGATCACATGTTTTCATGGAGTGTTAATGCTTTGCTCCAGTGCTCTATTAAAAGGAGTACCTTAATTTCCAATAGATTCCCTAGAGGCCCGGCTGCCACCGGCTGGTAGGACAAAAGATGTTATGCAAGTTTCTCATTGCGAGCACGTATGACTATATATGGAAAACATGCCTACATGATTAATAGACTTGATATTCTGTCTTAATGCTATTTCAATCCTATCAATTGCCCAACTGTAATTTATTCACCCAACACTTGTTATTGGAGAGTTACCACTAGTGTAGATAGCTGGGAACCCGGTCCATCTCTCATCATCATCATATACTCGTTCTGTCATTGGAAGTAGTATCAACTATTTTCGTGCCATTGCTCTCATATTACTCTGTTCTTTGTACTGTACTCTTGCTCTCATATTACTGCCGCTTTCACATCACTCTGTTACTAGTGCTTTTCCAGTGCAGCTGAATTGACAACTCAGTTGTTAAGGCTTATAAGTATTCTTTACCTCCCCTTGTGTCGAATCAATAAATCTGGGTTTTACTTCCCTCGAAGACTGTTGTGATCCCCTATACTTGTGGGTTATCAGCATGCTGCTAGTAAACTTAGTGGCAGCGGTCATCTAGCGCACACCACGGTCTGGAAGTACTAGCCACGTGCCGGCCCGTCAAGCGACTAATAGCTAATACCATTAGCGAATTACCAGTCGCGGGCCACCACCCGCGGCTGGTAGCCCAAATTGGCACGCGACAAGTAGGTTTTTTTCTACTAGTGCTTGGCATTGCGGCTCAAATTAAAATTATAGGAGAACCTTCGATAATATTTACAGATCTATGGTTTGTTATCTATCTTTGGCTGCCTTCGGAAAAGTACAAGATTGTCTTTTGGAAGAAGAAAGAGTTTGAAGACCTCTAAAATTTTTCTAGTATCTTTTAGACTTTATTTTGTAATCGTTGTATACAGCTCGTGTATCTCTACCATGTACTACATATTTGTTATTGTTAATATATGTGGTATCCTAAGGTATAATAGATGCCCCCCCATGGGGGTCTCATAGAGATTTGAGCTTCTAAGTCGTTGGATCTTGGCAGCAGCTCTTAGGCAGTGGATCTTGTCCGTCCAGTCTGGTGCAGCCTCCCATTCACTGCCCCTAGATCAAGCCATGCAACGGCCGCGGTCTACCCGCCTGCAGCTGCGTTCGGGACCCACGTTTCTCTGGGTCCACTCGTCATTCGCATGGGGTAACTTTTGGTTGGGTCAGGCGTGACCGGAGCGTGAGATAGCCAGCGGGCAAAGCCTCCCCCAATCCGCGTCCTCTCCTTTCTCCCCAATCCCCTCTCCTTCTCCACCCAGGAATCCTCCTCCCACCCTCTTGCTCGGCCGACCGCCCCCGCCTTCTCCACCCAGCCGATTGCGGCTCCACCGGCCGGAGGCCACGGCGGCCGGATGACACCGAGATCAACGAGGAATGGGGAGGCGGCGCGCGAGCTCGAGGTGGAAGGAGACCATGGTGGCTAGGGTTTCTCGATGCGCGTGGGGAGGGCGCCGCCAGGCCATTGACGAGCACTCTCGCGCTCCCATCACCATCCGCCACCGTGTCTCCGGCGAGAGGAGGAGTCCACCATTGACGAGCACGATGAGGATGAGGTCGCGCGGGGGAAGACATAGTCGGGCTTGCACAAGGTGCTTGGCCTCCTCTGGGGCTTTTATTAGTAGAGATGTTTTGGGAGCCCAATGTTCTTCCAAACTGAAACTTCCACCATGATGCATGGCTTTAGTTGGCTGCCCAATGTTCTTCTCGAATCCCATCTCGGGGGATTCAGGAGATCGCCTCCGTGAAAGGACACGGATGTCGCCTAGAAGGGGGGGTGAATAGGCGATTTAAAACTTTTACGAGATGGGCTTAACAAATGCGGAATAAAACTAGCGTTTACTTTGTCAAGCCCAAAGCCTATATACTATTGTTCACCTATGTGCACCAACAACTTATTCTAAGCAATACAAGCGACAATGTGATAGCAAGATATACAAACTTATGCTAAGCAAAACAAGCAACTATGTGATAGAAAGATATATAACTTCAAGCACGATGGCTATCACAAGGTAAAGTGCATAAGTAAAGAGCTCGGGTATAGAGATAACCGAGGCACGCGGGAGACGATGATTTATCCCGGAGTTCACACTCTTGCGAGTGCTAATCTCCGGTGGAGAGGTGCGGTTGCTTAGTGCTCCCGAACGCCACAAGAGGCTCACCTTGAGGTGTGGTTGCTCGATGCACACCAACGCCACAAAGGCCTCACCCCAAGATGCGGTACTCACACCACAAACCGAACGCCACGAAGGCGCCTCACCTAAATCTCCGGTGACCCTCGCCACAAAGGCCTAGGTCACGGTTCCACTAAGGGATTTCCTTCGAGGCGGAAACCGGGCCTTACACAAAGCTTGGGGCACGCATCCACAACTTAATTGGAGGCTCCCAAGAAATCGCCACAAAGGCCTCAAATCCGTCTAGGGTTCCAAGAACCCAAGAGTAACAACTTTCTTGCTTTCACTTCCACGAATCACCGTGGAGAACTCAAACCTATGCACCAAATGCAATGGCAAGAACACCACAAAGATGCTCAAGTCCTTCTCTCTCAAATTCCAACAAAGCTACAAAAGCTATTGGGGGAATAAGAGAGGAAGAACAAAGGAATTCACAAAGAACACCAAGATCAAGATCTAGAGAGTTCCACTCACAAAGAGATGGATTTGATTGGTAGAAGTGTAGATATAGATCTCCTCTCTCTTTTCCCTCAAATGGGGGCAAGAATCATGGAGGGATAGAGAGAAAGGGCAAGCTTCTCAAGAACAACAATGGAGGAGAGAGAGAGTAGAAGAAGCAACAGCCCAAGGAGGAAGAAGGGGGTATTTATACCCCCCAAGAAATCGAGCCGTTGGGCAAACCAGGGCCGGATATTCCGGCCTAAGTGAGGGATAATCCGCCCCCGGATAATCCGGCCTCGGGGACAAAACCAGGTCAAAATCCGGCCAAATATCCGCCCCCTATCCAGAGCTGCTTTTCGTCTGTCCTTAGCCAATTTCGGGGGCCGGATATTTTCGAAATATCCGGCCCGGATAATCCGGCCCGGATTTTCCAAAATATCCGGCCAAAGCAAACTGAAACACCAAAACTCAAACGGGCATAACTTTTGCATCCGGACTCCGATTTCGATGATCTTGGGCTCGTTGAAATCACAACAACGAGCTCTACAACAATATGCATAGAAACATCATAGTCCAGAAAAGGAGGATAGAAACAAATGATGAAAGGTTTGACCTATCTCAAAGAGACATACCGGTAAAACCTTCAATCTTGAAAATGCAACAAGTTGTCCATGCAAAAACCATCCTTGATGAACTAGAGCTTGTCATGAGAATAAGCACAAGCTCTAAATCATCACATGGATAAGATCCAAATAATAACCAAGAAAGATGATGCAAGGATGCAAGGTTTGAGCTCTCTCCGAATGATACGATCGAGTTACTCACTCGAGAGCCCTCTTGATAGTACGGCAACTAAACTATAAACCGGTCTCCAACTACACTATGAGACCGGTGAGAAAGAAACCCTATCAAGAGCAAACCTTATACTTGCGCATTCCACTTGAGCTTGATGACGACGATCTTGACCTCAACAAGATGGAACGCCTTTCTTGCTTGTGCTTGCTTGACGAAGTCTTGTAGATTGCTCCCCCATAAACCACCATGGGAGAGCTTCTTCTTCGCGCATCTTCACATATCCATGAACACCATATGGATGGCAAGACTCAAGCAAAGGATCTCTTCGAGATGGCTCATCTTGAACTTGCACTTCATTCTTCATTCTTCATCATATTGATGTCTTGAAGTAACTTGAGGGCTCACTTCATCTTCATCTTCAAGACATACTTGACACTTGATATCCTTCATCAATTTCTTCTTATTGCAACCTTGAAGCCAACAAATGGTTCAAGAATTGCCTATGGACAACTCCTATTAATATAACTCAATGCAAACATTAGTCCATAGGGATTGTCATTAATTACCAAAACCACACATGGGGGCTCCATGCACTTTCAATCTCCCCTATTTTGGTAATTGATGACAATCTCTTTGAGAGGGTTTATATAAGGAATTTAAGTAACAAACAAGTTGAATATATATAGAGCAAACTCCCCCATAATATATGCATGTGTGAATGACCTTGACTTTCATTGCATATATTGGCATTCAAAGCCTAGTGGAGTTTCCTCTAAATATTCAACTATGCAAAGCAACAAGATGCAATGCAATAAAGGCACTTGCTTAAGCACAAAGCAAAGACATAACCAAATTCCCTTAAACCCTCCAAACTTCTCCCCCATTGGCACCAATTGCCGAAATGGGTGAAAAATTTAGAAGGCCAATATAGTGAGAGATCCTCCATAGCGTGTGCATTTCTCATAATTTGAGTGGAATCAAATGCACATATCCAATTACGAATATTCGGAAGGAGTCACACCAAAGATAGGATCAAAGATTGCAAAAAGATAACAAAGTCAAGAAGCTTCAACAAATGAAGCAAGCAACCAAATGAACCACAAAGAAGATACCAAAAGAAAGAAAGATATTATGATAAGATCAAGAAGATTGCTCTAAATAATATGAGGAAGCTCCCCAAGGTTTGTGCACAAAACAAGACAATTTGCATTGGAGTATAAAGTGCACAAACGTGGAATCATCACTCCCATAATATCATTCAAAACAAAAGATACCAAGTGAATCAAACTCTAATGATCACCACAAAATAGTGCCTTAAATAGAGTGAGGAAGCTCCCCAAGGTACATGCATAAATTAAAATGTTGCATTTGAATACAATATGCATAACATGGAATCCTTACTCCCTCATTACCATTTAAAAACACAAACATTTGCAATAGATCATAGATAGAAAATTAAGCTTAACACTTGCAACAAACAAATGGTTGAGCAACAAGTAGGAGGCACCATAATAAAAGGCTCAACCAAGAGGATATGTGAAAGGCATGATAAAGCATATTATAAGACTATTGCAAGGATGAGCAAAAAGCATCATCATAGTCTTCAATGAATTATATTGCTTAGCATGACCAATCAACATGCAATAAATAAATAAGATATCAAAAGGAGATGTATCATCTCTTATGTGTATAAGTTTCTCTAAGTGAGCAATATCACAAAGATATTTATCCACAAAGAAACATGCACACACAAAATAGAAAAAAGAAAAATAGTATGATATCCAAGACGAAGTCATGCAATATACCAATAAGAATTTTTGCTTAATAGCATGGCCAAAGGCTCAATTTTATCTTATTGTACATTCATGAAATTCAACCACAATCATCTAAAATACATCACAAATATCAACAAGGGATAGAAGATAGTTGGGATGCATTGAGATAGGCAACAAGTATCACAAACGAGGATACCAAAAGAAATAACTAAATTTGCACTTTCATCTATATTGCACATGTGAGAGCCTTGAGGAATTGATATGCAATAAAATTGCTAGATAGACATATTTGGGATGGGTGAATCATGAGCATGATTTTATATACTTCCCAACATATGTACTCATCTCAAATTACTCACATTCGCAATAAAGAGGTTTCGTTAAGACTTTCGCAAGAAGCACAACATTTGCAAATCAAGAGATTCATGCCAAGATGCAACCACATGGTTGGATGCTAGAAAAATATGCATGAGAAGATACTTGTTACCGAGATAGCATTGGTGAGGATGTAGTAGATATGTGTTCGTTGACCATCCTAGCTTGCCTCAAGTTACCATTGAGTCACCACTTCTCCCCAAGAGTGAGACAAGCATCCAATGGATATCCATTGTACCTAACACAAAGATAAGTACAAAATGGTCCCCAAACTAATTGGGTCCGAAGTAGTTAGACACACTACAACATATAGGACAAACTCCACAATACTATGTGCATATAGATATGAAATTGAATTTCATGCACATCTTAGCCAAATTAGGATTTGATGGAGTTTACCCTATATATTGGATCAAAGAAAGTAACACATGCCATAAGATAGACATATATTAAATATGCATGCACAATACTTTCAAGAACCAAAGGAAGATACAATTTGGACAAACCACCAAATAAACCAAGAGACAATGGTTGGCCAAATTATATCAAAGAATCAAATCAACACAAGATTGACTCAAAGACTTATCTCATTATAAGAAGCTAATTAAACCTAAACACAAAGGAATGAGATAACCAACTCCCAAGAGAGCAAGGTTCCAACAAATAAACCAAACCCTCGAAACTTTTTATGATGGCACAAAGTACCAAAAATAAAATTTTATGTCTCCCAAAACCAAATTTTTGATAAAGATCAAGAGATGTTAAGCATTCTAATAATATAGAAGAGCTCCCCAAGTTTGGTGCATTATCAAGGATTTTTTATATGAATATAAAATGCACACAACTAGGATCATCACGCTACATATATCTTCTAACAATGCTAAGAAAGTTTGAATAGACAACTTAGATCCATAAGATGCAAGGAAGACACATGGGAGTCAAAGCACAACAAATTCATGGCAATAAATAAGGCAAAATAAATACAAGAGCCAATGTAGATATGATCAATAAATATCCACCTCATAATTGATTACCAATTGTCCTAGGACAAGAGGTATTAGGAAATATTTCCCGGTGGTAGTTTGTAAGTATACATAAGATCATATTTACAACGAACAAAGCATATGGTAAAAGATAAGAGTTAACCATCATGCAAAGATAGTTTCTTGATAGCTTCATTTAGTCATACCAACATGCAAGGCAATTAATAGTATTCATACCAACATGCAAAGCAATTAATAGTATTCATACCAACATGCAAAGCAATTAATAGTATTCATACCAACATGCAAAGCAATTAATAGTATGACTTGAAGCACATGGTTTTCCAAAAAGGTATTGAGGGACACGTTGTGAAAAACCATGCCAAGAAGAACTTTCACAAATAAGATCCACAAAGATATTAGCAATGAAGCCATTTAAGCAAATTAGAGCTTGTTTGAGCAAACATGCCACATAGGAGAGAGATAATTTACGGTATCAATTCTATGTGACACAACCTCAAATGTTCACATTTCCTAGGCTTGTAATATGCACAAAGCTTATTACTCCCCCATAATGTGATAAATAATATATTTTCACACGAGGCAAATAAGATCCAACTAGAGATATTAATGGACATTGGAATTTGAATTTCTCATGACGATGACATACCACATAGAGACTAGATAATCTTGCAATATCAATTCTAAGTGATATTCCTCATGTACACACATTGTTAGGATCATGAAATTCCCAAAGGAATATCACTCCCCCAAAACGGGATAGTCCATTAATCTCTCATAAGAGCCATATAAGATACAACAAGATGCAAAGAGGCTCCAACATAAACACAAGTACACGGTGTGCAACCCAACATACATAGACTTGATTTCTCAAGAAAAGCAAGTAGGAAGCACAACATATACAAACACATGCTAGGAACAAAACTAACACATGCAAAGGGGCGAGTAACTTTCAATATAAGTGAGTTGAGAACATGTTACCGCAAGGAGGAACATTGGGTATATGATAGAAGTAAGATAACCAAAAGACTTGGCTTGAGATAATATAAATGATGAAGATCCCTTAATTCTTCATGATGTAGCCAAGTCTCCAATGCCCTCCAACAAGCACCTATTGATCAAATTTTGGATTGTTGGTCCCCAACTAAGTTGGGTCCTAAGAGGTTAGTCACAATAGGCTTGGCAACCCAAATGGTTCTTTTCTTGACACCACTTTGAGCACCAACATATTTGGCAAACACATTGCCACCCTCATCCTTACGAAGAGAATAAACATCATCAATGGTGGTAGAGTTGGATGAGGTACCAATAGTGCACAAGGAGGAGATGTGGCCCTTCTCACGGCATATGTAGCAAGTTCTTTTCTTCTCCTTCTTCTCACTAGGTTTCTCCACAATGGGAGCATTGGCTTGTTTCTTCTTGGGAAGTGGCATTTCTTCAACTTGAGGTTGAATATGAGTTTGAGCTTGGGGCCGCTTCCCTTTTTGCTTCTTCTTCAAAGGGCAAGATCTAACATGGTGCCCTTCAATATTGCACTTGAAGCAAACAATCTTGGCCGGGTCTTTGACTTGTACTTGGCCCTTCTTCTTGTTGTTGTTCATGGACTTGTTCTTGTTGTTGGATTTGAAACCAAGTCCACTCTTGTCATTGGGGGATTGTTGCATACTCAACATCGTGTCAAGTTTGCATTTCCCTTCATGACCCTTTACCAAGTCATTCTTCAAAGAAGTGACTTGTGCCTTGAGCTCTTTGATTTCCTCTACATGGTTAGTAACAACACAAGTACTAGAGGAAGTAGAATCTTCATTGTTAGAGCAACAAGGCAAGGAAGATAATTCATCACAAGATTTAGCAATATTATGAGTGGATGAATTACTAGGACTAGCACATGGCAATATAGCATTTTGAGTAGTAGTGCTAGTATCCACATGAGGCTCACAAGGTGTTGCCTTAGATATGATAGCCTCATGAGCTAACTTTATCCTATCATGAGAGGCTAGAAGATCCTCATGGGAGCGAGAAAGCTTTCCATGATTTTCTTCCAATTTCCCATAATTGCAAGTTAGCAATTCAAGTTGAGCCCTTAGCTCAACATTCTCCTTCAAGATAGATGCTTCACAAGAAGTAGAGTTAGTAGCACAAGCATCAATATTAGTAGTAATAGGAGAAGGCAAGTTGGCATGCCCTTTTAGATAAGAAGCTTTAAGTTGCTCATGCGACTCGGTGAGTTTGGCGAGCGCACTCTCAATGACCCTTGAGCCCTTTTTGAGTTGCTCAAAATCCTCAAGGAGTTTAGCATTAACAAACACAAGCTTATCATTTTTTAGCTTTAGTTCATTTGCCATCTCAAGAGCTCTATCATGGTTTTCCTTTTCTCTAGACAACTCTAGAGCAAAGGTCTCCTCAAGAGCTTCCTTGATGGTTTGTTCTTCTTCAAGTTCATTTTTTAATGATGCTACATCATCGGCATACTCTCGTTCAAGAGCACCCTTTTTATCAATGGTGTTCTCATGCATCCAAATAAGTTTTTGGCTCTCAATAGCGGTAGTCAAGATTTCAAAGAAGTGAGTGCTAGCAATTTTATCTTTGCAAATAACCTTGAATACGCTCTTACCCTTATCGCGTAGAGAGACAACCCAATCCTCTTCTTCATATTCATCCTCATCCTTATCACCACGAGACATATTGGGTTCCATGGTAGGAGGTACCGTGGAACCCTTGGCCATAAGGCATATATGAGGACCGTGAGATAAAGAGTAGGAGTTACTTGAGGCTCCTTTCAAGATCTTGTCTTGACCAATAGAATCTTTGATTTCCTCTACATTGTTAGACACACAACAACTAGAGGAAATAGAAGCATTTTTATCATGGCCACAAGACAATGCAAGCATATCATCATTAGATTTATTCAAGCAACTTACACATGATATGCAAGGACTATCAACACAAGCATGTAAATCATGTCTAGTGCTAGATGTGTTTAAGTCCGAAGATGAAGCATTGCAATGAGATAGAGATGACGAATCATCAATAGTAAGCTCAATATCAACATTGCAATTTTCATCACCACTCACCATATCATTACCTTGTGTCTTACCACACTTTGGTGAAGTGGAAGAAGATGAGAACTCATCACGGCCGGAAGTGGAAGCAAAACACTCATCCTCAATAATCTTGGACACATCATATTTATCTTGAAGCTTTGTCCATAATTCATGAGCGCTCCCAAAAGGCATGATTGAAGAAGTAACTACATTGCTCACAACAATGGAAAACACATGAGAAGCAAGAGCATCGAGACAAGAGTTTTTCTCCTCCTCAAGAGATAAATTTTGAGGATCCTTAGGAGAAGAAAAACCCATGTCAAGAAATCGCTCCATGTCCGGGGACATACGCCGCAAAATATTAAGCACATAAATTTTCCATAGATCATAATTTGTGCCATCAAATATAAACAAGTTATTGTGCGCTAATCCCCTAGCCGACATCTTTACTCTCAAGGCGGTGAAGCCTGAGAATGAGAGACCTTGCTACCCAATTGAAAGGACACGGATGTCGCCTAGAGGGGGGGTGAATAGGCGATTTAAAACTTTTACGAGATGGGCTTAACAAATGCGGAATAAAACTAGCGTTTACTTTGTCAAGCCCAAAGCCTATATACTATTGTTCACCTATGTGCACCAACAACTTATTCTAAGCAATACAAGCGACAATGTGATAGCAAGATATACAAACTTATGCTAAGCAAAACAAGCAACTATGTGATAGAAAGATATATAACTTCAAGCACGATGGCTATCACAAGGTAAAGTGCATAAGTAAAGAGCTCGGGTATAGAGATAACCGAGGCACGCGGGAGACGATGATTTATCCCGGAGTTCACACTCTTGCGAGTGCTAATCTCCGGTGGAGAGGTGCGGTTGCTTAGTGCTCCCGAACGCCACAAGAGGCTCACCTTGAGGTGTGGTTGCTCGATGCACACCAACGCCACAAAGGCCTCACCCCAAGATGCGGTACTCACACCACAAACCGAACGCCACGAAAGCGCCTCACCTAAATCTCCGGTGACCCTCGCCACAAAGGCCTAGGTCACGGTTCCACTAAGGGATTTCCTTCGAGGCGGAAACCGGGCCTTACACAAAGCTTGGGGCACGCATCCACAACTTAATTGGAGGCTCCCAAGAAATCGCCACAAAGGCCTCAAATCCGTCTAGGGTTCCAAGAACCCAAGAGTAACAACTTTCTTGCTTTCACTTCCACGAATCACCGTGGAGAACTCAAACCTATGCACCAAATGCAATGGCAAGAACACCACAAAGATGCTCAAGTCCTTCTCTCTCAAATTCCAACAAAGCTACAAAAGCTATTGGGGGAATAAGAGAGGAAGAACAAAGGAATTCACAAAGAACACCAAGATCAAGATCTAGAGAGTTCCACTCACAAAGAGATGGATTTGATTGGTAGAAGTGTAGATATAGATCTCCTCTCTCTTTTCCCTCAAATGGGGGCAAGAATCATGGAGGGATAGAGAGAAAGGGCAAGCTTCTCAAGAACAACAATGGAGGAGAGAGAGAGTAGAAGAAGCAACAGCCCAAGGAGGAAGAAGGGGGTATTTATACCCCCAAGAGAATCGAGCCGTTGGGCAGACCAGGGCCGGATATTCCGGCCTAAGTGAGGATAATCCGCCCCCGGATAATCCGGCCTCAGGGGACAAAACCAGGTCAAAATCCGGCCAAATATCCGCCCCCTATCCAGAGCTGCTTTTCGTCTGGTCCTTAGCCAATTTCGGGGGCGGATATTTTCGAAATATCCGGCCCGGATAATCCGGCCCGGATTTTTCCAAAATATCCGGCCAAAGCAAACTGCAGAAACACCAAAACTCAAACGGGCATAACTTTTGCATCCGGACTCCGATTTCGATGATCTTGGGCTCGTTGAAATCACAACAACGAGCTCTACAACAATATGCATAGAAACATCATAGTCCAGAAAAGGAGGATAGAAACAAATGATGAAAGGTTTGACCTATCTCAAAGAGACATACCGGTAAAACCTTCAATCTTGAAAATGCAACAAGTTGTCCATGCAAAAACCATCCTTGATGAACTAGAGCTTGTCATGAGAATAAGCACAAGCTCTAAATCATCACATGGATAAGATCCAAATAATAACCAAGAAAGATGATGCAAGGATGCAAAGGTTTGAGCTCTCTCCGAATGATACGATCGAGTTACTCACTCGAGAGCCCTCTTGATAGTACGGCAACTAAACTATAAACCGGTCTCCAACTACACTATGAGACCGGTGAGAAAGAAACCTATCAAGAGCAAACCTTATACTTGCGCATTCCACTTGAGCTTGATGACGACGATCTTGACCTCAACAAGATGGAACGCCTTTCTTGCTTGTGCTTGCTTGACGAAGTCTTGTAGATTGCTCCCCCATAAACCACCATGGGAGAGCTTCTTCTTCCGCATCTTCACATATCCATGAACACCATATGGATGGCAAGACTCAAGCAAAGGATCTCTTCGAGATGGCTCATCTTGAACTTGCACTTCATTCTTCATTCTTCATCATATTGATGTCTTGAAGTAACTTGAGGGCTCACTTCATCTTCATCTTCAAGACATACTTGACACTTGATATCCTTCATCAATTTCTTCTTATTGCAACCTTGAAGCCAACAAATGGTTCAAGAATTGCCTATGGACAACTCCTATTAATATAACTCAATGCAAACATTAGTCCATAGGGATTGTCATTAATTACCAAAACCACACATGGGGGCTCCATGCACTTTCACTCGGCACCTGTGGGGAAATCATCACCGGAGGGCTCTACATCATCATGCCCGCCTCCGGATTGATGCGTGAGTAGTTCATCCTTGGACTATGGGTCCATAGCAGTAGCTAGATGGTTGTCTTCTCCGCTTGTGCTATCATTGTTTAGATCTTGTGAGCTGCCTAACATGATCAAGATCATCTATTTGTAATGCTACATGTTGTGTTTGGCGGGATCCGATGAATATAGAATATTATGTTAAGTTGATTATCAATCTATCATATATGTGTTGTTTATGTTCTTGCATGCTCTCCGTTGCTAGTAGAGGCTCGCCAAGTTGATACTTGTAACTCCAAGAGGGAGTAATTATGCTCGATAGTGGGTTCATGCCTCCATTTAATCTGGGACAGTGAGAAAGTTCTAAGGTTGTGGATGTGTTGCTACTAGGGATAAAATATTGATGCTTTGTCTAAGGATATTTGTGTTGATTACATTACGCACCATACTTAATGCAATTATCTGTTGTTTGCAACTTAATACTGGAAGGGGTTCGGATGATAACCTGAAGGTGGATTATTTAGGCATAGATGCATGCTGGATAGCGGTCTATGTACTTTGTCGTAATGCCCTGATTAAATCACATAGTAATCATCATTGATATGTATTGAATCTTTATTTGTCAATTGCCCGCCTGTAATTTGTTCACCCGACATGTTAGTTATCTTATTGGAGAGACACCTCTAGTGAACTGTGGACCCAGTCCATTCTTTTACATCTGAATACATTCTACTGTTTTTACTGTTCTTTGCAAACAAACACCATTTTCCACTCGATACGCTTAATCCTTTGTTTTCGCAAGCCGGTGAGATTGACAACCTCAGTTACGTTGGGGCAAAGTACTTTGATTGTGTTGTGCAGGTTCCACGTTGGCGCCGGTTTCACGGTGTTGCGCCGCACTACATTCCTCCACCAACAACCTTCACGTGCTTCTTGGCTCCCTGGTTCGATAACCTTGGTTTCATGCTGAGGGAAACTTGCGCATCATACCTTCCTCTTGGGGTTCCCAATGGACATGTACATCTACGCGCATCGTGGGCAAGGAGGAAACTGATTCATGAAGGAGAACAACAGCCGCCGTTGTCGACTCACTTGTTCATCTGAAGATACCTGTCAGAACTTTAGGGTTTAAAGAACACGGAGGCAGCAAAGCCGGGAGGGTTGGCGGCCCGGGCTAAGGCCAGTTGGATTCCACCGGTCGATGGTTTATCAAAACTGAATGTAGATGGTGCGGTGGCTAAAACATCACTACAGGAATGGGAGACTATGCCGAGGGCCAGGCTATACGCCGACGGCCAAAAGTCGGGGCCGTCGGCGTATGGCCCGGCCAGGCAAGCATGCCCTTTCGACCCTCGGCATATCTTTGGCCCTAGGCGTAGACAGGGCTACGCCGATGGCCACCCTCGGCGTAGGCCATTTTTCAAATTTGTCTAATTTTGTAAAAATCATAACTAATTCATATGATGTCAGAAAAATGCGTATGAGCTATCAAAATGTTCAGAAAAACATCCTCTATCAGTTTATGTCAAAATCATGCATATTTGAATCATGTACAATAACATGTTAACATAGAAAAATTTCAATCACTTTATTATATGTTCTCAGGTTCCCGTTTTAGCCAGATGGCAATTTAAACGAAGTCAGAAAATCTCGCGGAGCCGCATGGCATCATTTTATGTGTCCTAGTAACCACTCCAAAAGATGGAATTGGGATACGGCAATTATTTTAGAAAACCCTTCACGAACAGGGCTATCAAGTCCGGAGTTCTATGGCTTTTAGGGCAAATGAGTAGGAAACGGCCCGTGACACCGCATAGTTTGTCGGAACGAGGCAATATTTGGCACGTGCGTGGTACCTGGATGGGAAGCAAGGCCCCGGAGCGGATTTCCAATCCGACCCATGGGCGATGGTTTTTTCATTTTCGGGATGCCAAAACGGGTTTTTTTTGAAGGAACTACATGAGGCGCATTTTAGTATTGCGCGAGACCTCTGCGTAGTGGTAGGACACCGCCTTCGCACCACATATCACATGCCATATGTGCGCGCTAGCTATATGTGAATCCATGCAGCTTCCTGCGGTGTCCCGTCGAATCCGGAAAGTGACCGGATTTGAACTAGGGCTACACTTTCCGTCGCTCAATAAATTCCAAAAAATGTTTTTAGGTCTATGACATATCAGTTTATGTGCTAATTTTTGTCCGTTTAGCGCGATGGTAAACGGGTGCACCAGCGCGCCCGTACGGCCCATACCGCATCTCCGTGGGGCCCGTTTGGCCAAATGACAATTTAAACAAAGTCAGAAAATCCCGCGGAGCCGCATGGCGTCATTTTATGTGTCCTAGTAACCACTCCAAAAGTCGGAATTAGGATACGGCAATTATTTTGGAAAACCCTTCACAAACAGGGCTATCACGTCCGGAGTTCTATGGCTTCTAGGGCAAATGAGTAGGAAACGGCCGTGACACGTTTGTCGAACGAGGCCATATTTGGCACGTGCGTGGTCCCTGACATGGGAAGCAAGGCCCCGGTAGCGGATTTCCAATCCGACCCATGGGCGATGGTTTTTTCATTTTCGGGGTGCCAAAACGGGTTTATTTTGTGAAGCAGCTACATGGGCGCATTTTAGTATTGCGAGATCTACACGTAGTGGTAGGACACCGCCTTCGCACCACATATCATATGCCATATGTGCGCGCTAGCTATCTGGGAATCCATGCGGCTTCCTGTGGTGTCCCGAATCCGAAGGACGGATTTGAACTAGGGGTACACTTTCCGTCGCTCCATAAATTCCGAGAAAATGTTTTTAGGTCTATGACATATCACTTTATGTGCTAATTTTTTTCCGTTTAGCGCGATGGTAAACGGGCGCACCAGCCCGCGCCCGGGCATACCGCATCTCCGTGGGGGCGTTTTGGCCAAATGGCAATTTAAACGAAGTCAGAAAATCCCACGGAGCAGCATGGCGTCATTTTATGTGTCCTAGTAACCACTCCAAAAGTCGGAATTAGGATACGGCAATTATTTTGGAAAATCCTTCACAAAGAGGGCTATCACGTCCGGAGTTCTATGGCTTTTAGGGCAAATGAGTAGGAAACGGCCCGTGACACCGCATAGTTTGTCGAACGAGGCCATATTTGGCAGGTGCGTGGTCCCTGGGATGGGAAGCAAGGCCCGGGAGCGGATTTCCAATCCGACCCATGGGCGATGGTTTTTCATTTTCGGGTGCCAAAACGGGTTTATTTTGTGAAGCAGCTACATGAGGCGCATTTTAGTATTGCGCGAGACCTCCGTGTAGTGGTAGGACACCGCCTTCGCACCACATATCACATGCCATATGTGCGCGCTAGCTATCTGGGAATCCATGTGGCTTCCTGCGGTGTCCCGCCGAATCCATGAAACTGACGGATTTGAACTAGGGGTACACTTTCCGTCGCTCAATAAATTCCGCAAAAAATGTTTTTATGTCTATAGCACATCACTTTATGTGCTAATTTTTGTCCGTTTAGCGTGTTGGTGAACGGTGCACCAGCCCGCCCAATACGGCCATTTCGCATCTCGCGAGGGGGCTGTTTTGGCCACATGGCAAATTGGGCGTCATATTTGGATTCCTCTAATTTTTAGGTTCAAATGATGATATGTATATTATATTTAGATTCCTCTCATTTTTCTGATCGATTTAGACATATTATTTGTGGAATTTTGATTTTCCGATTTAAAGATATTAATTATTCAATATTAAATAGAAAAAAGACCAAAAAATAAAATCATTTTATTTTTATTTTAATTCAATATTATTATTACTTATATATATTCATTGTTGTCTACTTAAGTAATTGTTTGTGATTCGAAAATAAAGAAGTGTGCATCACGGTTCAAGGGTTAATAGGGTTGATATGCTATTATTATCAGCAAGAGGTGTCAATTCTATAATGGAAGCTCATCCGAATGGAACCAAGAAGTTAAGCGTGCTGAGGCTGGAGTAGTGTGAGGATGGGTGACCGACTGGGAAGTTTAACCATGATTGTAATTTGACATAAGATTAAGTGTAGTTAGAGTTAAAAGTGTATTGGGTGAAAGATAAACAAGTAAAAAAAAAAGAAAAAAGAAAAAGAAAAAAATTGTGTAAAAGAAATTAAAATTTTAAAAAATTTAAATGTCTATGCCTAGGGTTTTGCCGTCGGCATATAGAAAAAAATATTTTTTTTTGATTTTTTTGAATTTTTTGAAACGGGAAATTTGAATTTTTTAAAGTCTATGCCGAGGGTTTTGCCGTCGGCGTAGCGTGCTACGCCGAGGGCCGGGCTACGCCGACGGCGATAGTGGCTTTGCCGAGGGACTTACACGCCGAGGAGCTATGCCGAGGGCGGCCCTCGGCATAGCCTACGCCGAGGGCCAAAGCATGCTACGCCGAGGGTTACCGGCCCTCGGCATATAGCCCCATTCCTGTAGTGCATAGGAGCGAGGGGCAGCTGCATGTGTATGCCGAGATGAGGAAGGACATTTCTTAGGGGCATCAGCTACGGTCTATGATGGAATCACAATACCAGAGGTCCTGGAAGCTCTGGCTTGCTCTGAAGCTGTTGCTCTAGCTGAAGACAACACTTGTCCAAGATATAGCTAACGAGGAGTGAGCACAAAGGCCAGCACTGCATGATTGTTAAAGAGATTTTAGTAAGGAATGCCATCTTTTCACAAGCTATGTTTAGCCATGAGCGACGCAAAGCAAATGGTGAAGCACACTGTTTAGCTAAATTTGTAGCTACGTTAGAAGTAGGGAGACATGTTTGGTTCTCTACTCCTCCTTCTAGAGTGTGTATCCATCTAAACATTTTATCTAAGTTATAAAGCTTTGGTCGTTTTCGCTCAAAAAAAAGTTATGGAAGAACCTTCATTAGTATTTTTAGGTATATGATTTGATATCTATTTTTAGTTGCCTTCAGAAAAATATAAGATTATGTCGTTGAAAAAGAAAAGAGTTTGAAAATCTTAAAGATTTGCTTGCTTTCTTACAATTTCCAAAGCCTAATCAAACTATGCTTGAGACGTGGTGGCCATTCCAAATCTAGCCGGTGCGTTGTTCCACAAATACCAGATCCCCTACAAATTTCTAATAATTGGTATAAGGAGGAGATAAATAATTTATACAATTCGAATTACGTAAAAGCTCATAAACTACAGTTACACATTTCTTCAAATAAATGTTTTACATGTATGGAGTAATTATCTAACAGACAACAAATGTTAACTGAATATGTTATAGTATGTGGCAGATTATAATAACAATGTTGTATTTCTCTGAATTTCTTGCTAAGCTGAATAGAAATAGAAACAAGTAAAAATATAGTTTTTTTATTGATGATGAAAACCCTAGCTTCAAGTATGGCAGCTTTTCGTAATTTTCTCGTCCCAAATGGGTGATCTTGAGGACCTTTTCTCACTCGCCCAACCAATTAACCATGGGAGAGGACCAAACAAAAAACCAGCTCGTTCCCTGCGGGCTGCGACAGCAAAAACACAGCCATCGCCAACGGCGACGTCGATTCATCTCTACTAATAAAAGCCCCAGAGGGGCTGATCCAAATGATCTAAGCCATCCAAACGCCTAAATCCAACGTCTGTAGTTGACCCAATGTTGTATTGTCCGCTCCGAACCCACGATCTCCGCGCGCACCAGGGAACTGACATTACATCTCTACTAATAAAAGCCCCAGAGGGGCTGATCCAAATGATCTAAGCCATCCAAACGCCTAAATCCAACGTCTGTAGTTGACCCAATGTTGTATTGTCCGCTCCGAACCCACGATCTCCGCGCGCACCAGGGAACTGACATTACACGGAGAATCAATTCGTCGCTAATCATTATTCCTGACTTTCCGTCCTGCTTTTCCCCCAAACCACCGCCCTGCTGGAACAACGCCCAACGCCGCCGCACATCACCAGCGCGGCCGTCGTGATCTTCGCCGCCGCCGCAAGTCACCAGCACGGCCGTCGTGATCTTCGCTGCCGTCGGTCATCAGCTCGGCCGTCGCCGTCCTGTCTCCACATCTCCGCGCTGCCCCCATGTCGCCGCCCTGCATCCACACGGCCGCGCTACCCCCACGTCGCCGCCATGCCTCCACATCTTCTCGCTGCCCCCACGTCGCCGCCCTCCCCCCCCCCATGCCGCCGCCCGTCACCGCCCTATCTCCACGTCGCCGCGCTGCCGAAACGTAGATGCCCTGCCCTTTAGTGGCGAGGTCGTTGGAGCCCTGCCCGTCACGACGACGCCGCCGCATCCAGCTCCACGGTGTACAACTCCTCCAAGGTGGGCGGTCCTCGACAACAGGGTCACGGATTCCACGCGGAAATTTGAAGGTATCTTAATTGCTCAAAATTGATAATTGTTCATGCGGTGAAATAACCAATAATGCATATTCTGGACATATTTGTTCCCAAATTGTGCACTACTACTTTCTAGACTACAAAGTAATTTCTGAGCACCGCCCCGCTTGAAATCACTACAAATGTTTTGTCTCAGTATAGCAATGGTTGTTTTTTGCCTTACCGATTCTCTGTCTGCAACTATATATAACGTAAGGTGTCAATAAACATAATTTTCTTGAACTTTCAGTTGCAGCTTGAATGATGTGACGATGCCCTAGCAGGCTGCTGCCTAGGTATTTTCCTGTCCTTACTTCCCATGTTCTCCTGATTTAAACACTACCACATGCGTTGAAATGATTATCTGTAAGCCTGAAGTCTTACCCATATGCTTATACAGTGAGTATCAGCATAGATACATTAGTGTAAGTGTGTAACCACTAACCGAAGTCAGTTCTAAAATTGGATTAACATGAAGCCCAACACTTCTTTTGAATAAAACTACGATTGCTGATCAGGCAAGGAAAAGTGATCATCATAACTGTGGCATTAGTGTCGATATATGTGATTGCAAGGTTATAAGAAGATGTATATGATTGGAAAAAAGATGTAAATTCTCTTCCATAACTAATTTGGTTTATTGTGCTTGGCCTATAGATTGCATGCCCTTTTCATTGATATTATTGTTTGCCTATAGTATATTATTTTGTAATAGATTCATTACTTCTAAAGATTATCGTTATAATATCTCTCCCTGAAATACAAGTCATATTTTCTCAGTGCATAGCCATGCACCACGGTTTTACCCACCTCTATCTGGTCGTAATGGCCACAAGACACAGTGAACAATGTAGTCGCGGCCAGCAGGACCTGATCTGACCGGTCTTGGTGCCCTCACCCTGTCGCCCATATTGTTGTCGATTTCTCCTACTTTCCTTTACCTTTATCAGTTAGACCACTCCATGTTGCCAAGGCTTTAGTGGTATGTTCTTGTACTAATTTAATCTCAGTGTGCTTATCTTTTTAACCGAGCCTATATATATAAGATTTGTATTCTCTGCAGCCTAGGGAGGTGGGGAGACCTTGGTAGGGACTACCAGTATGCTCAGGAGAAAACAAACCTGAAGACCATTCTTTTTAAACTTTTAACATGAGTAAGTACCTGGTTTCCCTATCATCGACCATAGTATTTTGAGTCATAATCAATTCATCTACAACAACGCAGTATTCTATTTTGCTTGTGGTAATGGCCTCGATGACATGAACCATCTCAACTAATCGATTTATCATTAATAAACTGGAAGTTCTTCCAAAAAGGCATTTATGAATTATGTGTAACATGGCTGAAGTAGAATTTTCTTTTCTTCACATAAAATGACTATGAGTATGGCGTAAAAAATTCCATGCAGTCCTCCATCTTGCAAAATCAGGTAAAGTCTTGTACTAGGTAAAATTGTTAAACTTCCTGAAGCATGGATGTTTTGTGCTAATATGATTGAAAGAGATGATGGAATCATGCATATGAGCATGCCCTTGTAATTATTGTGTTTCTGAAATCTTTCAAGATGCAAATGAATATATTCAAGTTCATCTGCAACTGATAAAGATCATAAGATGAAACAGCTACATTTTTCAGCTTTGCTCATGTTGGACAGCAGGTGCCGCTGAAACTGTTACATGTTTATGCATGCTTGTCATCAAGTATACATCACTGCCCTTAAACATATTTAGCTTTTTCTTTCATTTTGTCGAGTTGTCTCCCGTGCTTTGTTGTTTCACTTCTACAATCCAAATACACATGTCGATGAGATCAACACCTTGCAGCTTATCAATGGTGGGAACGATCATTTACAAGCCTTGGTCATGGCAACACTGGCGTAAAAGATAAAATTTTCAATGATTTCACGAGTCTCTAGCTTGCTGCTCCGCACGCCACTAAACCTGCTTCCCATGCCGGAGGCGACAACGACCAGATCCCAGTAACACATCACATGTAAGTAGATGGCTCTGCCAGGGCAGTCGACGCTGGTGACCTAACCTCCTCCATCCGGTCTGCATGTTCACAACCTCCATCACACTTCATTTTTGTGCTTTTGCAGAAAGTTTGGTCAAATTGTTTAATTTACAAGGCATATAGTATATATCCTATGCGTGTATGAAAACTTTTATGATTGTGGCAGTAAAGCATTGGTAACCAGATTTTTGGCATGATTGCATTTGTTTCTACAACGAACAATGAGGTCCACCCCTCCTTCGTTCTGTGAAGAACAATGGATTTCAAACAGGAAGCTCATATTTATATTGTATTTTGAGTAAAATATGTGAGGATTCATGTTCTTTTCCAGTGACATTTGTCTTCAGCACCATAAGGTTATGATACCTTGGTACTGTTATTTACTTTTTCAATTTGAATTCCTCTTTATAATGAACCCTGATGGCCGTTGCCCATAGTGTGGTAAATTTATGTAAGCTCAAAAAATTGTCATGTTTTTGGTGATTCAAGATGAATGGCTACTGTACCCTACTATGCATTTTGTTTGTGTTTATGTTAACTTAGTTCAGTCAGCTTTCCTTGCTTCAGAGAACTGTACTTCTTTCAAAAAAAAAAAGAACTGTACTTCTTTCATATTTACACAAGTGAATACTGTATTTTCTGAATACAGAAGTGAATACTTCTTTCCTATTTTTACTTATGCTCTTGATGCCTCTGATTTAGAAAGAGTCTATGATTCATGTTATTTATATTTAGCAGGTTAGCTGAAAGGTCATTCATGCTATTGAGTTGTTGGTTGTGATAGATCTGGAGTTGCCCAAAAGATAAATGGAGGTTCAGAGGTATAGTGGAAGCCCGCACCCTGAAACTGCAACAACTTGCATCTATAAGAGCTTTTTTCTTACACATAGTATACAGAAAAAACTGCAATGTGATAAAACATCTTCATTCTAATGTTATGTAATTTTCGATCATAGTTAGCTGAACCATGTATAGCACAGTCCGTTGCCAGTTCAGTATCATCCTTCATGGCTCAGTTAGAAGATTAGTTCGGCAATTATATCGGCTGAACAATTGTTCTGTGCTCCTTATCTGCAAATCACATTTTTGTAACAAGTTAAAAGATGTCCATGTCTTTTTTTCTTATGTTAGCCTTGCTACTCCTGAGGCACTCGGCATGAGACCAAGCACGACAGCCTAGAGGAAGTTGGGTCAATTCATGCCTTGAGGCTACCGTTGCTCGACATGAGACCGAGCACGACAGCCTAGAGTAAGTTGCCGTCATCTTTATGGTTGTGATGTAGTGCACGCAAGGCGGGTGAGAGACCGAGTAATCGAAGAAAGGCCGTTGTCAAGGTTGCCAGGCAGGACAGACTCATTTGTTTCAAACCTGCTTGAGGGGTATAACACGTGTGCTCTGTGCTCTTTTATGTAACATGGAACGTTCTTTGAATGTTGTTGATCTCTGAAGCATTATATCTCTTCGGATTGATGAAATATTTAAGTCCAGAATTGTACTATAAGAAGATGCCACTTAACAAAATCATTGAATTTAATCAAAGAAAAGATGGATTTTCTGTTGCATTGTTCCTTGAGACATATTACTACCATTGTCATATTGAGTTCTGTTTTAGAAATATATCGATGCTTACTTCAGTCTACTGATTGTAATGTGGTTTAATTGATTTTTTTTTCACTGAAGATGGGCATTGAGCATGCCAGATTACTATATAAAAGGTAAACAAGTTACCATACCTCTTATTGATTTATATGGTGTAATAGACCGCATGTTTCTTTTGGCTTCCTAGCATTATACTGTCTAACCTTGGTAATACAATAATCAGTCAGCTGCATATAGATTTTGCACTACATTTGGCAACGTGGCTAGGTTTTGCAATATATCTGGTAACAAGGCGATTAACAATTGGGGCCTAACATGAAACGGGTGAAATAACATTATTGTCCAATGGAGTACCACTCCTCAACAGGTGTCTCAATTTTGAAAATACAATCTGAGTTAACACTTAGCACCATGCCTGTGTTACTATTTTATTTTTAGAGTGTTTATTTATTTTGTACTCACGTGAATTCAAATTGTATGTATTGTTTGACATATTAAGACGTGCGTTGCACGTGCATATTTACTAGTCTCATATAGTGTGTGCAAGATCCTTTTTTACCTCTGCATACAACGTGTTTGATTAAAATCCTACATAAGAGTAATGGATGTAATATCTATATTCCATCTAGCTGAAGCTGCAGCAGATGTATAAAAGAGAGTAGGTCGCTAGCTAATTTGACTAAGCAACGGATCTTTCTGTTCCTATCCTTCCTGAATGCGCTGGCGAAATAGAACAATGGGGAAATCGTTACTATAGCTTAGAGCTGAGCTCCGTGCAGTGGCAGGACCTATATGCAACGCTTGACTATACACTTTTTGTTCCTTTTTAGATGTGCATCTCTGCCTGCTATGTGATATCCCATTCGCGCTAGCATTTGTAGTGTCTCCATGATGTACTCATCTCCCAATTTTGTTACTGCTCCCTGCAAAGACACCATCTTGCTTGCTTAGCGCAGACCAGTGGAAGATTTGATTGGGTGAGTGTGTTTGTGTATGTAAATCAAATATATCCATTCACTTTTTTTCCGATGCATTTCCCATGGTTTCTCTGCCTTCCGCCTTGTCCCCTGATGTGGTTTGTAATGGCTTTGTGTTCCGTCTTGGCAGGTCAGCGCTGCTCTCGTTGGTCTGCTGCCTGGTTGCGTTCTTGGTGAGTATGCTCTATTTCAGCTATCTCTGTAACGCCATGCAGTGGTTATGGAACACGGCTGTATTAGTTTTTTAGGATTCCATGCCCCTGTTATTGGTTTGGTACCCTGAAAACTTTGCCTCACTGTGGGTGTGCATGGCTTAGGCTTAATTTTTTTTGATTGTTTGTTTTGTCTGGCAAATGCATCTTACATGCTGACGGTGGCCCAGATTAATGTGTGACACGAGTCTGACAATGAATGTTGTGCTGCGCCCGGATGAACTGGGGTAATTGCTTCTTCGTTGCCGTCTTCTTAATTTATCCTTCCAATGTTTTATTGATGGTCCCATGGGTGTGGTACAAGCGTACAACAAGAGATTGTGTATCACCTTAGGGAGTTCTTCGTGTCCTTAATGCTTGTTCATATAAGGTGATTTTGTAGCTGAAAGTTTGTGGTTTTGTACCCTTGCATTTTGATAATTATTTCACGCCTGAATTATATTAATGTAATAAACAAATGATTGGATATTGAGATGAGAGTAGTATGATTGTTTTTGAATAAAAGAATTGTTTTCTCCATTTTGAGTTAATGTGGCAGCATATACTTGTTTTGCGCTCTAGCAAGCAATCCAGCCACACTTAATTGTGCTGTAATTTTAAGCACCTCAGAAATTGCAGGCTTAAGTTGTCATAGAATAATTCAGATGCCACAATCTTTCCCAAGATAAGCACCCCCTCCCTTACCCTACATAGAATAGTTCTCCTATATATTGTGATTAACTCTCATGTTTCCTCATGTAATCTTGGTTTAGTGTATTTCTGTTGCAGTAATGACATGATGTGATGACAATTGTAAATAACTAGATTAGCAGTTTCTATGTATTAGATAAATAAACTTTCAATGCAGATAAACGCCTGGCGTTCATGTTCGATGGCATCAACTTCTGAGCATCCGACTACACGTACTATGCTTACTCCATGGTAATGTAAAACCCTTTCACACCTAAGATGACAAGCTGATGAATCAATTTTAGCGGTGAAACTTTTCAAGACTGAGCCGATCTCATGTAAACCTTCAGGTTGGGGTGGTGTCCATATCCATACACGATGAGGATGATGTCGCACGGGGGAAGACAGATCTGGCAGCAAAGAGAGCCACCATGGGCGAGGACATGAAGCCCTTTGATGATCAAGTTGGCTATATTCTAGGAGTCTGCGGTGATTATACATTTGATTTCTCCTAGAAGGCTCCTCCAACGCGTCTCCGACGAGTGTGAGAGGAGGCCGCTGCTTCTGTGCACACGGTGGGGAGGCCGCCCTCACCGAGCCACCTTTCAATTTCTTATCCATCTTTGGAGTCAGCATTTATCATATTTTCATCAGTTTTTCTATAAATTTTGCTCCAGGTGCGGATTGTGGTGGAGGGAAAAACAGTTTTAATAATATACCTGGTTCGGTGTATTAACCTGGTGGTGACACTGCCAAGGACTTGTGACTTCAGCTTGTTGCAAATGTATGCATTATTTTTCCGTATTCCATTTGAGTTCAGATTATTCATCATAAGAAGCAAACATTGCAATTTTTTCTTGAAGTTATCAAAATTTTGCACTTCGAAATTGTTTGTAACCTTTGTAATCATACCATTGTAGGGCTTTGCCAAATATGCTCGAGTGGAGTGTAAAAAAGGAATGACTGCGAATTTGGACTGGATTTAAGCTGCCAGTAACTAACTCAAAGTCAATACGTGACCAGAAATTCAGTAGAAAAGTTGGGTTGCGCATATTCATATTGGAGAACACATTTTTTTCGCTTAAAAAAAGATGCTGACAAGGCTTTGTTACCTGACTTCAGGTTGTTGTTACGGAAGTTCATGATGGTTGAAAGTTTTATGCCCAGACAATAGGTGACTAGAGAGTTTCATCCATTCAACATCACTTGCATCATTGATACTTAAAGAGGCACTGGTCAATGGTGCTTTTAATTAATCCTGTGAAGGGAGATAGTCCTTGCTCAGTTTAGCCTTGAGAACTCCTGGAATAGAGCAATGGTATGGCTACAGTTAATCTACTCACCTTGAAACTAACTAAATGTTCTTGTGTCAAGGTGTAAACCTTACACTTATCCCAGCAGCTGATTTCCTAGAACTTAGTTGGACAGTAAACTCAGTAGCTTATTTCCTACAACTTCATTGAAAATTCCTTTGAGTCTAATTATATCAAATTTTCCGTGCAAAACATTTACTGTGCCATTAGTTTAAGTTCTCTTCAAGTACCACCTTTGAGTCAAATTGTGGTCTTAGATCGGACAATGGTTTGGGTTATTTCATTACAGATAGCTATTACCTGTCATTAGCCACTTCACGTGATGTTAATTTGGAAAATGTCACTCTCTACTTTAGCAAGTGGACCTTGTTGCATCTTTGCTGCAGTCATTTGGTTAACTTAATTTACCTAGAGGATACTTTAGTTTTTATGTTCAAGGAATTTAAATCGCTCATTCTAAGCACAGTGGAAAGGAATTATAAGTTTTGTTCCTAGCTGAAGCAGTATATGTTTTCATGGATTTATTGTTTATATGCCTCTAAACTTTTGATGATTTTGATGAAAAGTCCATATTCAAACACCGACACATAGATTCTGAAACAAGATTAGGAACAGATTCTCTACTGCTCTATCTTGGATAATATGCCACCATGTCTTCATTTGTGACGGATGTGCACAATTTGGTAAAAAAACTACATGATTACAAAGTTTTCTGCTTCTTTATAATGATTTTGATTCCTAAATAGAACTATGATCTAAATAGTTACTGCTTTTCGCTTCAATTTGATTATGCCACTTTGTCTTTCTTTCTGCCAGCATTGTATACTCAGGTTGAAAGATTTTTTTCCAGTATGTTGTGAAAAGATTGATGAGCCAAGACTGAAAATTAAACCTGAAACCCTAACAACACGTGTTCTTGTGCTTTGTGTATTTGGTTCATTATTTTTCTTAAAGGTTACTTATCTTCTTTGTTAGCTTGGTCAGCCTGTTTTTGATGATCCAAGCCTTCCGCATGCCCCATCTACTACGTATTCTTTTGGAGATTATTTGATGTCCCATCTACTACGCCAGGTTGCATTCACGTTTTGTTTGGATATTATTTGATTGTTTCGTTGACAGAAGATCAAGAACGGACCAAAGTTGTTTGGTCAGCTAACACATTTAATAACTTACCATTTCTATTTTTCCTTGTGTCGACCATTGCTGTAGTCATATCTATCATTGCTAGGTTTTGTAGAAAGAATATTGATGGGTAATTGACATGTGTTCTTGATCTTGATTCATGTATATTACTGCATTACGCCTACCAATGTGCATGTCTTTGTTTGCTATAATATCGGTTCTTTTTACTGTACCTAAAAGTGAGTTGATAGGTGTGTTCGATGTTTTGTCTCGGATTATAATTAAGTGAGTAGCTTCAAATGGAATGTTGCGTGCCTTTCATTGGATTTCAGTCTTTTGTTTTCTAAATATTATATGGCTGGTAAAGTGTTTATGTGCGCACAACAGGGTTTTCTAAGCTAAGCTTATTAATTAGTTTCTAACCATTTTTTCATAATTATTATGTTTTTGGAAAGTTTAATCTGATGGTTAATGGTTTGACCCGCCAATGTAGCAGCCACTAATAGACCACTGTTTATTTACTTATGAATATTGCTTTGTTGGCTAAAGTTCAGCCTTCTTGGTAGTTTGGCTGGATAAAGTTCCTGATTCAACCCATATGTAAAACGTTTGTAGGCACAGGCTGCTGGGGCAGAAACCTCAGGCTGATGGACCCCCCTAAGAAGAAGAAGGGAGTACTCCGACGGTCGTCCAACAGATTATAAGGTGTGACCATTGGTACCTAAACTGAGATCGCTTCTTACTTCGTTGTAGGTTATCATGTAATTTGTGTAGTTTGGTCTTAGGCTATGTGTAGTAAGTAATGGGCATCTCTGCTGACAAACTCAACTCTCTACTCAGTAACATATTTTGGTGTAGTAGAATGCCTTTGTTTGTTATAGTAGACAACCAATCTTAGGTTTGTCACGTTTTGCTTTCCGGTCAAATTATTCTATTAGAATTATGGTTACTTCTCAAGGTCTGTCTATAGATCATTGAAACTTCATTCTATATCTCCTGCTTGGCTTATGTTACTTTTTTTTCGAAATGGGGCAAAGCCCAGCCTCTGCATCAGTATGATGCACACAACTTTCTTTATTAAAGTATCTCCAAAGTACATCAATTCAAATTCTTACATCACGGATCAGAGAGGGTCGATACATGCACCAACCAATGAAAAATGAAGAACAACATATTATTATCCATTTTGTAGCCTACTAGTGTGTCGCCACCCAGCAATATAGCGGCAATATACCATCTCATACTCGATGCATTTGAAACTAAATCAGTACATGGATATTTTTTTTTTTGCATTTCTCTACAATTTAACAAAACCATGTTTAGGGTTGTTTCGAATATTTACACGCTTACTTCCTATTGTAGGAACCTCAAAGGATAATCAAAATTCTTTTTAGAATATTACTCAATCTTATGCTAGAAGAACTTGATGTTTCAAATGATGAATAACATCTTGAGTTATGTGAGTATTGTTCTGTTTAACACCTCTGCGCTACAAGCGGAATGTTCTCCTGTGTACTCATCGATGTCTGTAATAAAGTCCAAGAGCTATGAAAATAACATGTATTCTGCATGTGTAAATCCATATATGTGTTGATCTGGGGACAAATACAATCATCATAAACTGCTTATGTCAATTGTCCATAAGCGTTTGCTACTCCTTTTGTGAATTCATTTGATTTATCCTAATTTCATCATACGACTTTTTTCCTGTGAAACCTGAAAAATAATTTATCATTCCATTGCCTGAGTTTTATCGTTGACGAATTTCACAGGATCGTACGCCAAAGCGTACATCTAAATCTACCAGGAATTGCATCACCAAAGAGTATCTTTTATTAATTCGCATGTGCATTACACAATTTTCCCACGGTTTACTCCTCAGAGCTGTGTCAAGGGGTGACCTCCAGGAAGCTATTAAAAGTGCTTTCACTTGATGAAAACGGGAACCAAGTACATAAACAAGGAACAAAATGTACCAGGAATTGTTTTAATTATAATCTCCAAACAACATATATGGAGGTACTTTATTAATAGCTAACAATGCTATGCATTTCCTTTCCGTGCGTTACGCATCCAGTCGACTAATACCTTTCACGTTTCTCAGGACTTGCTTTGTGTGTGTGCAGGAAAAGTTTCTGTTCTTTCATGGAATGTGCGCTGCTGTTCCAAGTGTGCGCTTTTGTACAGATGCAAGCTCAAGGTTGATATATAATCTCTATGTGATATGCATGTAAGTATTTTTTTTGTTTTCTTAATGATGATTTCATAATGACATGTTGTCATACTAAATTGCTGAACCCCCTGGGTTTTAAAAGCTTTATTATGATTAAAAATTATACTAGAGAGCAAGTCCAATCATTTTTTCTAGGGAGATTCTTTCAGCATTCTATCAGTAAATAATAATGGACATGTAGGTGAGGTTTCGGGCGTTCGTGCAAACAATAGTCAAACACTAGCTTATTAGTACCCATTTATATCGTCTTGTGTCATTAAGACGGGGCACTAAAACAACAAACATGTCAGCTCTGGCTGCATCCTATGTGAAAACACCCATGATTGTATCACACTATGTTAAATATGATTTAGAATGGATAAAAAGGTGGCAGAAGAGGTCACGATCATAGGTTAGCTAAGGAAAAGAAGATAGTGTTGTATCTGTTTCTCATTTGCTTCCTCTCTGTGTCCATACTCCATGTTTATTCTATTTATGGTCTGACTATTGCACTGACCGCAACGGCCAGGTGCTAAAATTTGATATGTGATAGTACTTTAGTGGAAACACGCCGAGGTTCCTTGGAAAAATCGAGTCAGTTGCCATCTTTGTTGCCACCATTGTCTGAGATTATTCTTGTACCTGTTCTTTATTTCATTAGACATGCCGGCATGGTATCATTTTTGTGTTAAGGAAAAAGGGATCAGCCAGCGGGAAAGCATGTAGATGGTACATCAATATAAACATGCGGATATAATTTCCTTTACTCCTGGGTACAACATTTTGTCCTGACTTGTCGATGCTCTAATATTGAGTGATATTGACAGATTTTTTTTAATATTCTTTCAGTGGTCTACTAAATTGAGCCTGTAATAGATTCTTCGGCTATCAATATGCGCTGCATCACCAAGTAGGCGACCGAGGAAATCTCTCGCTGAATTGATAAAATTTAATATCTTGCATGCGACTGCATGCGACCGTTTGGAGAAATGTCTGGATAAAATGAGGATGAGCTACTGTTCCTAAAATTAGAACCAAGGTTGCATCTATAAAATTGATTTGTACTCATGTTGTGTTATTGTGTAAGGTTGTTTATAGCCTTTTCAGTTCAGCTATTTTGTTCCTTTTGAATACCTTTTAACACGCAATGTGTTATCACCCCTTATCTGATTAGGTTACATTGATATGTTTGTAATAATTATGTTTATGGTGTTCTATTTTTTCTTAGCTTGTCATACAAAACATTCATTAATGCCAAAGGCCAGGACTGCTTCTTACTATGTAGTTAATTTACCTTTCATTTGCAGCGGTGTTGACTTTTGGTTTTGCGAGTACCTATTAGTTCCAGGTGTGTTGTGGCCTCTAACAACCTTTCTTGGATTGCTTTTGATAGACCAAGAATCGTAGTTACTTTAATATATTTTCTCATTTTTCTGATTGTATGTAAGTGTTTGCTATTCTGATAGTGATTTCGTTTGCTTTATTTCTTTTGAGAAACCTTCACTTCCTTTTGTAGAGCCTAAAAACTTATCAAGCACTTCATGTTCTTATCGTTGTTATATAAAAAATAAACTGACACGACTTCACGGGATCGTGCGCCAAGGCGCACATTTAAATCTAGTTGAATGTAAAAAACATTGCACCTACTCGAGCTCTTTTTAATTTATTTGGACCTGCTTTCAGACGAATACGTACCTTTTTTTGCGAGAAACCACTGATTATATTAAATTCCAAAAATTACAGAAAGACACCCCACATAGAAAGAAATAGCACACAAGTCCTTCTGCAACACAGTGACAACGGCGAGGAACCAGATGCATCGGTGACGTGCCGCCCGCTGCATCTTCCAAACCTTGGAACGAAGATGATCCCCCACGGACGAGAAGTTGCCGAAACTCGAACTCCGGAGAGCCTCCATCCTTCGCCAAGCCAGCACCACCGCCGGACTCCACCACCATTAATCTGCCTCTGCCCCCTGCTGGATGATGGCTCTGTGGGAGCAACCGCCCAGCTAACACCAAACACACTTTGGGCTGCAGTTAGTTTGCTTGGTGGCCTGGCTGATTGAGGCGCTTCATACGCTACGCATGCATCCTCCAACTATGCACCTACGTAGCTAGCTATCTACAGGCAAAGCACAGCTTAGCACTCCACAGCACAATGTACACCAACTACAGCTAGCTTGTTCTGTTGTTCACCAGCAAACAGCAGCTACACAAACCAACAGTACTGATAGTCTCAAGGCATTCACGCAGTGTGTGTTTCACTCATCGGTACCACACCTGCATATGCACGAAAGTCAAGATCAACTTTTGTATGGATCTGGCATTGCATGAGATAGCACTAATTATATGCAGCATCCTTCTGCCCCCCTCTAGATTTCTTTCTCACGTGGCCCAGTTTCTACTTGCTCCAAGATGATGGACTCTCCAATCCTTTACTAAGAGCATTTCTAACTGATCTATTATAATCGGTTGCATTTTACTCCTCTAGAGAAGATCTAACCGAACTCTCAAGCGGTTTAGAGGAGTAAAAAATTTACTCCTCGGCTGCCCCCCGCCTCCCTCGCCGACCTCCCAAATCAATGCCGCCACCCCCACCGCAATCTAAGCCTCCCTCCGACACCTCAAATGGCCATATCCTCCCGCTACCCCAGTCCCCTCCACTGATTAGGAACGTGAATCAGGGCCAACCGCGGCCATCTCACTGGGACTGCAAATGTACGGATCCTCTCGTCACCATTCTCCTCTTCATCGTAGTACGCCGACTTGCTGCCACCGAGATGGGTGGCAGAGATCACCGACCACAACACACACAAAATATGGGTCGACACCTTCCATTCGGCGGTGCAAGCGGTGAAGGCGTACGACATCAAGTCTATGCGTCCACCACACCGATGCTAATAGCATCTCCAGCCGCGTCCCCCAAAGCATACCCAAACGGCGCCAGATCGAGCGTTTGGGGGACGCTTTTTCTTCGTGCCGCATTTGGGGGGACGTCGCTCACCAGCCGCGTCCCCTAAACGCGCCCCCAAACATTAAAATAATGCATTATCTATTTTTTTGTATTTTTATTTCAATAGAGAGAATTAATTTGTAGGTACGGTCAAGACTTCGAAAAATATGAACTAATTTTCAAAATAGTGCAACATAAACAAATTACATATAAAAACTTCGAAAAAATAAACTAATTTGTTAAACTACTTATTCTTTGATGGCCCCGCCTCGTCATCCTCACGGAGGCGCTTCCTGCTCGTCACCTCTTCCGAAGAGTCGGTGTCATTCGACGCGTCGGAGGAACTTGTGTTCCCCTCCTCTTCGTCGGTGCTCGCCGGCTGTGCCTTTCGCCTTCTCCTTCGCCCGGGCCCTTGCCTCCTTCTTTGCCGCCGTCTCCTCAGCCTCTTCCTTCTCCTCCTCCTTCTCATGGCTGTCGTCGGCGACGGCCTTCCCCTCCTCCTCATTGCCGTCGTCGGCCTCCCAATCCTCCTCCTGGCTGTCCATCGGCAGGAAACTAGAGTTGCTAGGAATTGCAACTCTGTCCCACCAATGGCGCCATCCCGGCGGCTTCCCCTCGTTGTTGGTATCCCATGGCAGAGAGAGATTGCTCATGGTGAGAGAGGAGAGGGGAGACGTATGGCGCTGGCCGGTTGTAGATTGGAATGCGCATACGTAGGGGTCTTATTGAGCATGGATGAATGGCGGCGCAGATATCAAAGAGATCTGTGGTTGCTCTTCCGCGGAATTCGCGCTCCATTCCGGCGGTTTGCGGGTCGATCGACGCGGTTGCCACTACGACATTTCTCCTTCCCAGGAACTGCACCGTCGCTAGGTAGGAGACGGTTGAGCGTCGTTCATGTGTCGATGACGCGTCGGCCCCGCTGATACGTCTCAAACGTATCTATCATTTCTTATGTTCCATGCTACTTTTATAACAATACTTGCATGTTTTATACATACTTTACATCATTATTACACATTTTCCGGCACTAACCTATTAACAAGATGCCGAAGCGCCAGTTGCTGTTTTCTACTAGAGGCTCTGGCCAAGTTGATACTTGTAACTCCAAGAGGGGTATTTATGCTCGATAGTGGGTTCATGCCTCCATTTAATCTGGGACAGTGACAGAAAGTTTTAAGGTTGTGGATGTGCTGTTGCTACTAGGGATAAAACATCGATGCTTTGTCTAAGGATATTTGTGTTGATTACATTACGCACCATACTGATACGTCCAATTTGCATCACTATTTTGTATCATAATTTGCTGTTATTCATTGATATATTTCATATTGGGACACAATACTTATGTTATTTCATCTATTTTGCATGTTTCATCATCATTGGAGGATCAAGCACCGGAGCCAGGATTCTGTGGAAAAAGCACCGTCGAACGCAATATTTCGGAAGATCAACTGTGGAAGGGAATTTCACGTAAATTCCTATTTTTCCAGATGACGGAGGGAGCGAGAAGGGGAAGAAGAGAGGAGCCAAGGGGACCATAGGCGGCGCGGCCCATGGCCCGCCGTGCCACCCTATGCTCTGGGGGCCCCACCCTCTTTCGCCTCCTTTTCTTCGCGTACTCCTTCGTCCCGAAAACCTAAGCCACAGAGAGGACCTCACGAAGGGTTACAGCCGCCTCTGGGCGGAGAACACCGAGAGAAAAGAGCTCTCCGGCGGGCAGGAATCCGGGGAAATTCCTCCGGAGGGGGAAATTGACGCCATCGCCATCGTCATCGAGCGGGACATCATCTCCATCATCATCATCATCATCTCCACCATCTACACCGCCATCACCACCGCTGCACCTCGTCACCGCTGTAGCAATTCGGGTTAAATCTTGATTGTTTGATAGGGGAAACTCTCCCGGTGTTATTCTATACTTGTTGTAGATGCTATTGAGTGAAACCATTGAACCAAGGTTTATGTTCAGATTGTTATTCATCATCATATCACCTCTGATTGTATTCCATATGATGTCTCGTGAGTAGTTCATTTAGTTCTTGAGGACATGGGTGAAGTCTAAATGCTAGTAGTGAATTATGGTTGAGTAATATTCAATGTTATGATATTTAAGTTGTGGTGTCATTCTTCTAGTGGTGTCGTGTGAACGTCGACTACACGACACTTCACCATTTATGGGCCTAGGGGAGTGCATCTTGTACTCGGTTGCTAATTGCGGGGTTGCCGAAGAAACCCTAAGCCCCCGTTAGTATATCGATGCGGGAGGGATCGCAGGATCTCAGAGTTTAAGGCTGTGGTTAGATTTATCTTAATTACTTTCTTGTAGTTGCGGATGCTTGCAAGGGGTATAATCACAAGTATGTATTAGTCCTAGGAAGGGCGGTGCATTAGCATAGGTTCACCCACACAACACTTATCAAAACAATGAAGATTATTTAGCCACATGAAGCGAAAGTACTAGACTAAAATCCCCATGTGTCCTCGGGAACGTTTGGTCATTATAAGTAAACAAACCGGCTTGTCCTTTGTGCTAAAAAGGATTGGGCCACTCGCTGCAATTATTCCTCTCGTATTTTATTTACTTGTACTTTATTTATCTGCAATATCAAAACCCCTGAATACTTGTCGTGAGCATTTGTGAATCCTTCATCAAAACTGTTTGTCAACACCTTGCTCCTCGTTGGGTTCGACACTCTTATTTATCGAAAGTACTACGATACACCCCTATACTTGTGGGTCATCACGACTATTTTCTGGCGCCGTTGCCGGGGAGTGAAGCGCTATTGGTAAGCGGAATTGGTAAGGAAAACCTTTACTGTTTGTGCTGATTTTATTTCTGCCTGCTGCTATAAATCATTATGGAGAGATCTTCTCTTCAATTTCTATTTGGGAAATCTACTACTACTGCAACGGTAGTGGATGAAGCGCCAGGTGAGGAAGTAGTACCATATAAAATACCTATGAAAATTATTGAACGTGTTATGGATAACCGCTATGAAGGGGATGGAACTATCCTGGTGATCATTTATTGTTTTTGCATGAATTATGCGGGTTATTCAAATGTGCAGGTATTTCTATGAATGAAGTTAGGAAGAAACTATTCACTATATCGCTGTCTGGTAAAGCGGCGCACTGGTATAAATTGCTGAAGAATGGTGATTCTATTGATTGGGAGGACATTGTGCCTTTATTTTATTCCAAATTTTATCCTCCAAGTGAAATTCACAAAGATCGGAACCGCATATATAATTTCTGGCCTCATGATGGAGAGAGTATTGCCCAAGCTTGGGGAGATTGAAGTCTTTAATGCTCAAATGCCCCATTCATGAGCTTCCTGGTAATGTTATTATTGATAATTTCTATGCAAGACTTTCTTTTCAAGACAAGACCTTGCTGGATACTTCTTGTTCTGGATCATTTACACGCAAGAATGAAGAGTTTAAAAGGGACCTTCTTGATCGGATCCAAGAAAATACTGAAGGATGGGAGAACGACAAAGATAGAGAATCAGGTATAATTTATGATTATAAATGCATTGAAGTTTTTATGGATACTGATAAATTTCGTAATATGAGTGCTACATATGGTCTTGATTCCCAAGTTGTTGCAAATCTTTATAAAGCTTTTGCCTCTCATTATGAACTGCCTAAGAAGAATTTTGATAAGTATCATGAACCGTATAAGGATAAAGTTGATTCATCTGTAAACAAATGTGTAGTGGTTGAAACTGTTGATAATGTTATTCCTGAAGCTTATATTGAAAAAACTCCTTTCCCTGCTAAAATGAAGGAGTACTCTGTCGTATCTAGTGCGGTTAATAAAAGTGAAAAGAAACCTAAAGAACCTGAAGAACAAATTAAAATTGAACCTGCTGTTGCAATAGTTAAAGATCTTGTGACTGAAAATGTGGAGGATGGTCATATTATTTTCGTGAAGATGCTTCTAATATTGTTTCACATCCTAATAAATCCAAACAAGTTAGTGTTCCTATGCTATCTGTTAGAATTGGTGATCATTGCTATTATGGTTTATGTGATATTGGTGCAAGTGTTAGTGCTATTCCTTATGAGCTTTACACGGAGATTATGCACGAAATTGGTTCTTGTGAACTTGAAGATATTGATGTGGTTATTCATTTGGCTAATAGAGAAACTATTTCTCCAATTGGTATTGTTCGAGATGTGGAAGTTCTATGTGGTAAGATTAAATATCCTGCTGACTTTTTGGTACTTGGTTCTGCTGCTAGTGATCATTGTCCTATCATTTTTGGTAGACCTTTTCTAAATACTTGTGGAGCTATTATAGATTGTAAGAAAGAGAAAATTTTGACTAGATTTGCTGGTGAACCTTATGAATTTAACTTTTCTAAATTTACCAAAACTCCTTATAAAGCTGACTTGCCTAGTAATGATTTTAAAATGGAGCAGTGTGCATCTATTGTTCTTGTTCCTAATAATCCTTTGCAGCAACATTTGGAGAATAGTGAAAGTGAAGCTTTTAGGAAAGAAAGAGATGAGCTTGAGGAAATTTTCTTCGCCAACCTATTCTCAAGCATGATTTACCGGTGGAAGATTTGGGTACAACACCGCCACCAAAGGAAGATCCTGTTTTTGATTTAAAGCCTTTACCTGATAATCTTAAATATGCTCATATTGATGATAAGAAAATATATCCTGTTATTATTAGTTCTAAGCTTTCAGAGATTGAGGAAGAAAGGTTATTGGAAATATTGAAGAAACACCGAGGAGCTATTGGCTATACTCTTGATGATTTGAAAGGGATTTCTCCTTCTATTTGCCAACATGCTATTAATATGGAAGAAGATGCAAAGCCTGTTGTTGAACATCAACGTCGTCTAATTCCGAAGATGAAAGAGGTGGTAAGGAACGAGGTATTAAAACTTCTTGAAGCTGGTATTATATATCCTATTGCTGATAGTAGATGGGTTAGTCCTGTGCATTGTGTTCCTAAGAAAGGAGGAATGACTGTTGTGCCTAATGATAATGATGAGCTTATTCCTCAAAGAATAGTTGTAGGTTATAGAATGTGCATTGATTTTCGTAAAGTTAATAAAGTTACTAAGAAAGATCATTACCCTTTACCCTTTATTGATCAAATGCTAGAAAGGTTATCTAAAAATACTCATTTTTGCTTTCTTGATGGTTATTCTGGGTTTTCACAAATTGCTGTTAAAGCTAAAGATCAAGAGAAAACCACGTTTACTTGTCCTTATGGAACTTATGCTTATAGGCGTATGCCTTTTGGTTTATGTAATGCTCCTGCTACTTTTCAAAGATGCATGTCTGCTATTTTTCATGGTTTTTGCGAAAGTATTGTAGAGGTGTTCATGGATGATTTTTCTGTCTATGGGAATTCTTTTGATAATTGCTTGCGAAACCTCGATAAAGTTTTGCAGAGATGTGAGGAAACTAACCTTGTTCTTAATTGGGAGAAATGCCACTTTATGGTTAATGAAGGAATTGTATTGGGACATAAAATTTCCGAGAGAGGTATTGAAGTTGATAGAGCTAAAGTTGAGGCAATTGAGAAGATGCCCTATCCGAGGGATGTTAAAGGTATTCGTAGTGTTCTTGGTCATGCTGGGTTTTATAGGAGATTTATTAAAGATTTCTCTAAAATTTCAAAGCCTCTTACTAATCTTCTTCAAAAAGATGTACCTTTTGTTTTTGATGATGATTGTAAGGAAGCTTTTGAAACTCTAAAGAAAGCCTTAACAACTGCTCCTGTAGTCGAACCTCCTGATTGGAATTTGCCTTTTGAAATTATGTGTGATGCTAGTGATTTTGCTGTAGGCGCTGTTCTTGGACAGCGGATAGATAAAAAATTAAATGTTATTCATTATGCTAGTAAGACTCTTGATGCTGCTCAAAGAAATTATGCTACAACTGAAAAAGAATTGTTAGCTGTAGTCTTTGCTTGTGACAAGTTTAGACCTTATATTGTTGATTCAAAAGTTACAATTCATACTGATCATGCTGCAATTAGATACCTTATGACAAAGAAAGATGCTAAGCCAAGGCTTATTAGATGGGTACTTCTGTTGCAAGAATTTGATTTACATATTATAGATAGGAAAGGTGCTGATAATCCTGTTGCTGATAATTTGTCTAGATTGGAAAATATTGCTTATGATCCTGTTCCTGTTAATGATAGTTTTCCAAATGAACAATTGGCTGTAATAAAGGTGAGCTCGCGAGAGAGCCCTTGGTATGAGATTATGCTAATTTTATCGTTTCGAAGTATTTGCCTCCAACCTTTTCAGCTCAGCAAAGGAGGAAATTCTTTTATGACTTGAGGCATTATTTTTGGGATGACCCACACTTATATAAAGAAGGAGTGGATGGTATTATGCGAAGATGTGTTCCTGAATATGAACAACAGGAGATATTGAATAAATGTCATGGTAGTGTTTATGGAGGACATCACGCTGGAGATAGAACCGCGCAAAAGGTTCTACAATCAGGTTTTTATTGGCCAACACTCTTCAAAGATGCAGGAAATTTATTTTATCCTGTGATGAATGTCAAAGAGTTGGTAATATCTCCAGACGCAATGAAATGCCTATGAATTATACTCTTGTTATTGAACCATTCGATTGTTGGGGATTCGACTTCATGGGTCCTTTCCCTTCTTCAGACGGTAATACTCATATACTTGTCGCTGTTGATTATGTTACTAAATGGGTAGAAGCTATACCTACAAAAAGTGCTGATGGTGAGACTTCTATAAAAATGCTTGTAGATGTTATATTTCCTAGATTTGGAGTACCTAGATATATTATGACTGATGGAGGTTCTCATTTTATTCATGGAGGTTTTAGAAAAACTCTCGCTAAGTATGGTATTAATCATAGAATTGCTTCTGCTTATCACCCTCAAACTAGTGGTCAAGTAGAATTATCAAATAGAGAGATTAAAGCTATCTTGGGTAAGACTGTTAATAAATCTAGAAAGAATTGGGCTAGCAAATTGAAAGAAGCACTATGGGCTTATAGAACTGCTTATAAAAATCCTATGGGAATGTCACCTTATAAAATGGTTTATGGAAAAGCTTGTCATTTACCTTTAGAACTAGAGCACAAAGCTTATTGGGCTGTTAGAGAACTAAATAAAGATCCTAAATTAGCCGGTAATAAGAGGTTGTTGCAATTAAGTTCTCTAGATGAATGGAGAAGTGAAGCTTATGAAAATGCTAAACTCTTTAAAGAAAAAGTTAAGAAGTGGCATGATAGAAGGATCATTAAGAGAGAATTTAATGTTGGAGATCAAGTTCTATTGTATCGGTCTCGTCTCAGATTCTTTGCAGGGAAATTACTCTCGAAGTGGGAAGGGCCATATGTTGTTGAGGAGGTGTATCGTTCAGGAGCAATTAAAATTAGCTCTCTCCAAGGCAATGCCACACAAGTGGTGAATGGACAAAGACTCAAGCATTATATCTCGGGTGATTCTTATAATGTTGATGTTGATATTATTCAAGTGGAAACACCGGAGGCCTTCATCAAAGGACAAATTGACAGTCCGCCAGAACTCGACTTTGAATAGGTAACAGTACAGGTAATAAAAAGTCCGCGTTTACCTTTCCGAACATTATTTCTGCTGTTTTTAGAAAATATGAAAAATTACGGAATCGAAACGGAGTGGAAAAGACGCGCGAGGGCCCGTCACCACAGGCCGGCGCGGGCCCCACCCTGGCCGCGCCGACCTATGGTGATAGCCCCTCGGCGTCCCGTTTCCACTCGTTTTCGGCCTGGAACCTTCCTTTTGTAGTAAAAATATTTGCTATATAATCCCCGGACCCCTGGAGGTCCGTAATATCGTTTTCTCGTCGTGTTTTGTTTCGAGCTGTTTTCTGCCAGATTTGTTTTGATCTAGAAGCACCATGGTCTCCAACAACAAAGACAAGGGGCCTTGGAGGGAAGAGATGGATGAGAGGATTAATAAGGAGAAGGAGAAGATAGCATCAGCAAAAGGAGAGTGGGAAACTACGAGGAGTAAGCCAATTTTGGTGGGATCGGTTAATACTGGGCGTTCTTTTTCTCATAACTTGCAGGGAGCTCTTCCGCCTGCTCTGGACCTCGACTCTTTCCCTTGTGTGGAGGAAGCAATACGGGTTGCTGATGAGTTTTGTGATCAATATCGTGCTCTAAGGGGAAGTGGAGATACTTCAGGAGAACCAGCGACTTCGCAGAATGCTGGAATATTACTCAATTCCCAGCACAAGGCCGTCACCTCCACCCTCGGATAACAATAAGTCTTTTCAAATTTTGGTGCAGAATTGCAAAATTGAAAAACTGAAGCTGAAGGAGATCCTTATGAAGCGCGAGAAGAATCCATCGCCATCATCCCCGAAGGAGTAATTCATCATCGGTATTGGCATCCCCTTGGTTTGTTCCAAGCTTGGGGGAGTGCCGCGGTATCACATCATCACCACCTTTATCTTTTACTATCAAGTAGTGTCATATCATGAGTAGGGAAGTTATCATATGGAATAGTATGCAATGTGGAAGTATCTCTCTTAGTTAGTTATCTATGTATCCGTTGGTGTGAGTTATCGTTATGAAATATTAATGAGAAGTCTTATCATTTACTTTTTGCACATCTTATTTTAGTTTGCAATCTCCATTATATGATTACTCTTGACATGAGTATTGATATCACTTTGGGAGCATCAAGTAAATCTATTTGGTTTTGGCAAACTTAGCATTGGTCAATAGCAACAACATCTTGATGTTTAATAAAAGAGAGAAATACACTTAGATATATTACTCTATTATCTCTATGCTTAGTATTCTAAAGTTAAAATTGCTTGTGCTTATGAGAAAGATGCATGATTGTTTCTATCATATGTATATTTGTTTGTTTCCCTCAACCTTTATGCTTGCTATCAAACCTTGCTAGCCAAAGACCTGTATCGAGAGGGAATGCTTCTCATACATCCATAACCTTAGACCAAACCTTTGCCACTTGTGTCCACCATACCTACCTACTGCATGGTATTTTCTGCCATTCCAAGTAAATACTTCATGTGCTACCTTTAAATAATTCAAACTATACTACTCCTTATTTTTGTCAATGTTCTATAGCTCATGAGGAAGTATGTGGTGTTTCATCTTTCAATCTTGTTGGGCGGACTTTCACAATGGACTAGCGGCACATCCGCTTATCCAATAATTTTGCAATAAGAGCTGGGGGTTCCCAGCCCCAATTAATAACTTTCATTAATAATTCTCTTCACATGTTTTGCTCTGATTTAGTAAGCAACTTAATTTTGCAATAGACACTCCTCCATGGTATGTGAATGTTGGAAGGCACCCGAGGATTCGGTTAGCCATGGATTGAGAAAGCCAAGGTTGGGGGAGTGTCATCCTTAATAAAACTAAAATACATGTGTAAACAAAAGAGAAAGGGGATGATCTACCTTGCTGGTAGAGATGCCGTCCCTCATGGGAGCCGCTCTTGGAAGGTTCGTTTGGCAAGGGGGTTAGAGTGCCCGCTACCATTCGTTGACAACAACAAACACCGCTCAAAATCTTACTTTTATGCTCTTTATATGATTTCAAAACTTGAAAAGCTCTAGCACATGATTTAATCCCTGCTTCCCTCTGCGAAGGGCCTATCTTTTACTTTTATGTTGAGTCAGTAAACCTATTTCCCTCTATCTCAAGCAAGCAATTGAGTTGTTGTGAACCAATCATTTATGCTATGATTCAGTTAATCATGTCTTTTATACTTTCTTGTTTAGTACCAATTTTATCTGAATGAATATGACTTCGAAGTTATCGATGATTAAGAAGAGATTGTTATGCTTGAATATGAAGGCTCAGCTATAAATTCTAATATGAAAGCTTTGCTTAGAAGTACGATCCGTTAGCAGTTCTCTGACCAAGAACAAAGTTTGCCATCACCAATTATGATTTCTTATGCACCTTTACTTGTGATTTCTCTTTACCTATTTCAAGATGAGTTATATGAGGAAGTTGTTTACTAGAATGTCTTGTGTGAATGAATATGATGCTTCTTGTCCGTATTCTATTTATCGACTCTTCACTCCATAAACATGTGGTCTCGTTTATCGAGCTCAGTTTCGCTTGGGGACAAGCGAGGTCTAAGCTTGGGGGAGTTGATACGTCCAATTTGCATCACTATTTTGTATCATAATTTGCTGTTATTCATTGATATATTTCATATTGGGACACAATACTTATGTTATTTCATCTATTTTGCATGTTTCATCATCATTGGAGGATCAAGCACGGAGCCAGGATTCTGCTGGAAAAGCACCGTCGAACGCAATATTTCGGAAGATCAATGTGGAAGGGAATTTCACGTAAATTCCTATTTTCCAGATGACGGAGGGAGCGAGAAGGGGAAGAAGAGAGGAGCCACTGGGCCCAGACCATAGGGCGGCGCGGCCCATGGCTGGCCGCGCCACCCTATGCTCGGGGGCCCCACAACCTCTTTCGCCTCCTTTTCTTCGCGTACTCCTTCGTCCCGAAACCTAAGCCACGAGAGGACCTCACGAAGGGTTACAGCCGCCTCTGCGGGGCGGAGAACACCAGAGAGAAAGAGCTCTCCGGCGGGCAGGAATCCGCCGGGGAAATTCCCTCCCGGAGGGGGAAATCGACGCCATCGCCATCGTCATCGAGCGGGACATCATCTCCATCATCATCATCATCATCTCCACCATCTACACCGCCATCACCACCGCTGCACCTCGTCACCGCCGTAGCAATTCGGGTTAAATCTTGATTGTTTGATAGGGGAAACTCTCCCGGTGTTATTCTATACTTGTTGTAGATGCTATTGAGTGAAACCATTGAACCAAGGTTTATGTTCAGATTGTTATTCATCATCATATCACCTCTGATTGTATTCCATATGATGTCTCGTGAGTAGTTCATTTAGTTCTTGAGGACATGGGTGAAGTCTAAATGCTAGTAGTGAATTATGGTTGAGTAATATTCAATGTTATGATATTTAAGTTGTGGTGTCATTCTTCTAGTGGTGTCGTGTGAACGTCGACTACACGACACTTCACCATTTATGGGCCTAGGGGAGTGCATCTTGTACTCGGTTGCTAATTGCGGGGTTGCCGGAGTGACAGAAACCTAAGCCCCGTTAGTATATCGATGGGAGGGATCGCAGGATCTCAGAGTTTAAGGCTGTGGTTAGATTTATCTTAATTACTTTCTTGTAGTTGCGGATGCTTGCAAGGGGTATAATCACAAGTATGTATTAGTCCTAGGAAGGGCGATGCATTAGCATAGGTTCACCCACACAACACTTATCAAAACAATGAAGATTATTTAGCCACATGAAGCGAAAGTACTAGACTAAAATCCCCATGTGTCCTCGGAACGTTTGGTCATTATAAGTAAACAAACCGGCTTGTCCTTTGTGCTAAAAAGGATTGGGCCACTCGCTGCAATTATTCCTCTCGTATTTTATTTACTTGTACTTTATTTATCTGCAATATCAAAACCCCCTGAATACTTGTCTATGAGCATTTACAGTGAATCCTTCATCAAAACTGTTTGTCAACACCTTCTGCTCCTCGTTGGGTTCGACACTCTTATTTATCGAAAGTACTACGATACACCCCCGGTCCATTCTTTTACATCTGAATGCAATCTACTGCAATCATTGTTCTTTACTGTTCTTTGCAAACAAACACCATCTTACACTCGATACGTTTAATCCTTTGGTTTCAGCAAGCCGGTGAGATTGACAACCTCACTGTTACGTTGGGGCAAAGTATCTTGATTGTGTTGTGCAGGTTCCACGTTGGCGCCGGTTTCACTGGTGTTGCGCCGCACTACAGTCCTCCACCAACAACCTTCACGTGCTTCTTGGCTCCTACTGGTTCGATAACCTTGGTTTCATACTGAGGGAAACTTGATTCTATACGCATCATACCTTCCACTTGGGGTTCCCAACGAACGTGTGCTTCGCGCGTATCAAGCTAAATTTCTGGCGCCGTTGTCGGGAGATCAAGACACGCTGCAAGGGGAGTCTCCACATCCAATCTCTTTACTTTGTTTTTGTCTTGCTTTACTTTATTTTATTTACTGTCTTGTTTGCTTTATATTGAAAACACAAAAAATTAGTTGCTTTACTTTCTGTCTTATTTACTAGCTCTATATCGAAAACACAAAAAATTAGTTACTTTATTTACTGTCTTGTTTTATTTGCTCTATATCAAAAACACACAAAAAATTAGTTACTTGTCTTTACTTTATTCTACTTGCTTAGTTTACTTTATTACTGCTACAATGGGTACTCCTGAAAATACTAAGTTGTGTGATTTCACTAGCACAAATAATAATGATTTTATAAGTACTCCTATTGCTCCACCTGCTACTACTGCAGAATTTTATGAGATTAAACCTGCTTTACTGAATCTTGTTATGAGAGAGCAATTTTCTGGTGTTAGTACTGATGATGCTGCTGCCCATCTTAATAATTTTGTTGAACTTTGTAAAATGCAAAAGTATAAGGATATAGATGGTGATATTATAAAACTAAAATTGTTTCCTTTCTCATCTCCACTACTTATAAAAGCACAAACTTGGCAGGAACAATTGATCTCAGCCGTTAATTGACGTGAATTGAACGTTCCAGATCGCTACAATGATGAGCACCCCAACATAATCACGATAATTACAGGCCTGCCACCGCACGAAGCACTAGCTCCAACCCCAAGCCCCAGATTCCAGAGCTAAAAAAAGCCCCAGATTCCCATGATTCCTCTGTTTTCCTCTCCTCTCAAGCGCACAACAATGCTAGGGTATCACCGCAAGGACCAAGGAACACATGGCGCACGAGGCAGATGGCTGTGGCACGCCGGATCCTTGAGCGAGTCGATGCCGAGGACGCCGAGGGGCCACGCTGGGGGCTGGGAGCGCGGTACGTCGCGGATCTAGAATCCCATCCGCCGCCGACGACGACTGTCCTGCCCGCACCCGGACTAGGAAAAACCACCGCCAATTAGGAGGTGCCTGGTGTCTTGGTTCGAGATGTCGCGCTGACAAGCATGGCGTACACGATCTGTCTGGAGTCTGGACATCACGGCAGGTATGCTCCAAGCGCTTTTCGTTGGAGTGAAATCCTGCATGCTACGATTGCCCCTGTACGAATGCATTTGCCTTAGGTAACAGAACGATCTAGCCTGGTTGTTTGTGTGGTGCGTAGGGTGTTTGTAGAAATGAGTCCCAGTGTGTGTACATGTGCCTGAATTTGCAGCTGCAGGACATTTTTTGTACTATGTGTGGTTCCGTCCAGCAGCAGTTAGCAATAACAAAATTAAAAACTTCAAATGTAGTTTCTTGCCTAGCAGGTTAGCTTAGATTTATTCATTCATTTGTGCATGGTTTTAGGTAAATGCAGTCAGTATGAAACTCTTAGCATTGATTGAACATAGAAGTATGTCATTTTGTTACCACAGTTAGTACAATGCATTTTGTCTATCATGCAGCAGGCACAATCAGCCGCCTCAGAACCTCATGCGGCAGCCTATCTTCCTTGTCGTTGGCTGCAAAGCCAATCGGAGAGCCCAGCAAGAGCGAGAGACAGCTCACTTTCAGCAATATGCGACAGCAGTTCTGATGTTTAATTCTTGGTATTGTTTATGTTCTTCAGTGACAATTGGCGACGTGCATGCTTCAGGAATCAGGAAAGGGCTCTCTTTCAGAATCTCTTTTTGCTGAGCACAACACTATAATGTTTAATTTCTAGCTCTCGATGTTTTTGTTCATATTTAAGCTAACTAAATTTTGTGTACTCATGTCACCTCAGAGATGGAAGTTTAATGATCAAAGGAGGCTTATTTTCAAGAAACCTAGGAAATCGAATGCAATGTTTATTAGGCTTTGAAGAGAAATCTTCAGAGTTGTTACAATAAGCCAACGATGGTTTTAAGCCGGAAGTGTATCTTCTACTCTTCCAGTTGCTACCGTTGCCTTGGATGTTAGCCTTCATGATCTCTAAATAGTTGCATCATTATAGCTTTGCTAAATCTTATTTTAAGTACAAGTTCTTTGTAATATTTTTTGCTACTATCAGATATCTTTTATATACACTACACAATGGTAACTAAATATGATTTATTTTTTCTCTTTGGGATATAGTGCATATTCAAAGATCGTGTGTTGCACGTGCACGCTTACTAGTTAAGAGGAAGAGCTAAAGATTGGTTGCTTTCTTTGCCTAAGAATAGTATTGATTCATGGACTAAATGTAAAGATGATTTTATTGGTAAATATTATCCTCCTGCTAAGATTATATCTTTGGGAAGTAGCATTATGAATTTTAAACAATTTGATAATGAACATGTTGCTCAAGCATGGGAGAGAATGAAATCTTTGGTAAAGAATTGTCCTACCCATGGACTGACTACTTGGATGATCATCCAAACCTTTTATGCAGGATTGAATTTTTCCTCGAGGAACCTATTGGATTCAGCTGCTGGAGGTACTTTTATGTCCATCACCTTAGGCGCCGCGAAAGCTTCTTGATGATATGATGATCAATTACTCTGAATGGCACACTGAAAGAACTCCTCAAGGTAAGAAGGTAAATTCTGTTGAAGAAACCTCTTCTTTGGGTGATAAGATTGATGCTATTATGTCTATGCTTGCAAATGGTAGATCTCATATTGATCCTAATAATGTTCCTTTAGCTTCATTGGTTGCTCAAGAAGAAAAAGTTGATGTGAATTTCATTAAGAGTAATAATTTCAACAACAATGCTTATAGGAATAATTATGGTAACAACAACTATAGGCCGTATCCTTCGAATAATGGTAGTGGTTATGGTAATTCTTATGGTAATTCTTACAACAATAATAAGAGTGTACCCTCTGGTCTTGAAGTCATGCTCAAAGAATTTATTAGTACACAAACTGCTTTTAATAAAACTGTTAAAGAAAAGCTTGGTAAAATTGATGTTCTTGCTTCTAAAGTTGATAGTCTTGCTCTTGATGTTGATCTTTTAAAACTGAAAGTTATGCCTGAGGAAGTTAAACATGCTAGGTTTGCTAAAACAAATCCCATCCAAGTTAGAATTAATGATAATATTAGAATGTTGGCTGAATTGCATGCTAGGTGGGATCGAGAAGAAAAAGAAAAACTTGCTAAAGAGAATAATGTAGCTAAAGTTTGGACTATTACCACCACTAGTAATGATGATTCTACACATATTGCTACACCTCCTACTATCAATGGTAAAATAATTGGAGTTGGCAATGTTTCTACTCCTAGTGCAAAGCGTGCAAAATTGCCTGAAACTGCTGAAACTGCTTGTGATAAAACTGCTGAAATTTTTCAAAATATTGTGGACAATGATTCCATTGCTGTAGAACATAATGGTTTAGATTTTGATGATTGCCATATTACTGAAGTTATAAAGTTCTTACAAAAACTTGCTAGAAGTCCTAATGCTAGTGCTATAAATTTAGCCTTTACAAAACATATTACAAATGCTCTCATTAAAGCTAGGGAAGAGAAATTAAAACTTGAAGCTTCTATTCCTAGGAAATTAGAAGATGGTTGGGAGCCCATCATTAAGATGAAATTCAATGATTTTGAATGTAATGCTTTATGTGATCTTGGTGCAAGTATTTCTGTTATGCCTAAGAAAATTTATGATATGCTTGACTTGCCACCATTGAAAAATTGTTATTTGGATGTTAATCTTGCTGATAATTCTAAAAAGAAACCTTTGGGGAGGATTGATAATATTCGCATTACGGTTAACAATAACCTTGTCCCCGTTAATTTTGTTGTTTTGGATATTGAATGCAATGCATCTTGTCCTATTGTCTTGGGAAGACCCTTTCTTCGAACTGTTATTGATATGAAAGAAGGAAATATTAAGTATCAATTTGCTCTCAAGAAATGTATGGAACACTTCCCTAGAAAGAGAATGAAGTTGCCTTTTGATTCTATTATTAGAACAAATTATGATGTTGATTCTTCTTCTCTTGATAATACTTGATTTGCACTTTCTGCGCCTAGCTGAAAGGCGTTAAAGAAAAGCACTTCTTGGGAGATAACCCATGTTTTATTTTTATTACTGTATTGTTGAGTCTTGGAAGTTGTTACTACTGTAACAACCTCTCCTTATCATGTTTTTGTGCCAAGTAAAGTCTCTATGGTAAAGTTGATGCTAGATTTGGATTGCTGCGCAGAAACAGAATTGCTGTCTGTCACGAATTTGCGTAGAACTCTCTGTAAAAAAATCAAAAAAATCTTCCAATTTACGTGCGTGATCCTCGATATGTACGCAACTTTCATTAGTTTTGAGTTTTTCCGTTTGAGCAAGTTAAGTGCCTCTGTAAAATTCGTCTTTACGGACTGTTCTGTTTTGACAGATTCTGCCTTTTATTTCGCATTGCCGCTTTTGCTATGTTGAATGGGTTTCTTTGTTCCATTAACTTTCAGTAGCTTTGTGCAATGTCCAGAAGTGATAAGAATGATTATGTCACCTCTGAATATGTGAATTTTTTATTATGCACTAACCCTTTAATGAGTTGTTGGAGATATGCCCAAGAGGCAATAATAAAAGTGGTTATTATATATCTTTATGTTTATGATAAATGTTTATATACCACGCTATAATTGTATTAACCGAAACATTGATACATGTGTGATATGTAAACAACAAAGAGTCCCTAGTAAGCCTCTTAACTAGCTTGTTGATTAATAGATGATTAGTTTCATAATCATGAACATTGGATGTTATTAATAACAAGATTATATCATTATATGAATGATGTAATGGACACACCCAATTAAGCGTAGCATAAGATCACGTCATTAAGTTATTTTCTATAAGCTTTCGACATAGTTACCTAGTCCTTATGACCATGAGATCATGTAAATCACTTATACTGGAAAGGTACTTTGATTACATCAAACGCCACTGCGTAAATGGGTGGTTATAAAGGTGGGATTAAGTATCCGGAAAGTATGAGTTGAGGCATATGGATCAACAGTGGGATTTGTCCATCCCGATGACGGATAGATATACTCTGGGCCCTCTCGGTGGAATGTCGTCTAATGTCTTGCAAGCATATGAATAAGTTCATAAGAGACCACATACCACGGTACGAGTAAAGAGTACTTGTCAGGAGACGAGGTTGAACAAGGTATAGTGTGATACCGATGATCAAACCTCGGACAAGTAAAATATCGCGTGACAAAGGGAATTGGTATCGTATGTGAATGGTTCATTCGATCACTAAGTCATCGTTGAATATGTGGGAGCCATTATGGATCTCCAGATCCCGCTATTGGTTATTGGTCGGAGTGAGTACTCAACCATGTCCGCATAGTTCGCGAACCGTAGGGTGACACACTTAAAGTTGGATGTTGAAATGGTAGAACTTGAATATGGAATGGAGTTCGAATATTTGTTCGGAGTCCCGGATGAGATCCCGGACATCACGAGGAGTTCCGGAATGGTCCGGAGAATAAGATTCATATATAGGATGTCAATTTATGTGAAATAAAATGATGCGGAAGGTTCTATGGAAGGTTCTAGAAGGTTCTAGAAAAGTCCGGAAGAAACCACCTAGGAAGGTGGAGTCCACATGGGACTCCACCTCCATGGCCGGCCAACCCTAGTGGGGGTGGAGTCCCAAGTGGACTCCCCCTTAGGGGGGCCACCCCCCCATATGGAAGGTGGAACTCCCACCTCTAGTGGGAGTCCTAGCTTGGGAAGGTTTCCCACCATATGGAAGGTTTTGGGTTCGGGTCTTATTCGGAGACTTGTAGTCCAACACTTGGGGCTTCCACCTATATAATGAGGGGCCAAGGGGAGGGGGCCGGACACACCAAGACCACAACCTGGCCGCCCCCCTTGAGTGGCCGGCCACCCCCTCCCAAACCCTAGCCGCCGGAGTTCTCCACCGCCACCGACACCACGCCGTCGTGCTGTCGGATTCAAGAGGAGCTACTACTTCCGCTGTCCGCTGGAACGGGGAGGTGGACGTCGTCTTCATCAACAACCGAACGTGTGACCGAGTACGGAGGTGCTGCCCATTCGTGGCGCCGTGATCAAGATCTTCTACGCGCTTTTGCAAGCGGCAAGTGATCGTCTACCGCAGCAACAAGAGCCTCATCTTGTAGGCTTTGGAATCTCTTCAAGGGTGAGACTCGTTAATCCCCTCGTTGCTACCGTCTTCTAGATTGCATCTTGGCTTGGATTGCGTGTTCGCGGTAGGAAAATTTTTGTTTTCTATGCTACGTTATCCTACAGTGGTATCAGAGCCAGGTTTATGCATAGATGGTTGCACGAGTAGAACACAATGGTTTTGTGGGCGTTGATGCTTATGTTGTCTTTAGCTTGAGTACTTTGCATCTTTGTGGCATAGTGGGATGAAGCGGCTCGGGCTAACTTTACATGACCGCGTTCATGAGATTTGCTCCACGCTTGACATGCAACTTGTATTGCATAAGTGGCTTTGCGGGTGTCTGTCTCTCCTACTATAGTGAAGATTCAATTTACTCTTCTATTGACAACACTAGTATCACCGTTGTGGTTCATGTTCGTAGGTAGATTAGATCTCACTCGAAAACCCTAAACCACGTAAAATATGCAAACCAAATTAGAGAACGTCTAACTTGTTTTTGCAGGGTTTGGTGATGTGATATGGCCATAATGTGATGATGACTATGTATGAGATGATCATTATTGTATTGTGGCAACCGGCAGGAGCCTTATGGTTGTCTTTAAAATTTCATGTTGAGTAGTATTTCAAAGAAGTTGTAATAGTTGCTACATGGGAGAACAATCATGAAGACGGCGCCATTGACCTTGACGCTACGCCGACGATGATGGAGATCATGCCCGTTGATGATGGAGATCATGTCCGTGCTTTGGAGATGAAGATCAAAGGCGCAAAGACAAAAGGGCCATATCATATCACATATGAACTGCATGTGATGTTAATCCTTTTATGCATCTTATTTTGCTTAGATCGCGACGGTAGCATTATAAGATGATCCCTCTCACTAAAATTTCAAGATAATAAAGTGTTCATCCTTAGTAGCACCGTTGCCAAGACTTGTCGTTTCGAAGCATCTCGTGATGATCGGGTGTGATAGAATCAACAAGTGCATACAACGGGTGCAAGCCAGTTTTGCACATGCGGATACTAAGGTGGCCTTGACGAGCCTAGCATGTACAGACATGGTCTCGGAACACGTGATACCGAAAGGTAGAGCATGAATCATATGATTGATATGATGAACACTTTTGAGTGTTCGCCATTGAAATTACATCTTGTCTCGTGATGATCGGGCATAGGTGTGATGGATTTGGTTCGTGTGATCACTAAGACAATGCGAGGGATATTGTTTTAAGTGGGAGTTCACCTAGTTTTTAATTTTGTTAAATTAAAATTTGAACTCAATTTGTCATAAACATTAGTCTAAACTATTGCAAATATGTTGTAGATATGGCGTCCCCAATCAATTTTAACCAGTTCCTAGAGAAAGAAAAGCTTAAGAGCAACGGTAGCAACTTCACCGACTGGTTCCGTCATGTGAGGATCTTCCTCAATGGTGGAAACCTGCAATATGTGCTTGATGCACCGCTAGGTGACCCTCCTGCAGAAACTAAAACCGATGAAGTAAAGAATGTTTACGCGACTCGGAAAACTCGGTACTCTCAAGTTCAGTGTGCCATCCTGTGCAGTCTGGAAGCCGATCTTCAAAAACGTTTTGAGCACCACGATCCACATGAGTTAGTCAATGAGTTGAAAACTATCTTTGAGACTCATGCGGCCGTGGAATGCTATGAAGCATCGAAACACTTCTTCAGCTGCATGATGGAAGAAGGCAGCTCCGTTAGTGAGCACATGCTCGCCATGACCGGGCATGCGAAGAAACTCAGTGACTTGGGAATAGTGATTCCTAACAGACTGGGGATTAATCGTGTCCTTCAATCACTGCCACCTAGTTATAAGAACTTTGTGATGAATTACAATATGTAGAACATGAACAAAGAGTTACCTGAACTCTTCGCCATGCTAAAATCTGCTGAGATTGAAATTAAGAAAGAGCACCAAGTGTTTATGGTCAACAAGACCACCAGCTTCAAGAAACAGGGCAAGTCTAAAGGCAAGAACAAGAAGAGTGGCAAGAAAGCTGCCACGCCTCCTGTGAAACCTAAGGCTGGCCCTAAGCCTGATGCTTGAGTGCTATTACTGCAAGGAGAAGGGACACTGGAAGCGTAATTGCTCCAAGTATTTGGCGGATCTGAAGAGTGGCCTTGTCAAGAAGAAGAAAGAAGGTATATCTGATATACATGTTATAGATGTTTATCTCACTGGTTCTCGTACTAGTACCTGGGTATTTGATACTGGTTCGGTTGCTCATATTTGTAACTCGAAACAGGAACTAAAGAATAAACGAAGACTACTAAAGGATGAAGTGACGATGCGCGTTGGAAATGGATCCAAAGTCGATGTGATCGCTGTCGGCACACTTCCTCTACATCTACCTTTGGGATTAGTTTTAAGCCTAAATAATTGCTATTTTGTACCCGCGTTGAGCATGAACATTATATCTGGATCTTGTTTAATGCAAGACGGTTATTCATTCAAGTCTGAGAATAATGGTTGTTCTATTTTTATGAATAATATCTTTTATGGTCGAGCACCTGAAAAGAATGGCTTATTTCTGTTAGATCTCGATAGTAGTGATACACATATACATAACATTGATGCTAAGCGAATTAAATTGAATGATAATTCTACTTATATGTGGCACTGTCGTCTTGGTCATATTGGAGTGAAACGCATGAAGAAACTCCATACCGATGGATTACTTGAATCACTTGACTTTGAGTCACTTGATAGATGCGAAGCATGTCTGATGGGAAAAATGACTAAGACTCCATTCTCGGGTATGATGGAGCGAGCTAATGACTTATTGGAAATCATACATACAGATGTGTGCGGACCAATGAGTGTAGCATCGCGCGGTGGTTATCGTTATGTTCTAACCTTCACAGATGATTTGAGTAGATATGGGTATATCTATTTAATGAAACATAAATCCGAAACTTTCGAGAAGTTTAAGGAATTCCAAAGTGAAGTAGAAAATCAACGTAACAAGAAGATTAAATTTCTACGATCTGATCGCGGAGGTGAATATCTGAGTTATGAGTTTGGCATGCATTTAAAGAAATGCGGAATACTTTCACAATTGACACCGTCGGGAACACCACAACGAAACGGTGTGTCCGAACGTCGTAATCGAACTCTCTTAGATATGGTTCGTTCTATGATGTCTCTTACTGATTTACCGTTATCATTTTGGAGTTATGCATTAGAGACAGCCGCATTCACTTTAAATAGAGCACCATCAAAATCCGTTGAAACGACACCGTATGAATTATGGTTTAATAAGAAACCTAAGCTGTCGTTCCTAAAAGTTTGGGGTTGCGAAGCCTATGTAAAAAAGTTACAACCGGACAAGCTAGAACCCAAAGCGGAGAAATGCGTCTTCATAGGATACCCTAAGGAAACTATAGGGTACACTTTCTATCACAGATCCGAAGGCAAGATCTTTGTTGCTAAGAACGGAACCTTTCTTGAGAAAGAATTTCTCACTAAAGAAGTGACTGGAAGAAAAGTAGAACTCGATGAGATTGAAGAATCTCTGCTCGTTGATCAGAGTAGCGCAGTGGGAAGATGTTCCTGTGCCGCCGCACCGGCAACAGAGGAAACTAATGATAATGATCATGAAACTTCAAATGAGATAGCTACTGAACCTCGCAGATCGACAAGGGAACGTGCCACTCCTGATTGGTATGATCCTTGTCTAAATGTCATGATTGTGGACAACAATGATGAAGACCCTGCGACGTATGAAGAAGTGATGATGAGCCCAGATTCCAACAAATGGCAAGAAGCCATGAAATCCGAAATGGGATCCATGTATGATAACAAAGTATGGACTTTGGTAGACTTACCTGATAGCCGCAAGGCTGTCGAGAATAAATGGATCTTCAAGAGAAAAACAGATGCTGATGGTAATATTACTGTCTATAAAGCTCGACTTGTCGCAAAGGGTTTCCGACAAATTCAAGGTGTTGACTACGATGAGACTTTCTCACCTGTAGCGAAGCTAAAATCTGTGAGGATTTTGTTAGCAATAGCTGCATTTTTCGATTATGAGATTTGGCAGATGGATGTCAAAACGGCATTCCTTAATGGAGACATTGAGGAAGAGTTGTATATGGTACAACCCAAAGGTTTTGTCGATCCTAAAAATGCTAACAAAGTATGCAAACTTCAGCGTTCAATCTATGGACTGAAGCAAGCATCAAGAAGTTGGAACCGACGCTTTGATAAGGTGATCAAAGACTTCGGGTTTATACAGTGTCATGGAGAGGCCTGTATTTACAAGAAAGTGAGTGGGAGCTCTGTAGCGTTCCTGATATTATATGTAGATGACATATTATTGATTGGGAATGATATAGAACTATTAAGCAGTGTAAAGGGTTATTTGAATAATAGTTTTTCAATGAAAGACCTTGGTGAAGCATCATATATATTAGGCATCAAGATTTATAGAGATAGATCAAGACGTCTAATAGGGCTATCACAGAGTACATACCTGGACAAGATTCTAAAGAAGTTTAGAATGGACGAAAGTAAGAAAGGATTCTTACCTATGTTACCAGCAAGGTCTTGAGTAAGACTCAAGGTCCGGCTACGGCAGAAGAAAGAGAAAGGATGAGTCAGATCCCCTATGCCTCGGCAGTAGGCTCTATCATGTATGCCATGCTATGTACTAGACCGGATATAGCACATGCTGTTAGTTTGACTAGCAGATATCAAAGTGATCCAGGAATGGAACACTGGACAGCGGTCAAGAATATCCTGAAGTACTTGACAAGAACTAAGGATATGTTTCTTTGTTATGGAGGTGACCAAGAGCTCGTTGTAACAAGTTACACCGATGCAAGTTGGAACACTGATCCTGATGACTCTAAGTCACAACTGGGCAAGCTCGAAGCAGTGCACGGTGGCGAAATCCTCAACAGAATCGGAATACATAGCGGCTTCGGAGGCTTCATCGAAGCGGTATGGATGAAGAGGTTCATTGTAGAGCTCGGTGTGGTTCCTAGTGCATTGGACCCACTAGTCATCTACTGTGACAACATGGGTGCCATCGCCAATGCACATGAACCAAGGTCACACAAGAGGCTGAAGCATATCAAGCTGCGTTATCATTCGATTCGCGAGTACATCGAAGATGGAGAAGTAAAGATTTGCAAAGTACACACTGATCTGAATGTAGCAGATCCGTTGACTAAAGCTCTCCCTAGGGCAAAGCATGACCAACACCAGAATGCCATGGGTGTTAGGTACCTTACAATGTAATCTAGATTATTGACTCTAGTGCAAGTGGGAGACTGTTGGAGATATGCCCAAGAGGCAATAATAAAAGTGGTTATTATATATCTTTATGTTTATAATAAATGTTTATATACCATGCTATAATTGTATTAACCGAAACATTGATACATGTGTGATATGTAAACAACAAAGAGTCCCTAGTAAGCCTCTTAACTAGCTTGTTGATTAATAGATGATTAGTTTCATAATCATGAACATTGGATGTTATTAATAACAAGATTATATCATTATATGAATGATGTAATGGACACACCCAATTAAGCGTAGCATAAGATCACGTCATTAAGTTATTTGCTATAAGCTTTCGTTACATAGTTACCTAGTCCTTATGACCATGAGATCATGTAAATCACTTATACCGAAAAGGTACTTTGATTACATCAAACGCCACTGCGTAAATGGGTGGTTATAAAGGTGGGATTAAGTATCCGGAAAGTATGAGTTGAGGCATATGGATCAACAATGGGATTTGTCCATCCCGATGACGGATAGATATACTCTGGGCCCTCTCGGTGGAATGTCGTCTAATGTCTTGCAAGCATATGAATAAGTTCATAAGAGACCACATACCACGGTACGAGTAAAGAGTACTTGTCAGGAGACGAGGTTGAACAAGGTATAGTGTGATACCGATGATCAAACCTCGGACAAGTAAAATATCGCGTGACAAAGGGAATTGGTATCGTATGTGAATGGTTCATTCGGTCACTAAGTCATCGTTGAATATGTGGGAGCCATTATGGATCTCCAGATCCCGCTATTGGTTATTGGTCGGAGTGAGTACTCAACCATGTCCGCATAGTTCGCGAACCGTAGGGTGACACACTTAAAGTTGGATGTTGAAATGGTAGAACTTGAATATGGAATGGAGTTCGCATATTTGTTCGGAGTCCCGGATGAGATCCCGGACATCACGAGGAGTTCCGGAATGGTCCGGAGAATAAGATTCATATATAGGATGTCATTTTATGTGAAATAAAATGATGCGGAAGGTTCTATGGAAGGTTCTAGAAGGTTCTAGAAAAGTCCGGAAGAAACCACCTAGGAAGGTGGAGTCCACATGGGACTCCACCTCCATGGCCGGCCAACCCTAGTGGGGGTGGAGTCCCAAGTGGACTCCCCCTTAGGGGGCCGGCCACCCCCCATATGGAAGGTGGAACTCCCACCTCTAGTGGGAGTCCTAGCTTGGGAAGGTTTCCCACCATATGGAAGGTTTTGGGTTCGGGTCTTATTCGGAGACTTGTAGTCCAACACTTGGGGCTTCCACCTATATAATGAGGGGCCAAGGGGAGGGGGCCGGACACACCAAGACCACAACCTGGCCGCCCTTGAGTGGCCGGCCACCCCTCCCAAACCCTAGCCGCCCCTTCTCCTCCATAGCTCCCGCGTGCTTTAGCGAAGCTCCGCCGGAGTTCTCCACCGCCACCGACACCACGCCGTCGTGCCGGATTCAAGAGGAGCTACTACTTCCGCTGCCCGCTGGAACGGGAGGTGGACGTCGTCTTCATCAACAACCGAACGTGTGACCGAGTACGGAGGTGCTGCCCGTTCGTGGCGCCGTGATCAAGATCTTCTACGCGCTTTTGCAAGCGGCAAGTGATCGTCTACCGCAGCAACAAGAGCCTCATCTTGTAGGCTTTGGAATCTCTTCAAGGGTGAGACTCGTTAATCCCCTCGTTGCTACCGTCTTCTAGATTGCATCTTGGCTTGGATTGCGTGTTCGCGGTTAGAAATTTTTTGTTTTCTATGCTACGTTATCCTACATGAGTTTGCTTGAAGTTTGGTGTGGAGGAAGTTTTCAAGGGTCAAGAGAAGAGGATCATACAATATGATCAAGAAGAGTGAAAGGTCTAAGCTTGGGGATGCCCCGGTGGTTCATCCCTGCATATTTTAAGAAGACTCAAGCATCTAAGCTTGGGGATGCCCAAGACATCCCCTTCTTCATCGACAACTTATCAGGTCACTTCTAGTGAAAACTATATTTTTATTCCATCACATCTTATGTTCTTTACTTGGAGTGTCTGTTTGCTTTTATTTTTGTTTTGGTTTGAATAAAGTTGGATCCCACCATCCTTATATTGGAGATATTACGCTCCGCTTTTTCATTTTGAACACTTGTGTTCTTAGTTGTGCTTTAATGTTAATGGCGAAGGCTGAAAATTGCTTCGTTGATTGCTATTTGGTTGGAATCAGAAAATGCTTCATATGGTTTGGAATAACTTGAAACTTGGCAATTGTTTTGAGCTCTCATAGATCATGTTTAAGCTCTTGTATCATGTAGTTTAATCTATTAGTGGAGAACTACCGTAGAGCTTGTTAAATTTTGGTTTGCATGATTGGTCTCTCTAAGTCTAGATATTTTCTGGTAAAGTGTTTGAACAACAAGGAAGACAGTGTAGAGTCTTACAATGCTTGCAATATGTTCTTGTGTAAGTTTTGTTGTACCTATTCATACTTGTGTTTGCTTCAAACAACCTTGCTAGCCCAAACCTTGTACTGAGAGGAAATGCTTCTCGTGCATCCAAACACCTTGAGCCAAAACCCATGCCATTTGTGTCCACCATATCTACCTACTATGTGGTATTTTTCTGCCATTCCAAAGTAAATTACTTGAGTGCTACCTTTAAAATTTCATTCCTTTATCTTTGCAATATATAGCTCATGGGACAAATAGCTTAAAAACTATTGTGGCGATGAATATGTATTTATGTGTCTTAGTTCTTATAAGTTGCTTGTTGAGTGGTAACCATATTTCTGGGGACGCCATCAACTTTTTACCTTTGTTGGATATCATGTGAGATGCTATGCATGTTCGTCTTGTCTGAAGTAAGGGTGATTTTCATGATCAAATGGTTTGAGTATGCATATTGTTAGAGAAGAACATTGGGCCGCTAACCAAAGCCATGTATCATGGTGGAAGTTTTCAGTTTGGACATACAACCTCACTCTCTTATGAGAATATTATCGTTGTTGAATGCTTATGCATTAAAAGAGCAGTCCATTATCTGTTGTCTCGTTGTCCCGGTATGGATGTCCTAAGTTGAGATCTGTTAAAAACGAGAAATCAAATGCAATTGATCTCCTAGGACCTTTGTACAGGCGGCATAGTACCCCTTTGTGACACTTGGTTGAAACATATGTCATGCAATGATAATCCGTGTTAATCCAAGCTAATTAGGACAAGGTGCGAGCACTATTAGTACTCTATGCATGAGGCTTGCAACTTGTAGGAAGTATTATGCATAGCACATATGAATTATTACTACCGTTGACAAAATTTTTTCTATGTTTTCAAAATAAAATCTCTAGCACAAAAATAGTAATCCATGCTTCCCTCTGCGAAGGGCCATTCTTTTACTTTATGTTGAGTCAGTTTACCTACTTCTTTCTTTCTTAGAAGCAAACACTTGTATTAACTGTGTGCATTGATTCTTACATGTTTACTTATTGCACCTGTTATACTACTCTATGTTGACAAATATCCATGAGATATACATGTTACAAGTTGAAAGCAATTGCTGAAACTTAATCATCCTTTGTGTTGCTTCAATGCATTCTACTTTGAATTTATTGCTTATGAGTTAGCTCTTATGCAAGTCTTATTGATACTTGTCTTGAAAGTACTATTCATGAAAAGTTTTGCTATATGATTCATTTGTTTAGTCATCATCTTTTGTTAGCAATCTTTTGCTTCAGATCACTCCATTCATCTCATATGCTTTACAATAATGTTGATCAAGGTTATGTTGGTAGCATGTCACTTCAGAAATTATTTGTTGTTATCGTTTACCTACTCGAGGGCGAGTAGGAACTAAGCTTGGATGCTTGATACGTCTCAAACGTATCTATAATTTCTTATGTTCCATGCTACTTTTATAACAATACTTGCATGTTTTATGCATACTTTACATCATTATTACACATTTTCCGGCACTAACCTATTAACAAGATGCCGAAGTGCCAGTTGCTGTTTTCTGCTGTTTTTGGTTTCAGAAATCCTACAAAGGAAATATTCTCGGAATTGGACGAAATCAACGCCCAGGGTATTATTTTTCCGCGGAGCTTCCAGAAGACCGGAGGGGTTACGAAGAGGAGCCACGAGGGCCCGACACCATAGGCCGGCACGGCCAGGGCCCGCGCCGCCCTATGGTGTGGGTCCCTCGCGCCGCCTCTTGACCTACCCTTCCGCCTACTTAAAGCCTTCGTCGCGAAACCCCGTGCCGAGAGCCACGATACGGAAAACCTTCCAGAGATGCCGCCGCCAATCCCATCTCGGGGATTCAGGAGATCGCCTCCGGCACCTGCCGGAGAGGGGAATCATCACCGGAGGGCTCTACATCATCATGCCCGCCTCCGGATTGATGCGTGAGTAGTTCATCCTTGGACTATGGGTCCATAGCAGTAGCTAGATGGTTGTCTTCTCCGCTTGTGCTATCATTGTTTAGATCTTGTGAGCTGCCTAACATGATCAAGATCATCTATTTGTAATGCTACATGTTGTGTTTGGTGGGATCCGATGAATCTAGAATATTATGTCAAGTTGATTATCAATCTATCATATATGTGTTGTTTATGTTCTTGCATGCTCTCCGTTGCTAGTAGAGGCTCTGGCCAAGTTGATACTTGTAACTCCAAGAGGGGGTATTTATGCTTGATAGTGGGTTCATGCCTCCATTTAATCTGGGACAGTGACAGAAAGTTCTAAGGTTGTGGATGTGTTGTTGCTACTAGGGATAAAACATCGATGCTTTGTCTAAGGATATTTGTGTTGATTACATTACGCACCATACTTAATGCAATTATCTGTTGTTTACAACTTAATACTAGAGGGTGCGGATGCTAACCCGAAGGTGGATTATTTAGGCATAGATGCATGCTGGATGGCGGTCTATGTACTTTGTCGTAATGCCCTGATTAAATCTCATAGTAATCATCATTGATATGTATTGAATCTTTATTTGTCAATTGTCCACCTGTAATTTGTTCACCCAGCATGCTAGTTATCTTATTGAGAGACACCACTAGTGAACTGTGGACCCCGGTCCATTCTTTTACATCTGAATACAATCTACTGCAATCATTGTTCTTTACTGTTCTTCGCAAACAAACACCATCTTCCACTCGATACGTTTAATCCTTTGTTTTCAGCAAGCCGGTGAGATTGACAACCTCACCGTTACGTTGGGGCAAAGTATCTTGATTGTGTTGTGCAGGTTCCACGTTGGCGCCGGTTTCACCGGTGTTGCGCCGCACTACACTCCTCCACCAACAACCTTCACGTGCTTCTTGGCTCCTACTGGTTCGATAACCTTGGTTTCATACTGAGGGAAACTTGCTTCTATACGCATCATACCTTCCACTTGGGGTTCCCAATGGACGTGTGCTTCGCGCGTATCACCCGCCACTCCTCGCCTCCCTTCTCGATGTATCCGGCGCGCCCAGAGCGTCCCCTCTGGACCGGGGACGGGCTCGGGGCACCGGACACCTATTGGGCCGCGCCGAACGGAAGGAGGCTTTGGGGCGCGTGACTGGGAAAGAAAAATTGTCTAGCGCGCCCCAAATACCTTTGTCGCTTTGGGGGACGCGGTTGGAGATGCTCTAAGGTGAACTTCCCTCTCAGCAGCCCCTATTGGCCGGACGATGCTCCAGTTTAATAGCTGAGTGATAGGCGCACTGGGGGCACATGAGGCTCGGGAGGCCCGCAAGCGCCTTGAGATGAAGAGTGCCAAGGAGGACTACATGTCGTTCTCCAAGTATCCTTATTGCGTTGAGGCGGAACGCCGAGGCTTTCAAGCGCTACAAGCGAGGCAGACCGACAGAGCCATGCCGTCCGGTGGGCCGATCGTCGACCTCATCACCTCTGACAACTCGGCCAAGAGAGCGATAGATGAGATCTTTAGTAGCAGCGATGAAGAATTTTAGGTTAGATTTAGGGTGTAGTTAATCCTAGTAGGTTAATCAAATTCAATATACTAGTTTGAGTCAAATTTGTTTGAATTTATTTTGAATTGGTACAAAATTGAGTTTAAGGAGTTAGGTATAACGGATCGGTTAGAAATAGCTATTTTTTAGATGTGCAAATATACTCCTCTAATGGATAGGGAGCCGGATACTCCTCTAAAATTTGAGGGTTTAGCTAGAGATGCTATAAACTGCTCCTCCAAGCATCTAGCTACTGCATGCATTGCAGTTGCAGCAGCTGGTAGTAGCTGTGTAGTGCATCGATCTTACAATGAGCACACGATCGGCTTGATGCACAGGTAGTTGAGCCCAACTTGGACAGTTCACATCCTCCAAAGAGGCTCACCGGATCGATCGAGCCTGCAGGACCACACCATGCATATATAGGGCATTCGCTAGCTGACCCGGACTTTTGGCTCTCGGGTGCAGGCGCACCCTATATACTCCAAAAAATATAGTAATTTCAAATAAAGTAAAAAAAAATTGAATCCTTTTGGGAATCAAAGATAATCAAGTATTGTACTCGTATAAATTTGTTTGGCCAAAAGAATGTTTCACATTGACTTCAGGCAAAAAAAAAAAAAATCTATGACGAATATAGCGTGAATAGTACTTTAATATAGGACCTCTAAGTCTGTTTTTTTTCACCCAGGAAACAAGAGAAGTTATTCCATGGTGAATCTTTCGTATACGAGTACAATACATGATCATCTTTGATTTCCAAAAAGATTTGAATTTTTTTGACCTTTTTTTGAATTACTAATTTTTTTTTTCCATATAGGGTACGCTTGCTCCCAGGTTCACCCATGCAATTTCGATTCGCTAGCTAGCTAGCTAGAGGTGCATATGTGACTTTTAGTTGAAAGCTACGGTTCGGCTAGCTTAATTATGTGTGGCTCAATCCATACATATAGCTTAGCTAGCTAGTAGAGGAAATTGCAGTTTCTACCAGCTTCACCCTGTAGCTTCTGCAAGGATCAATCTTACGAACTCTTTTGCAGTTTCCACCACTCCATGTCTAACCTGTTGCACATTTCACGGGTCTTTCTTTAATAACTGTTTAGGCTTGGTTAATCCAACTATTTTGAGGAAATTGCAGTTTCCACCGGCTTCATCCCCAACTTTCAAGAGGATCAACACTCCTACAAACTCTTTGCAGTTTTCACAGTTCCTACATATAACCTGTTGCATATTCCACCAGTTCTTCTTAACTAGGATTAGAGTCTACCATTTCCTCAATACTGATTGCCACGTACGTACTATTCTGTTAGGCCACGTGTTCTTAATGAACGGAGGATTGTATATGATTTGCTAAGAGCGCCATACGTGGATATTAATTTGGTTTCATGCCATATGTGGATATTCTGGTTTTATGTCATATACGTGGATATTCACGGTACCAATTGAACACTTAACTTCAGAGGCATCAACTATCAATTAATCAACCGTGTTATTTATGCTGCGGAAGTACTTGCCGTTGTTCTACTGGTTTGTGGTTTGGTAAGTTGATCATGCAAGATAATTGCATCCTTCAGCAGATGCCAAAGATATGAGAACTTTGCTAGCACCAGTACACAGTGCTAGCTAAATGATGAGAGGATATACATGCTACGATTAAAAGGCTTTCTAAGCTAAGCCAAATAAATTACTCTTGATGAGCTTATGATTAGATATTTTAGTCCAAATCAACAATTAAAGCAGTAATGAACTGTGCACCTATATAGGTGATGGTAAGAATACGTGGTAATAGAACACAAAGAAATAAACAGAGATAAATTTGAAGTGTCCTTACGTCTGATTTTGGACGATAGGGATGTGAATGATGTAACAAATCATGCAGTGATCCATGAAACATGCGTGCATGCATGCGCACGCGCGCTCGTCCCCACTCTCTTCTTATCCAAACGCACATGCATTATTAGGGCATATATGCAGTATGCATATAAGTCATCCTCGAGTCTCGATGCAATGCACCACCCATGTAAGCCTGTAAAGCAGATCGACATACTAATCATCGATCAATTTCTATGTCTTTTCACATGCGAAAAGACATATCATGTCCATTATATGAAGCATGCATTGTGTAGTTGCAGGGGTTTCTATCCTCTCTAGTCTCTACTATTTGTCGTAGTTACGTACTGCTACTCACAGAAACAATAAGTAGCTCCAGGTGAAGAGTTTGAATTGTTTTTTTTTCGGCCAAAAGATTTGCCATTTTCATTGATTAAAGAGAAATTTCTTAGAGACCTTAAAAACCAACTCTTGGCATGGAAGGCCAAGAAAAAACAAAACAAACAAAATACTACCCCCCGGCATTACATTACTCAATGATTTTGCCCTGGTGAGACACCACATGGTTGCCTCATCTTTGATTTTTGCCACCAATATTGTCGAGGCAGAGTGGTTATTTTGGTATACTCGGGCTTCCAAACCAAGGATGGCATGAAAGCTAAGACCCTTGAATTGCATCTTGCAAGCCGATGTAGCCGAGTAGCATCCATCATTGGTATGCTTCAGTGTTGTTGTCGATGTGCTCGGTGTCAAGCATTTCTCAAAGCTTGGAGAATTGAACAATGTAATCTAGAGAAAGGCACTCTTGGGCGATAAATCAAAGGAGCGGATGTTATGGCGCCAGGACCGTATCCCTCCCGTCTGATACGGTTGGAGATTCTTGCTCGACCATTTTGCAAAAATGACCCTAAACTTTTCTCTAATTAGGATGTAATCTCCTCAGATTTGTGTATAAAACCAACAAATCCTCCCGAAACCCTGAACCAAATCCCACACATCCAGCCGCTGCCGCCTCCTTACTCGAGCTCGACGCCCTCCTTCACCGTCGGCGTCGAACCGGCCTCCTCCTCGTCGCTGGACGCACGGCGCCGCCTCGCAAGGTACCAAACGGCGCCATCTCCATCCCGCCACCGCCTCCTGCGCACGGCAACTCCGGCGGTCGGTGCTGCACCAGGCGGTCCGCCGCTCGCAGGCCACCGACGTTGGATCGGCCGCCTCCTCGTCGAGCACCACCGGCGTCGGACGGGCCGCCTCCTCGTCGCGCGCCACCTCGCGCCGTGGTCGAACACGGCCGGGCGTCATCCAAGCCACCGCCAGCCAGCACGGCCGAGCCACGGCGTCGCGGGTGGACGCCGGCGGCGGGCTGGATATAATTTTTTTCTTTTCTTCCTTTGGACCGAGTGGTGTTTGTTATGGATCCATAAGATTTGTGAATAGCTTTACATGGATCCACTGGTGTTTGTTATGGATCTACTAGATTTGTGAATCTCTTTACGTGGATCCGATGCATGTTTCGCATTGATCTTATGTACTAATATTTTCATGGATACTTTTGTTTGACTCTGTTAGATCTTATGTGGATAAATATTACTTATAACATATTGTGAAGAACTTTATAAGATCTAAAATGGATACACAGTGCAATATGTGAAGAACTTATTTTGCTGTTTTAGATATCCATCTTCAGTTTGTGAAGAACTTCAAAATAACAGGGTTGGATCCATGTAGCAATTTGTGAGGAACTTTATAAACAACAGAAGAACTTCTACCTAGGAATTTGATAAAATATAGGATCTTTTTGCAAATTTAGCATCACCAATCTTGATGCAATGGACGGTGGGAGATATGGTTTAGGTTCCATATCGTCCTGGCAAAATCGACGTCCACTCTTGGGTGTTAATTTTGGACACCCAAAAGTCATTTTCTAGAGTTAACTGCGCACTTGGTCTTTTTTTCTTAGATCAAAGATAAGCTGGGCAATAACTCTGGGACGAAATCCATTGAGCCAAGATACCTCCAAATGGAGCACTTTCTTCATGTTACCAATGGTAACTTTTGCAGCCAAAAGATACCGCAAGTAGTTCATGATGTTGCAAGGGTTTGTAGGTCCAACCCAAGGTATGAGCTCCTCGTCCGTTCATGCCATAAAGTGCTAAGGATTTTTATTTTTTTGACATTTGGAATCCCAAGTCATCCGTGACATTAGTAGAAAAGAGAGATTCCATACCACCCCATTAGTCTCCAAACATTTTGGCCCAGAACTAATGGGGTCTTTAGTCCCGGTTCTACAGGGGAACTGCGACTGAAACTCTAGGTCCAACGGCCTCGTCGACAGCTGTTGTACGGGCGGACCTTTAGTCCCAGTTGGTCTGGCCAACCGCGATTAAAGGTGCTCAGGCCTGGCCCGAGAACCTTTAGTCACGGTTGGCCAAGCCAACCGTGACTAAAGGACCACTACTATAAATACTGCTGCAACACACTTGGCTTGTCTGTGAGCTCTTGGTGTTTCACTTCTATTCACAAGGGGTGGTGGGTTTGGCTTTTATCCTCTCTTATGCATAAGATGTGTTCAATAAAATGCCCGAGAGCATGATGTCACTTGTGTTTACATAAAACAGTGTCTGAGCCACACTTAAGCTTTCTCATTTATTTCCTCCTCGATCGCCTTAGCAACTTAAACCTTTCATGTGTCATTGATAAATATGCATGTGTAGTTCATAGTTTAATTTCTATTATTTCTAGCTAGTTAGTTTAACAAATGCATGATGGTTAATTATATACTTTATATAATAATAATGCAGATGAATTGGCAATAGATGTACGGTAACCGACTCTGTGACGAGTTCATTCCGGGTTTGAATGATTTCCTCGCAGTGGCTAATGCGAACAAGCAGGGGGTTTTGTTATCTGTCCATGTGCTGTCTGTAAGAATCAGAAGGGTTACTCTTCCTCAAGAACCGTTCACGTCCACCTGCTTCGGCACGGTTTCATGCCAAGCTATAATTGTTGGACCAAGCATGGAGAAAGAGGGGTTAGAATGGAAGAAAATGAAGAAGGGGATGATGACAACTATCCTGATCATTTCAGTGATACTTTCATGGAGGATGCTGAAGGAGGGGAAGCAGAAGGGGAAGGTGAAGAAGAGGCACGTGATGAGCCCGCTGATGATCTTGGTCGGACCATTGTTGATGCACGAAGAGGCTACGAAACTGAAAAGGAGAGAGAGAATTTGGATCACATGTTAGAGGATCACAAAAAGTCGTTGTACCCAGGACGCGATAATGGTCTGAAAAAGTTGGGTTGCACACTGGATTTGCTGAAATGGAAGGCACTGGAAGGTCTATCTGACTCATGATTTGAAAAGTTGCTGAAAATGATGAAGAATATGTTTCCAAAGAATAACGAGTTGCCCGCCAGTACGCGTAGATGCACACGTCCATTGGGAACCCCAAGTGGAAGGTATGATGCGTATAGAAGCAAGTTTCCCTCAGTATGAAACCAAGGTTATCGAACCAGTAGGAGCCAAGAAGCACGTGAAGGTTGTTGGTGGAGGAATGTAGTGCGGCGCAACACCGGTGAAACCGGCGCCAACGTGGAACCTGCACAACACAATCAAAGTACTTTGCCCCAACGTAACAGTGAGGTTGTCAATCTCACCGGCTTGCTGAAAACAAAGGATTAAGCGTATCGAGTGGAAGATGGTGTTTGTTTGCAAAGAACAGTAAAAGCAGTAGAATGTATTCAGATGTAAAGGATGGACCGGGGTCCACAGTTCACTAGTGGTGTCTCTCCAATAAGATAACTAGCATGCTGGGTGAACAAATTACAGGTGAGCAATTGACAAATAAAGATTCAATACATATCAACGATGATTACTATGTGATTTAATCAGGGCATTACGACAAAGTACATAGACCGCTATCCAGCATGCATCTATGCCTAAATAATCCACCTTCGGGTTATCATCCGAACCCCTTCCAGTATTAAGTTGTAAACAACAGATAATTGCATTAAGTATGGTGCGTAATGTAATCAACACAAATATCCTTAGACAAAACATCAATGTTTTATCCCTAGTAGCAACAGCACATCCACAACCTTAGAACTTTCTGTCACTGTCCCAGATTAAATGGAGGCATGAACCCACTATCGAGCATAATTACCCCCTCTTGGAGTTACAAGTATCAACTTGGCCAGAGCCTCTACTAGCAACGGAGAGCATGCAAGAACATAAACAACACATATATGATAGATTGATAATCAACTTAACATAGTATTCTCTATTCATCGGATCTCACCAAACACAACATGTAGCATTGCAAATAGATGATCTTGATCATGTTAGGCAGCTCACAAGATCTAATACAATGAAAGCACAAGCGGAGAAGACAACCATCTAGCTACTGCTATGGACCCATAGTCCAAGGATGAACTACTCACGCATCAATCCGGAGGCGGGCATGATGATGTAGAGCCCCTCCGGTGATGATTCCCCTCTCCGGCAGGGTGCCGGGCGATCCCCCGAGATGGGATTGGCGGCGGCGGCCTCTCAGTAATGTTTTTCGTATCGTGGCTCTCGGTACAGGGGGTTTCGCGACGGAGGCTTTAAGTAGGCGAAAGGGTAGGTCAAGTGGCGGCACAAGGGCCCCACACAACAGGGCGGCGCGGCCCTAGCCCGCCGCGCGCCCTAGTGTGGTGGCGCCGTCGCCCACTTCGTTATCCTTTCGGTCTTCTGGAAGCTTCGTGCAAAAATAGGACCCTGGGCGTTGATTTCGTCCAATTCCGAGAATATTTCCTTACTAGGATTTCTGAAACCAAAAACAGCAGAAACAACAACTGGCACTTCGGCATCTTGTTAATAGGTTAGTGCCAAAAAATGTAAAATAACGCTGTAAAGTATGTGTAAAACACTCAAGTATTGTAATAAAAGTAGCATGGAACATAAGAAATTATAGATACGTTTGAGACGTATCAAGCATCCCCAAGCTTAGTTCCTACTCGTCCTCGAGTAGGTAAACGATAACACAAATAATTTCTGAAGTGACATGCTACCAACATAATCTTGATCAACATTATTGTAAAGCATATGAGATGAATGGTGATCTGAACAAAAGATTGCTAACAAAGATAATGACTAAACAAATGAATCATATAGCAAAACTTTTCATGAATAATACTTTCAAGACAAGTATCAATAAGACTTGCATAAGAGCTAACTCATAAGCAATAAATTCAAAGTAGAATGCATTGAAGCAACACAAAGGATGATTAAGTTTCAGCAATTGCTTTCAACTTATAACATGTATATCTCATGGATATTTGTCAACATAGAGTAATATAACAGGTGCAATAAGTAAACATGTAAGAATCAATGCACACGGTTAACACAAGTGTTTGCTTCTAAGATAGAAGGGAATGGGTAAACTGACTCAACATAAAGTAAAAGATTGGCCCTTCGCAGAGGGAAGCATTGATTACTATTTTTGTGCTAGAGCTTTTGTTTTGAAAACATATAAACAATTTTGTCAACGGTAGTAATAATTCATATGTGCTATGCATAATATTTCCTACAAGTTGCATGCCTCATGCATAGAGTACCAATAGTGCTCGCACCTTGTCCTACTATCTCGGAAAACACGGATTCTCATCGCATAACATATGCTTCAACCAAGTGTCACAAAGTGGTACCTCTATGCCGCCTGTACAAGTGTCTAAGGAGAAAGCACGCATTGGATTTCTCGCTTTTGTTTATTCTCAACTTAGACATCCATACCGGGACAACATAGACAACAGATAATGGACTCCTCTTTTAATGCTTAAGCATTCAACAATAGTTAATATTCTCATAAGAGATTGAGGTTGTATGTCCAAACTGAAACTTCCACCATGATACATGGCTTTAGTTAGCGGCCCAATGTTCTTCTCTAACATATGCATACTCAAACCATTTGATCATGAAATCCACTACTTCAGACAAGACGAACATGCATAGCATCTCACATGATATCCAACAAAGATAAAGTTGATGGCGTCCCCAGAAAACATGGTTACCACTCAACAAGCAACTTATAAGAATTAAGACACATAACTACATGTTGATCACCACAATAGTTTTTAAGCTATTTGTCCCATGAGCTATATATTGTAAAGGTAGGGGAATGAAATTTAAAGGTAGCACTCAAGTAATTTACTTTGGAATGGCAGAAAAATACCACATAATAGGTAGATATGGTGGACACAAATGGCATGGAGTTTGGCTCAAGGTGTTTGGATGCACGAGAAGCATTTCCTCTCACTACAAGGTTTGGGCTAGCAAGGTTGTTTGAAGCAAACACAAGTATGAACAGGTACAGCAAAACTCACACAAGAACATATTGCAAGCATTATAAGGCTCTACACTGTCTTCCTTGTTTTTCAAACATTTTACCCGAAAATATCTAGACTTAGAGAGAACAATCATGCAAACCAAATTAAACAAGCTCTACGGTAGTTCTTCATTAATAGATTAAACTACATGATGCAAGAGCTTAAACATGATCTATGAGAGCTCAAACAATTGCCAAATTGCCAAACCATATGCATCATTTTCCAATTCCAACCATATAGCAATTTAACGAAGCAATAAGCTTTCGCCATGAACATTAAAGCACAATTAAGAACACAAGTGTTCCATATGAAAAAGCGGAGCGTAATATCTCCAATATAAGAATGGCGAGATCCAACTTTATTCAAAACAAAACAAAAATAAAAACAAACCGACGCTCCAAGTAAAGAACATAAGAATGTGACGGAATAAAAATATAGTTTCACTAGAAGTGACCTGATAATGTTGTCGATGAAGAAGGGGATGCCTTGGGCATCCCCAAGCTTAGATGCTTGAGTCTTCTTAAAATATGCAGGGATGAACCACCGGGGCATCCCCAATCTTAGACCTTTCACTCTTCTTGATCATAGTATATCATCCTCTTCTCTTGACCCTTGAAAACTTCCTTCACACAAACTTCAAGCAAACTCATGAGAGGGTTAGTGCATAACCACAAATTCATATATTCAGAGGTGACACAATCATTTTTAACACTTCTGGACATTGCACATAGCTTCTGAAAGTTAATGGAACAAAGAAACTCATTCAACATAGCAAAAGCGGCAATGCGAAATAAAAGACAGAATCTGTCAAAAACAGAACAGTCCGTAAAGATGCATCTGGACTGGGCACTTAACTTGCTCAAATGGAAAAACTCAAAACTAATGAAAGTTGCGTACATATCTGAGGATCACGCTCGTAAATGTGCAGATTTTTTCGAATTTTTACAGAGACTTATGCCAGAATTCGTGACAGATAGCAATGCTGTTTCTGCGCAGCGATCCCAAATATAACATCAACTTTAGCATAGAAACTTTACTTGGCACAAAAACATGATAAGGAGAGGTTGCTACAGTAGTAAACAACTTCCAAGACTCAACAAAACAAAAATTGCTGTAGTAAAATAAACACATGGGTTATCTCCCAAGAAGTGCTTTTCTTTAACGCCTTTCAGCTAGGCGCAGAAAGTGCAAATCAAGTAACATCAAGAGTAGAAGCATCAACATCATAGCTTGTTCTAATAATAGAATCAAAAGGCAACTTCATTCTCTTTCTAGGGAAGTGTTACATACCTTTCTTGAGAGGAAATTGATATCTAATATTACCTTCCTTCATGTCAATAACAGCACCAACGGTTCGAAGAAAAGGTCTTCCCAACACAATAGGACAAGATGCATTGCATTCGATATCCAAGACAACAAAATCAACGGGGACAAGGTTATTGTTAACCGTAATGCGCACATTACCAATCCTCCCCAAAGGTTTCTTTTTAACATTATCGGCAAGATAAACATCCAAATAACAATTCTTCAATGGTGGCAAGTCAAGCATATCATAAATCTTTTTAGGCATAACAGAAATACTTGCACCAAGATCACATAAAGCATTACATTCAAAATCATTGAATTTCATTTTAATGATGGGCTCCCAACCATCTTCTAACTTCCTAGGAATAGAAGCTTCAAGTTTTAATTTCTCTTCCCTAGCTTTAATGAGAGCATTTGTAATATGTTTTGTAAAGGCTAAATTTATAGCACTAGCATTGGGACTTCTAGCAAGTCTTTGTAAGAACTTTATAACTTCAGTAATATGAAAATCATCAAAATATAAACCATTATGTTCTACAGCAATGGAATCATTGTCAACAATATTTTGAAAAATTTCAGCAGTTTTATCACATTTCAGCAGTTTCAGGCAGTTTTGTACGCTTTGCACTAGGAGTAGAAACATTGCCAACACCAATTATTTTACCATTGATAGTAGGAGGTGCAGCAACATGTGAAGAATCAACATTACTAGTGGTGGTAATAGTCCATACTTTAGCTACATTATTTTCTTTAGCAAGTTTTTCGTTTTCTTCTCTATCCCACCTAGCATGCAATTCAGCCAACAATCTAATATTATCATTAATTCTAATTTGGATGGCATTTGTTTTAGCAAACCTAGCATCTTCAACTTTCTCAGGCATAACTTTCAATTTTAAAAGATCAACATCAAGAGCAAGACTATCAACCTTAGAAGCAAGAACATCAATTTTACCAAGCTTTTCTTCAACAGTTTTATTGAAAGCAGTTTGTGTACTAATAAATTCTTTAAGCATCACTTCAAGACCAGAGGGTACACTCTTATTATTATTGTAAGAATTACCATAAGAATTACCATTATTAGAAGGGTATGGCCTAAAATTGTTGTTACCATAATTATTCCTATAAGCATTGTTGTTGAAATTATTGTTCTTAATGAAATTCACATCAACATTTTCTTCTTGAGCAACTAATGAAGCTAAAGGAACATTATTAGGATCAATATGAGATCTACCATTTGCAAGCATAGACATAATAGCATCAATCTTATCACCCAAAGAAGAGGTTTCTTCAACAGAATTTACCTTCTTACCTTGAGGAGTTCTTTCAGTGTGCCATTCAGAGTAATTGATCATCATATCATCAAGTAGTTTAGTTGCGGCGCCCAGGGTGATGGACATAAAAGTACCTCCAGCAGCTGAATCCAATAGGTTCCTCGAGGAAAAATTCAATCCTGCATAAAAGGTTTGGATGATCATCCAAGTAGTCAGTCCATGGGTTGGGCAATTCTTTACCAAAGATTTCATTCTCTCCCATGCTTGAGCCACATGTTCATTATCAAATTGTTTAAAATTCACTATGCTACTTCTCAAAGATATAATCTTAGCAGGAGGATAATATTTACTAATAAAAGCATCTTTACACTTAGTCCATGAATCAATACTATTCTTAGGCAAAGATAGCAACCAATCTTTAGCCCTTCCTCTTAATGAGAAAGGAAACAATTTCAGTTTTATAATATCACCATGTATATCCTTATACTTTTGCATTTCACAAAGTTCAACAAAATTATTAAGATGGGCAGCAGCATCATCAGTACTAACACCAGAAAATTGCTCTCTCATAACAAGATTCAGTAAAGCAGGTTTAATTTCATAGAATTCTGCTGTAGTAGCAGGTGGAGCAATAGGAGTACATATAAAATCATTATTATTTGTGCTAGTGAAGTCACACAACTTAGTATTTTCAGGAGTACCCATTATAACAGTAGTAAAATAAACTAAGCAAATAAAGTAAAGACAAGTAACTAATTTTTTTGTGTTTTTGATATAGAGAACAAGACAGTAAATAAAGTAAAGCTAGCAACTAATTTTTTTGTGTTTTGTTTAAGTGCAGCAAACAAAGTAGTAAATAAAATAAAGCAAGACAAAAACAAAGTAAAGAGATTGGAAGTGGAGACTCCCCTTGCAGCGTGTCTTGATCTCCCCGGCAACGGCGCCAGAAATTTAGCTTGATACGCGTAGATGCACACGTCCGTTGGGAACCCCAAGTGGAAGGTATGATGCGTATAGAAGCAAGTTTCCCTCAGTATGAAACCAAGGTTATCGAACCAGTAGGAGCCAAGAAGCACGTGAAGGTTGTTGGTGGAGGAATGTAGTGCGGCGCAACACCAGTGAAACCGGCGCCAACGTGGAACCTGCACAACACAATCAAAGTACTTTGCCCCAACGTAATGAGGTTGTCAATCTCACCGGCTTGCTGAAAACAAAGGATTAAGCGTATCGAGTGGAAGATGGTGTTTGTTTGCAAAGAACAGTAAAAAAAGAATGTATTCAGATGTAAAGGATGGACCGGGGTCCACAGTTCACTAGTGGTGTCTCTCCAATAAGATAACTAGCATGCTGGGTGAACAAATTACAGGTGAGCAATTGACAAATAAAGATTCAATACATATCAACGATGATTACTATGTGATTTAATCAGGGCATTACGACAAAGTACATAGACCGCTATCCAGCATGCATCTATGCCTAAATAATCCACCTTCAGGTTATCATCCGAACCCCTTCCAGTATTAAGTTGTAAACAACAGATAATTGCATTAAGTATGGTGCGTAATGTAATCAACACAAATATCCTTAGACAAAGCATCAATGTTTTATCCCTAGTAGCAACAGCACATCCACAACCTTAGAACTTTCTGTCACTGTCCCAGATTAAATGGAGGTATGAACCCACTATCGAGCATAATTACCCCCTCTTGGAGTTACAAGTATCAACTTGGCCAGAGCCTCTACTAGCAACGAAGAGCATGCAAGAACATAAACAACACATATATGATAGATTGATAATCAACTTAACATAGTATTCTCTATTCATCGGATCTCACCAAACACAACATGTAGCATTGCAAATAGATGATCTTGATCATGTTAGGAAGTTCACAAGATCTAATACAATGAAAGCACAAGCGGAGAAGACAACCATCTAGCTACTGCTATGGACCCATAGTCCAAGGATGAACTACTCACGCATCAATCCGGAGGCGGGCATGATGATGTAGAGCCCCTCGGTGATGATTCCCCTCTCCGGCAGGGTGCCGGAGGCGATCTCCTGAATCCCCCGAGATGGGATTGGCGGCGGTGGCCTCTCAGTAATGTTTTCCGTATCGTGGCTCTCGGTACAGGGAGTTTCGCGACGGAGGCTTTAAGTAGGCGGAAGGGTAGGTCAAGTGGCGGCACGAGGGCCCCACACAACAGGGCGGCCCGGGCCCTAGCCTCGGCCGCGCCTGGTGTGGCGGCCTGTCGCCCACTTCGTTATCCTTTCGATCTTCCGGAAGCTTCGTGCAAAAATAGGACCCTGGCGTTGATTTCGTCCAATTCGAGAATATTTCCTTACTAGGATTTCTGAAACCAAAAACAGCAGAAAACAGCACTTCGGCATCTTGTTAGTAGGTTAGTGCCGGAAAATGTAAAATAACGCTGTAAAGTATGTGTAAAACACTCAAGTATTGTAATAAAAGTAGCATGGAACATAAGAAATTATAGATACGTTTGAGACGTATCAGTACGTACGAAGCAAAGAAGGTTGTCTGCCCTCTAGGTTTAGAGGTTTAGAAGATACATGCATGCATTAACGACTGCATCCTCTACCGCGGTGAATACGAGAATTTGAATGAATGCCCGGTATGCACTGCATTGCGTTATAAGATCAGAGGAGATGACCCTGGTGATGATGTTGAGGGCGAGAAACCTAGGAAGAGGGTTCCCGCCAAGGTGATGTGGTATGATCCTATAATAACACGGCTGAAATGTCTGTTCCGGAACAAAGAGCATGCCATGTTGTTACGATAGCACACAGAGGACCGTAAGTCGGACGGGGAGTTGAGACACCCCGCTGATGGAACGCAATGGAGAAAAATCGACAGATAGTTCAAAGATTTTGCAGGTGACGCAAGGAACTTAAGATTTGGTCTAAGTACAGATGGCATGAATTCTTTTGGCGAGCAGAGCTCCAGCCATAGCACCTGGCCCATGACTCTATGCATCTACAACCTTCCTCCTTGGTTGTGCATGAAGTGGAAGTTCATTATGATGTCAGTGCTCATCCAAGGTCCGAAGCAACCCGGCAACGACATCGATGTGTACCTAAGGCCATTAGTTGATGAACTTTTACAGTTGTGGGGCAGACCTGGTGTACGTGTGTGGGATGAGCACAAAGAAGAGGAATTTCGTAACCATCAATGATTGGCCTGCTCTTAGTAACATTTCGGGACAGACAAATAAGGGGTACAAGGCATGCATGCACTGCTTACATGAGACTAAAAGTATATATTTGGATAATTGTAAGAAGAATGTGTACCTGGGGCATCGTCGATTTCTTGCCCGACATCATAACTTAAGAAAGAAAGGCAAGCATTTCAACGGCAAGGCAGATCACCGGCCGAAGCCTACGGAACGTACTGGTGCTGATGTATTTGATATGGTCAAGGAGTTGAAAGTCATCTCCAAAAAGGGTCCCGGTGGACAATCAGTTCCGCAGGGAGTTGACGGGCACGCACCCATGTGGATGAAGAAATCTATATTTTGGGAGCTAGAATATTGAAAAGTCCTAGATGTCCGCTCTGCAATCGACGTGATGCATGTTACGAAGAATATTTGCGTGAACCTGCTAAGCTTCTTGGGCGTGTATGGGAAGACAAATGATACAAAGGAAGCACGGCAGGACCAACAACGTTTGAAAGACCCAGAAGACCGGCATCCGGAACGGTTTCAAGGTCGTGCCAGCTATGCTCTTACCAAAGAAGAGAAGATCATCTTTTTTGAATGTCTGAGCAGTATATATGAAGGTCCCGTCTGGCTTCTCGTCGAATATAAATGGAATAATAAATATGGCAGAGAAAAGGTTCCAAAACCTGAAGTCTCACGACTGCCACGTGATTATGACGCAATTGCTTCCGATTGCTTTGAGGGGCTCCTACCAGAAAATGTCCGAGTAGCCATTGTGAAGTTATGTGCATTCCTCAATGCAATCTCTCAGAAGGTAATCAATCCAGAAGATCTACCACGGTTACAGAACGATGTGGCTAATGTCGTGTCAGTTTCGAGTTGGTGTTCTCACCATCCTTCTTCAATATTATGACGCACCTCCTGGTTCACCTAGTTGAAGAGATTTCCATTCTCGGTCCTATATTTCTACATAATATGGTCCCCTTTGAGAGGTTCATGGGAGTATTAAAGAAATATGCTCGTAATCGTGCTAGGCTAGAAGGAGGCATCGCCAAGGGCTATGAAAATGAGGAGGTAACTGAGTTTTGTGTTGACTATGTTCCTGACCTTAAACCGATTGGTCTTCTTCAATCGCGGCACGAGGGGAGACTAAGTGGAAAATGCACGATCGGAAGGAAATCAACAATATGTATGGACGGCCATTCTATGACTGAAGAACACCAAACAGTTCTACAAAATTCCAGCTTGGTGGCTCCGTACTTCGAGGAACGCAAGAATATTTTACGCTCGAACAACCCGGGGAAGCCTGAATCCTGGATTACAAAGGCCCACATGGAGACTTTTGGCGGTTGGTTGCGAAAACATTTAGTGAGTGACAATGATGTTGAAGATCAGTTGTACATGTTTGCCAAGTCACCATCTTCGACTATATCTACTTTCCAAGGGTACGAGATAAATGGTAATACATTTTACACGATTGCCCAAGATAAAAAGAGCACCAACCAAAACAGTGGTGTCCGCTTTGATGCTTCAACCGAGAATGGGCAAAAGGTCACATATTATGGTTACATAGAGGAGATATGGAACTTGACTATGGACCCTCCTTTAAGGTCCCTTTGTTCCGGTGCAAATGGTTCAAGCTAACAGGAGGTGGGGTAAAGGTGGACGAGCAATACGGAATGACAATGGTGGATTTCAACAATCTTGGTTACCTTGACGAACCATTCGTCCTAGCCAAAGATGTCGCTCAGGTTTTCTATGTGAAGGACATGAGTAGCAAACCGAAGAAAAGGAAAGATAAGAAAACGAGTACATCATGCGATGATCCAAAGCGCAACATAGTTCTTTCAGGGAAAAGAAACATCGTGGAAGTGGAGGACAAGACAGACATGTCAGAAGATTATAATAAGTTTGGTGAAATTTCGCCCTTCAAAGTGAACACTGACCCAAGCATTAGGTTAAATGATGAGGATGCTCCATGGTTACGGCACAATCGTAAGCAAGGGACACAAGGGAAGAAATGATGTGTAATAATTTATTGTACCAAAATTTGTTGAGGAAAATTTGTTCCAAACTTTGTATGGATCATGTGAATTATATTATCTGTGATGTGTTTGGTGTCTATTTTCGAATGATTCGATTGATTCGAGATACCACTGATGATACATGAAATTTGAATTACAACCAATGATGTGAAGGACATGTCTAGGCCTAGGAGTACATCTTGAAATGTTGGAGTGATTTAGTCATACTCCTGCCTAGGCCTATAATATGCATACTCGTAGTCTTTGTAGTCGCCGTCGTTGTACTCGTAGTCGTCGCCTTCTAAGTTGTCGTCATCGTCGTTGTTGTCATCGCTGTCATCGTCGCTGTTGTCGGGCGGCGCTCGTGGCTCGAACCTCGACTGGTATGAGGGTAGCGCAGGCGGGGGATATCGCCGGCCGTGATTTAGTCCATGACGCTTTGTAGACTCTGGCTGCCCCACCATAGTCGACGACCGGACTCGTGGAAGTTCCCAGGAGGCAGACCGTCCTCCTCATACCTGGCGAGCGCCCTCTCACGCCGATTGGTGAAGAAGGCGTCCCAAGTCTGCTGGTTGTCGGGATGTCAGCGGTGATTCATCCGCTGCTCCGGCGTGAGGTCGAGCCAGTGTGGTTCACGATGGCCGCCCGGCGTGCGCACCGAGGGACGGGAGGGACCGCACGTCCGCGCTAGGCTCCAGCCGGCGGGGACGCGGTAGCCCGGTGGGGAAGGATAGTTCGAGGCGCAAATCTCTTCCACCTGCTCATAGGTTAGAGTGGGTACGGTGGAAGCCATGAGAGAGGGATGAGAGATTGTAGAGATGTGATAATGCTGGCCAAGCCGGGCTACATATATATAGTGAGGAATGGCGGGAAAAAGGGGGCGGGAAGACACGAGGCGGGAAGAAATGGCAGGAAGTGGGGGCGGGAAGAAATGGCGCGAAGCGGGGGAGAAATGGAGGGAAGACAAGAGGCGGGGAAAGACAGAGGCGGGAAGCAATGGTGGGAAGAATTGGCGGAATGGCGGGAAGACATGAGGCGGGAGAAGACAGAGGCGGAAAATGAATTAGTTTTATTTTTGAATATTTTTTGATATATTATTTGTATTTTTCTGATTTTGAAATGAATAAGTTTTATTTTTTCTGAATATTTTGATATATAATTTGTATTTTTCTAATTTGAAAAGAATTATTTTTATTTTTCTGAATATTTCGATATATTATTTGTATTTTCTAATTTTGAAATGAATTAGTTTTATTTTTCTAAATATTTTAGTATATTATTTGTATTTTTCTGATTTTGAAATGAATTAGTTTTATTTTTCTGAATATTTTGATATATTATTTGTATTTTTCTGATTTTGAAATGAATTAGTTATGAAAAAAGGCTTTAGTCGCGGTTGGTCACACCAACCGCGACTAAAGGGAAGAAAATATAAAAGGCGTGCGCTCCACCCCTCTGTTTCTCTGGTTCATCAATTCTTCTCCCTCGACGACGCCGAAGCCGACACAGAGACATACGCGCGCACCGTCACGCTGCCGCCGAAGAAGAGCCGTCGCCGTCATCGTCGCCGCCGTCACCGCCCGTGTCCGTGTCCGTCGTTGCCGCCCGTGTCAGTGTCCGTCGTCGCCGCCCGTGCCCGTGTGCGTCGCCGTCCATGTCCGTGTCCGCCGTCGGCCCCCGTGTCCATTGTCGCCCGTGTCCGTGTCGCTACAGCAGCCCGCCGCCCCGGCCGACCCCTTAGTTTACACACGTAGGTGCAAAATAAAAACAAATTTGTTGTAAAAATAAAAAAGAAAATTAGTGTTGTAGAAATAAAAATAAATTTGTGTTGTAAAAATAAAAAAGAAATTTGCTGTAAAAATAAAAATAAATTTGTTGTAAAAATAAAATAGATTGTTAATTGTTGTTAATTTGTTATAATTATTATTTTTGTTAACTATTATTGTTGTTAAAAATAACAGACGCCGACCGCCCTCTCTCCCTCCGTGCCGTCGCCCCTCACCATCATCGTTAGACCCGTCTTGCCTCACCACCCGTGCAGCCGCACCCTCGCCGCCCTCTCGCCTATTTAATTTGGTGATTGTTGTTTAAATAATAAAAGAATGTTTTTTTATATGTCTTCAGGAGACTCCCGGGCCCTCGCAGACCTCGCCGCAGCAGTCGCCGGTGCCTCGCCGCCCTCGTCGTAGAGCCACCCGCTCGTAGAGCATCGCCGCTTTAGGAGTGACATATGGAGGACTATAGAGACCCGATTTTTGAAAACTATGATGCGGAAGCTGAAGCACATATAAACACCATCATATACGGTGATATTCCTTATGTGCCGGAAGAAGATGAAGAAGACGATGTTTCTTCTTATCTAAACCTTGACGGTGAAGGTGAAGGTCAAGGTGATGAAGAAGGCATGGACATTGTTGAAACGTTTGCCGGAGGGCAAACGACAAACAACGATCTCGAATTGCAAGCAACCACCTCCGGCGAGGTATATATATACATTGAGCCTCTGGTGATACAAATTTATTGATTTGAATAAATATGTATTAACGCGACTCTCTTTCTTTTTTAGCCCTCTGGATCGTCGAGAAAATCGAGTACAAAGCCGCGTGGCAAAACTCAAACGATGAAACCTGGAGAAACATTGACCATCGATGTTGTCGATGAACATGGCAGGCCGTTGGAGCCCAAAAAGCACTATACAAAGTTTATCAACCAATGCGGAGTGGTTGCTAGAGACAACCTCTCGATCACCCTCCAGGAATGGAATGAGCCAAAGAAGGCACGTGTTGGTTTTACTTTTGTCGACAAGAGAATGAAAAAGGATTGTTGGAGAAAACTTATGGAACATTTCGTTCTACCTCCGGAATACAACAAACACGATGAAGAGGGTAACGTGATTCCGGGTGGACGTGAGAGGAGAAGGCTAGTCAAAGAGTTCGCTCTTAAGAAGATGGGCGAAGCATTCCGGAACTTCAAGAAAAATTTAGCCCGGGACTATGTCTCGAAGAAGAAGACTCCGGATTTCAAAGGACAGTATGAGAGACTGAAAGATGTGTGGCCCGAATTTGTGAAGCAAAAGGAATCGGAGCATGCCAAGGCCATATCGGAAAAAATAAGGCAAATGCGGCTAAAAAAGAGTACAATCATATTATGGGGCCAGGAGGATACCGCACTTCGGAGCCTAAGTGGGAGAAGATGGAGAACAGCCCGAGGGAGCGAGGAATCCCTCTAGGTACAGAGGGATGGGACCCAAGGGCCAAAAGCTGGTGGTACGGGCATGGGGGATCGCTAGACCCGGAGACAGAGAGGTGTGTTCACCGGAAGAAAGTGTTTACTCCCATCGCCGCCCTTATTTCCGCAATATGGCCGATGCTCAAGTGGGGAAGATCAAGGTCAACAGAGAGAACGACCCGCTGACAATAGCCCACGGGAATCCTGAACACCCAGGACGTGTACGAGGCAAATGCGTCTTTCCGTGGAAAGAAGGGTTTCCCAAGGACAATGACATGTACAGTTACAAAAGCCATAAGAGAAAGACGGACCGGGATGCAGATCGTCTGGGTAGGATGGAAAGGGAACTATTTGAGGTGAAGCAGATGGTGCGTGAAGCACTATCAAAAGACAGATCGGAAGGGCCGCATGAAGATCATGCAGTGGATGTCGGAAGCCAGCAGCGGAGAAGCAGCGTGGCTTCCACGTAGGCCCCGGCTGGTGCTAATGCACCGACGATCGATGGTGCACCGGAGCCTCGCTACCATATGGACGATGTACAGGACAATATGAAAGAATGTGAGTTGTATCAGCCAATGAGGAACATTTCCTGGAAGGTGGCGATCGGCACCGCTTTACCTTGTAAACCTGGAGCACTCCACCACGGCAATCCCATTCCAGCTGGCTATGCTCGTGTCACGGTGGATGACGTAGTCGAAGGGTATGAGGACCTGGAGATTGACTATGCTACACCTGAAGGGGCTGTGAGACTTGGAGATGTCAAGCTCCAAATCATTCTATGGCAAAAGAAGGACATCAAGTTTCCAGGCTCGGCGCCAAGGCCACCGACCCCGAGGAATCACCCAACAAGTCCACCCCCTCCGGTGGTGGTGGTGCACCTACACCTCCTTCACGTCAGCCGCCCCCCCCCCAATCCACCTCCGACGGTTAAGCAGCTGCCGCCCCCCAGTCCACCTTCGGCGAAGAAGCAGAAGCAGGGGGTTACGGAGGACAGCAAGGCAACACCCTCCTGGCCTATTAACCCGGAGCCTTATGTACCTAAGACCACAAGGGTACCAATGCCATCACTGAAGCCTCTCCTCCCGAGACCTTGGGAAGCTATCGTCGAGGAAAACGATGCGGCCGCGGCTGCTCACCATGAGAAATGGAAGGCGGAAGTCAAGGCAAAAAAAGAGCCTGAGCCCAAGCCGGTATATACTGAGAAGCAAAAGAAGTGGGCTAAGGATTTTTTGACGACACCGTCCCAAATCCAGCAGAATCTGCCAGACGACTATGGACGTGAATTTCTTAGGCAAGAATCATTATTGGAAAAAGCCTTGGCGGAGAAGAAAGCAGCAAGTAAACATACGGGAAATAAGTTTCCCAGCTCGAGGAATAGAAAAAACAATCGATCGCCCCGCTCATAGTGGAAGCCGGTCCTTCCGTTACGACGTCCTTCAGAGCCGATATGGATAAGGACATGGAACTGTTGGACCCCGCTATCCTAGCAGCTGCTAGAGCATAGCAAATGACTGTAACGGCGGGCAAAGAAATAGCGGCCGAGTTCGGTATGACTCTTCGTGCATTGTTAGGCCTTGAGGATGCGCCAATAAGTGAGGTAGCATTTACATATGTGCCGAATGGGCCTCTCGTCGAGCCTGCGCAGGAAGCGAGTCTACCAACACAAATGTGAAATCTGCTACTCTGGTACAAGGATTTCATAAAAAATAAGGCCGGCAAAGAATATATTTATGCGGAAGTTAGAGAGGAGCATCACTTCAAACAGTACTATGTACAAGTTCATATGAGTGAATTGTTCCAGTTGTTCAATTTGCGCGAGCTCGACAAATCTCTCCTGAGTTGCTACGTTCTGTAAGTGATTTATTTCTATAATTAAATCTCTACCTCATCTCGTTCATTGTCTGCACTATATTGTCCTAACTATATTCTTGTGTACGCTATTATGCAGAATGAAGCTTGGGGAATGCAAAAGAAGGAACATCTATGATGTTGGGTTCATTGGCCCACATATCATTAATGGATATGTGTTACAAAATCACCCCCAAGACATGGAGAGAGACCTGTACAAGTTTTTTACAAAGCAGGAACTCAAAAGTGAAATTCTATTTCCTTACCATTTTGGGTGAGTGTTTCTGTCTTGTGCACATTCTATTTTGTTTACTCCATGTTATATCTAATCGATGAGTTATGCATGATTGTGCATGTAACGTGTCTGCGGGTCCCACTGGATTCTGCTAATAATTCAATTTGACAACTCCAGAGTTGAAGTCATGGACCCTCTGAATATGGACCCAAAGCATTGGTCCGGCATAAGATCAACGCTGCAAAAGTAATTATTTTCAATTATTTGCGCACTATATCGGCCTCTTTCGTTCATTTCCTGATATCAAGTAACTAATAACTTCCTTGCTCATTTAATTTCTTTGCCCTGTAGGGTTTGGAAATGGTTCAAAGATAAAATAACTAGTGAATTCAAAGATCAGCTAACATTTAGAAGGTTAGCTAATGTTCCAACTCAGCCACCGGGGACCAATCTATGTGGATACTATGTTTGTGAGTTCATCCGGGGACACACCTCTGAGCGGAGGGCTCAAGATATCAACTTGCGGAAGAAGCTTAATCCAGAAGCTCGCTTCCGACCAATTCAAGAGGAATTGGCAGGATTTTTAATGATGGACGTCCTCCATCATAATGGAGAACACTATTACGAGGACGAAGAACTTCTAATGCCGTAAATTGTATATGGAAATTTGTTTGAAGTTGTATATGATCACCCGAGATTGAATATTATATATTCCTCTTGAATTCTTCTTGTTTGAAATTTCAAACTTATTTGAAATTGTATATTCATATGAATCAACGTGTAACGTGTATATACTAGCGTAGAATATGTGTAGTAAAACTTCTTTGAAATTAAAATAAAACACAAAATAAAATATAAAAGAAATGAAAACACAATAAAACCATATTTAGGGGTTTAAACCATAAACCTGCAGAGACCTTTAGTCCCGGTTGGTCACACCAACCTGGAACTAAAGTACCACTTGACGAACATCTGCAGCCCATGTGGATGGGCCTTTAGTCGCGGTTCATAAGCAACCGCGGCTAGGCGGGTGATGGCGTGTAACTCACACGTTCGTTGGGAACCCCAAGAGGAAGGTATGATGCGCACAGCAGCAAGTTTTCCCTCAGAAAGAAACCAAGGTTTATCGAACCAGGAGGAGCCAAGAAGCACGTTGAAGGTTGATGGTGGCGAAATGTGATGCGGCGCAACAACAGGGATTCCGGCGCCAACGTGGAACCTGCACAACACAACCCAAGTACTTTGCCCCAACGAAACAGTGAGGTTGTCAATCTCACCGGCTTGCTGTAACAAAGGATTAACCGTATTGTGTGGAAGATGATTGTTTGCAAGAAAACAGTAAAACAAGTATTGCAGTAGATTGTATGCTATGTAAAGAATAGGACCGGGGTCCACAGTTCACTAGAGGTGTCTCTCCCATAAGATAAAAGCATGTTGGGTGAACAAATTACAGTCGGGCAATTGACAAATAGAGAAGGGCATAACAATGCATATACATGATATGATAAATATAGTGAGATTTAATCCGGGCATTACGACAAAGTACATAGACCGCCATCCAACTGCATCTATGCCTAAAAAGTCCACCTTCAGGTTATCATCCGAACTCCATTCAGTATTAAGTTGCAAAGCAACAGACAATTGCATTAAGTATGGTGCGTAATGTAATCGACAACTACATCCTTAGACATAGAATCAATGTTTTATCCCTAGTGGCAACAACACATCACAACCTTAGAACTTTCACTGTCCCAGGTGTCAATGAAGGCATGAACCCACTATCGAGCATAAATACTCCCTCTTGGAGTTAAGAGCAAAAACTTGGCCAGAGCCTCTACTAATAACGGAGAGCATGCAAGATCATAAACAACACATAAACAATAGATTGATAATCACCATAACATAGTATTCTCTATCCATCGGATCCCGACAAACACAACATATAGTATTACGGATAGATGATCTTGATCATGTTAGGCAGCTCACAAGATCCAACAATGAAGCACATAAGGAGAAGACGACCATCTAGCTACTGCTATGGACCCATAGTCCAAGGGGTGAACTACTCACTCATCACTCCGGAGGCGATCATGGCGATGAAGAGTCCTCCGGGAGATGAATCCCCTCTCCGGCAGGGTGCCGGAGGCGATCTCCTGAATCCCCGAGATGGGATTCGCGGCGGCGGCGTCTCTGGAAGGTTTTCCGTATCGTGGCTCTCGGTGGGGGTTTCGCGATGGAGGCTATAAGTAGGCGAAAGGGCAGGTCAAGAGGCGGCACGAGGGGCCCAGGGACGGGCCGCGCGGCCAGGGCACAGGCTGCGCCGCCTGTCACTGGCCACCTCGTGGCCCCACTTCGACTCCCTTCGGTCTTCAAGCTTCGTGCAAAAATAGGACCCTGGGCGGTGATTTCGTCCAATTCCGAATATTTCCTTACTAGGATTTCTGAAACCAAAAACAGCAGAAACAGAACGGCTCTTCGGCATCTTGTTAATAGGTTAGTTCCAGAAAATGCGTAAATACGACATATAATGTGCATAAAACATGTAGGTATCATCAATAAAGTAGCATGGAACATAAGAAATTATCGATACGTTGGAGACGTATCAAGCATCCCCAAGCTTAGTTCTGCTCGTCCCGAGCAGGTAAAACGATAACAAAGATAATTTAAGTGACATGCCATCATAATCTTGATCATACTATTTATAAACATATGTAATGAATGCAGCGATCAAAACAATGGTAATGACATGAGTAAACAAGTGAATCATAAAGCAAAGACTTTTCATGAATAGTACTTCAAGACAAGCATCAATAAGTCTTGCATAAGAGTTAACTCATAAAGCAATAAATCAAAGTAAAGGTGTTGAAGCAACACAAAGGAAGATTAAGTTTCAGCGGTTGCTTTCAACTTATAACATGTATATCTCATGGATAGTGTCAACATAAAGTAATATAACAAGTGCAATATGCAAGTATGTAGGAATCAATGCACAGTTCACACAAGTGTTTGCTTCTTAAGGTGGAGGGAGATAGGTAAACTGACTCAACAATAAAAGTAAAAGAATGGTCCTTCAAAGAGGAAAGCATCGATTGCTGTATTTGTGCTAGAGCTTTTATTTTGAAAACATGAAACAATTTTGTCAACGGTAGTAATAAAGCATATGAGTTATGTAAATTATATCTTACAAGTTGCAAGCCTCATGCATAGTATATTAATAGTGCCCTCACCTTGTCCTACTTAGCTTGGACTACCGGATCTTTGCAATGCCATGTTTCAACCAAGTGTCACAAAGGGGTACCTCCATGCCTGTACAAAGGTCTAAGGAGAAAGCTCGCATTTTGGATTTCTCGCTTTTGATTATTCTCAACTTAGACATCCATACCGGGACAACATGGACAACAGATAATGGACTCCTCTTAAATGCATAAGCATGTAGCAACAATTATTATTCTCATATGAGATTGAGGATATATGTCCAAAACTGAAACTTCAACCATGATTCATGGCTTTAGTTAGCGGCCCAATGTTCTTCTCTAAAATTTGCATGCTCCAATCATTAAGGTGATAGATCCTTCAGACAAGACGGACATGCATAGCAACTCACATGATATTCAACAAAGAATAGTTGATGGCGTTCCCCAAGCATGGTTATCGCACAACAAGCAACTTAATAAAAGATAAAGTGCATAAGTACATATTCAATACTACGATAGTTTTTAAGGCTATTTTGTCCCATGAGCTATATATTGCAAAGGTGAATGATGGAATTTTAAAGGTAGCACTCAAGCAATTTACTTTGGAATGGCGGAGAAATACCATGTAGTAGGTAGGTATGGTGGACACAAATGGCATAGTAGTTGGCTCAAGGATTTTGGATGCATGAGAAGTATTCCCTCTCGATACAAGGTTTAGGCTAGCAAGGTTATTTGAAGCAAACTCAAGGATGAACCGGTGCAGCAAAACTCACATAAAAGACATATTGTAAACATTATAAGACTCTACACCGTCTTCCTTGTTGTTCAAAACTCAATACTAGATATTATCTAGACCTTAGAGAGACCAAATATGCAAATCAAATTTTAGCAAGCTCTATGTATTTCTTCATTAATGGGTGCAAAGTATATGATGCAAGAGCTTAAACATGAGCACAACAATTGCCAAGTATCACATTATCCAAGACATTTTAGAATTACTACATGTAGCATTTTCCAATTCCAACCATATAACAATTTAACGAAGAAGAAACTTCGCCTTGAACATTATGAGTAAAGCCTAAGGACATATTTGTCCATATGCAACAGCGGAGCGTGTCTCTCTCCCACAAAGTGAATGCTAGGATCCATTTTATTCAAACAAAAACAAAAACAAAAACAAACCGACGCTCCAAGTAAAGAACACAAGATGTGATTGAATAAAAATATAGTTTCAGGGAGGAACCTGATGATGTTGTCGATGAAGAAGGGGATGCCTTGGGCATCCCCAAGCTTAGATGCTTGAGTCTTCTTAAAATATGCAGGGGTGAACCATGGGGCATCCCCAAGCTTAGAGCTTTCACTCCTCTTGATCATAGTATATCATACTCCTCTCTTGACCCTTGAAAACTTCCTTCACACCAAACTTCAAGCAAACTCATTAGAGGGTTAGTGCACAATTAATAATTCACACATTCAGAGGTGACACAAACATTTTTTACACTTCTGGACATTGCATAAAGCTACTGGACATTAATGGATCAAAGAAATTCATCCAACATAGCAAAAAAGGCAATGCGAAATAAAAGGCAGAATCTGTCAAAACAGAACAGTCCGTAAAGACGAATTTTAAAATGGCACCAGACTTGCTCAAATAGAAAAACTCAAAACTAATGAAAGTTGCGTACATATATGAGGATCACGCTCGTAAATTGGCAGATTTTTTCGAATTTTCTACAGAGACTTGTGCCCAGATTCGTGACAGACAGCAATGCTGTTTCTGCGCAGCGATCCCAAATATAACATCAACTTTGACATAGAAACTTTACTTGGCACAAAAACATGATAAGGAGAGGTTGCTACAGTAGTAAACAACTTCCAGGACTCAAATATAAAACAAAGTACTATAGTAAAAACATGGGTTGTCTCCCATAAGCGCTTTTCTTTAACGCCTTTCAGCTAGGCGCAGAAAGTGCAAATCAAGTAAGATCGAGAGTAGAAGCATCAACATCATAACTTGTTCTAATAATAGAATCAAAAGGCAACTTCATTCTCTTTCTAGGGAAGTGTTCCATACCTTTCTTGAGAGGAAATTGATATTTAATATTACCTTCCCTCATATCAATAACAGCACCAACGGTTCGAAGAAAAGGTCTTCCCAACACAATAGGACAAGATGCATTGCATTCGATATCCAAGACAACAAAATCAACGGGGACAAGGTTATTGTTAACCGTAATGCGCACATTATCAATCCTCCCCAAAGGTTTCTTTTTAACATTATCGGCAAGATTAACATCCAAATAACAATTCTTCAATGGTGGCAAGTCAAGCATATCATAAATCTTTTTAGGCATAACAAATACTTGCACCAAGATCACATAAAGCATTACATTCAAAATCATTGAATTTCATTTTAATGATGGGCTCCCAACCATCTTCTAACTTTCTAGGAATAGAAGTTTCAAGTTTTAGTTTCTCTTCTCTAGCTTTTATGAGAGCATTTGTAATATGTTTTGTAAAGGCTAAATTTATAGCACTAGCATTAGGACTTTTAGCAAGTTTTGTAAGAACTTTATAACTTCAGAGATGTGGCAATCATCAAAATCTAAATCATTATGAGCTACAGCAATGGGATCATTGTTCCCAAGGTTGGAAAAAATTTCAGCAGTTTTATCACAAGCAGTTTCAGCAGTTTTAGCAATTTGCACTAGAAGTAGAAACATTGCCAACACCAATTATTTTACCATTGATAGTAGGAGGTGCAGCAACATGTGAAGAATTAACATTACTAGTGGTGGTAATAGTCCAAACTTTAGCTACATTATTCTCTTTAGCTAGTTTTTCATTTTCTTCTATCCCACCTAGCACGCAATTCAGCCATTAATCTTATATTCTCATTAATTCTAACTTGGATGGCATTTGCTGTAGTAGTAATCTTATTATCAATATCATTATTAGGCATAACTTTCAATTTTAAAAGATTAACATCAGAGACAAGTCTATCAACTCTAGAAGCAATAATATCAATTTTATCAAGCTTTTCCTCAACAGATTTGTTAAAAGCAGTTTGTGTACTAATAAATTCTTTAAGCATAGCTTCAAGACCAGAGGGTACACTCCTATTATTGTTGTAAGAATTCCCATAAGAATTACCATAACCATTACCATTAGCAGAAGGATATGGCCTATAGTTATTACCAGAGTTGTTCCTATAAGTATTGTTGTTGAAATTATTATTTTTAATGAAATTCACATCAACATTTTCTTCTTGAGCAACCAATGAAGCTAAAGGAACATTATTTGGATCTACATTAGATCTACCATTCACAAGCATAGACATAATCACATCAATCTTATCACTCAAGGAAGAGGTTTCTTCAACAAATTTACCTTCTTACCTTGTGGAGCTCTTTCCGTGTGCCATTCAGAGTAATTTATCATCATATCATCAAGAAGTTTTGTAGCCCCCCAAAGTGATGGACATAAAGGTACCTCCAGCAGCTGAATCCAATAAATTCCGCGAAAAAAATTTAGTCCTGCATAGAAGGTTTGGATGATCATCCAAGTAGTCAGTCCATGGGTTGGGCAATTCTTTACCAAAGTTTTCATTCTCTCCCATGCTTGAGCAACATGTTCAGTATCTAATTGCTTAAAATTCATTATGCTACTTCTCAAAGATATAATTTTAGCGGGAGGATAATATCTACCAATAAAAGCATCCTTACATTTAGTCCATGAATCAATACTATTCTTAGGCAAAGATAGCAACCAATCTTTAGCTCTTCCTCTTAATGAGAAAGGAAACACTTTCAATTTAATAATATCACCATCTACATCCTTATACTTTTGCATTTCACAAAGTTCAACAAAATTATTGAGATGGGCAGCAGCATCATCAGAACTAACACCAGAAAATTGATCTCTCATAACCAAGTTCAGTAAAGCAGGTTTAATTTCAAAGAATTCTGCTGTAGTAGCAGGTGGAGCAATAGGTGTGCATAGGAAATCATTATTATTTGCGTTTGTGAAGTCACACAACTTAGTATTTTCAGGGGTATTCATTTTAGCAACAGTAAATAAAGCAAACTAGATAAAGTAAATGCAAGCAACTAATTTTTTTTGTGTTTTTGATATAGAGAGCAAGACAATAAATAAAGTAAAACTAGCAACTAATTTTTGTGTGTTTTGTTTAGGTGCAGCAAACAAAGTAGTAAATAAAATAAAGCAAGACAAAAACAAAGTAAAGAGATTGAGAAGTGGAGACTCCCCTTGCAGCGTGTCTTGATCTCCCCGGCAACGGCGCCAGAAAAGAGCTTGATGGCGTGTAACTCACACGTTCGTTGGGAACCCCAAGAGGAAGGTATGATGCGCACAGTAGCAAGTTTTCCCTCAGAAAGAAACCAAGGTTTATAGAACCAGGAGGAGCCAAGAAGCACGTTGAAGGTTGATGGTGGCGAAATGTGATGCGGCGCAACAACAGGGATTCCGGCGCCAACGTGGAACCTGCACAACACAACCCAAGTACTTTGCCCCAACGAAACAGTGAGGTTGTCAATCTCACCGGCTTGCTATAACAAAGGATTAACCGTATTGTGTGGAAGATGATTGTTTGCAAGAAAACAGTAAAACAAGTATTGCAGTAGATTGTATGCTATGTAATAGGACCGGGGTCCACAGTTCACTAGAGGTGTCTCTCCCATAAGATAAAAGCATGTTGGGTGAACAAATTACAGTCGGGCAATTGACAAATAGAGAAGGGCATAACAATGCATATACATGATATGATAAATATAGTGAGATTTAATCCGGCATTACGACAAAGTACATAGACCGCCATCCAACTGCATCTATGCCTAAAAAGTCCACCTTCGGGTTATCATCCGAACCCCATTCAGTATTAAGTTGCAAAGCAACAGACAATTGCATTAAGTATGGTGCGTAATGTAATCGACAACTACATCCTTAGACATAGAATCAATGTTTTATCCCTAGTGGCAACAACACATCACAACCTTAGAACTTTCTGTCACTGTCCCAGGTCAATGAAGGCATGAACCCACTATCGAGCATAAATACTCCCTCTTGGAGTTAAGAGCAAAAACTTGGCCAGAGCCTCTACTAATAACGGAGAGCATGCAAGATCATAAACAACACATAAACAATAGATTGATAATCACCATAACATAGTATTCTCTATCCATCGGATCCCGACAAACACAACATATAGTATTACAGATAGATGATCTTGATCATGTTAGGCAGCTCACAAGATCCAACAATGAAGCACATAAGGAGAAGACGACCATCTAGCTACTGCTATGGACCCATAGTCCAAGGGGTGAACTACTCACTCATCACTCCGGAGGCGATCATGGCGATGAAGAGTCCTCCGGGAGATGAATCCCCTCCCGCAGGCCGGAGGCGATCTCCTGAATCCCCGAGATGGGATTCGCGGCGGCGTCTCCGGAAGGTTTTCCGTATCGTGGCTCTCGGTACTGGGGTTTCGCGACGGAGGCTATAAGTAGGCGAAAGGGCAGGTCAAGAGGCACGAGGGGGGGACGGGCCGCGCGCCAGGGCTGCCGCGCCGCCTGTCACCTGGCCACCTCGTGGCCCCACTTCGACTCCCCTTCGGTCTTCTGGAAAAATAGGACCCTGGGCGGTGATTTCGTCCAATTCCGAGAATATTTCCTTACTAGGATTTCTGAAACCAAAAACAGCAGAAAACAACAACTAGCTCTTCGGCATCTTGTTAATAGGTTAGTCCAGAAAATGCGTAAATACGATATATAATGTGCATAAAACATGTAGGTATCATCAATAAAGTAGCATGGAACATAAGAAATTATCGATACGTTGGAGACGTATCAGCGTGGGCCTTTAGTCTCGCATAATCAGTCCCGGTTGCGAATCCGGGACTAAAACCCATCACCAACCGGGACCGAAGCCCCTTTTTCTACCAGTGTGATTTTTTGGATTTGCGAACAATCTCTCAAATCTCAATAGACTTTGCATTTACCGATGATGACCTTATTGTGCAATCGATACATATAAATAAGGGATTTCTACTTTCGTGCCCTCGGGTCCTTAGTTGTGCTCAGTTTTCCCCAGCTCCTTAGTTTTTCCTCAGTTTTACCCAAGCCTTTGTCTGAAACCATCACACGTGATGTAACGGCCGGTTGCCCGGGTGACCGTTATCTTCTGGACTAGTGGGGCCACGTAGAGCCCGCAAAGACACGTCAGACCATCCATCTTTGTTTGACCGTAAGCATCGTTGTATCCCTGACCAAAACGCGAACGAGGGGGCTTTCGGTATATCGAATGACAAGTGGGGCCATGAAGCTGATACAAGGGGCAATACACGGGTAGGATTAGATTTTTAAATGGAGCTCTACAGTGATGGCACGGAGGAGGTGGCATGCGGGGTGCCGAGATGAGATCGACGTCCACAAAGAACTGCATGAGGCGAGACCAGATGCATTAGATAGATATGAACTAGACGCGTTTAACCATGCAAAGAAGAGAAGAAATGGTCGACAACATCGACGACTACCTCAAAACTTTGACTGACCATGTCGGACACGAACGCGAGCAATGTAGAGAAAACTAGTGTCTCTCCTTTCTGGCGTGTATAGGTGGGTGCTAGGAGAGTGTGGTGGCGAAGGGAAAGACCTCGCGGTGGTCTGTGGCGTCCAGCATAGCGGGGCGGCGTGGCCGTGCCCACAATGGCGTGCATGTTCGGCATTGGCATCAGCATGTACATTCGGCATTGGCCTCGGCGGTATTCTGTTGGAGATATGCCCAAGAGGCAATAATAAAAGTGGTTATTATATATCTTTATGTTTATGATAAATGTTTATATACCATGCTATAATTGTATTAACCGAAACATTGATACATGTGTGATATGTAAACAACAAAGAGTCCCTAGTAAGCCTCTTAACTAGCTTGTTGATTAATAGATGATTAGTTTCATAATCATGAACATTGGATGTTATTAATAACAAGATTATATCATTATATGAATGATGTAATGGACACACCCAATTAAGCGTAGCATAAGATCACGTCATTAAGTTATTTGCTATAAGCTTTCGTTACATAGTTACCTAGTCCTTATGACCATGAGATCATGTAAATCACTTATACCGGAAAAGGTACTTTGATTACATCAACGCCACTGCGTAAATGGGTGGTTATAAAGGTGGGATTAAGTATCCGGAAAGTATGAGTTGAGGCATATGGATCAACGGGGATTTGTCCATCCCGATGACGGATAGCTATACTCTGGGCCCTCTCGGTGGAATGTCGTCTAATGTCTTGCAAGCATATGAATAAGTTCATAAGAGACCACATACCACGGTACGAGTAAAGAGTACTTGTCAGGAGACGAGGTTGAACAAGGTATAGTGTGATACCGATGATCAAACCTCGGACAAGTAAAATATCGCGTGACAAAGGGAATTGGTATCGTATGTGAATGGTTCATTCGATCACTAAGTCATCGTTGAATATGTGGGAGCCATTATGGATCTCCAGATCCCGCTATTGGTTATTGGTCGGAGTGAGTACTCAACCATGTCCGCATAGTTCGCGAACCGTAGGGTGACACACTTAAATTTGGATGTTGAAATGGTAGAACTTGAATATGGAATGGAGTTAGAATATTTGTTCGGAGTCCCGGATGAGATCCCGACATCACGAGGAGTTCCGGAATGGTCCGGAGAATAAGATTCATATATAGGATGTCATTTTATGTGAAATAAAATGATGAGGAAGGTTCTATGGAAGGTTCTAGAAGGTTCTAGAAAAGTCCGGAAGAAACCACCTAGGAAGGTGGAGTCCACATGGGACTCCACCTCCATGGCCGGCCAACCCTAGTGGGGGTGGAGTCCCAAGTGGACTCCGCCTTAGGGGGCCGGCCACCCCCATATGGAAGGTGGAACTCCCACCTCTAGTGGGAGTCCTAGCTTGGGAAGGTTTCCCACCATATGGAAGGTTTTGGGTTCGGGTCTTATTCGGAGACTTGTAGTCCAACACTTGGGGCTTCCACCTATATAATGAGGGGCCAAGGGGAGGGGGCCGACACACCAAGGCCACAACCTGGCCGCCCCTTGAGTGGCCGGCCACCCTCCCCTCCCTAGCCGCCCTTCTCCTCCATAGCTCCCGCGTGCTTTAGCGAAGCTCCGCCGGAGTTCTCCACGCCACCACACCACGCCGTCGTGCGGATTCAAGAGGAGCTACTACTTCCGCTGCCCGCTGGAACGGGGAGGTGGACGTCGTCTTCATCAACAACCGAACGTGTGACCGAGTACGGAGGTGCTGCCCGTTCGTGGCGCCGTGATCAAGATCTTCTACGCACTTTTGCAAGCGGCAAGTGATCGTCTACCGCAGCAACAAGAGCCTCATCTTGTAGGCTTTGGAATCTCTTCAAGGGTGAGACTCGATAATCCCCTCGTTGCTACCGTCTTCTAGATTGCATCTTGGCTTGGATTGCGTGTTCGCGGTAGGAAAATTTTTGTTTTCTATGCTACGTTATCCTACAGTGGTATCCGAGCCGTGTCTATGCATAGATGGTTGCACGAGTAGAACACAATGGTTTTGTGGGCGTTGATGCTTATGTTGTCTTTAGCTTGAGTACTTTGCATCTTTGTGGCATAGTGGGATGAAGCGGCTCGGGCTAACTTTACATGACCGCGTTCATGAGATTTGCTCCACGCTTGACATGCAACTTGTATTGCATAAGTGGCTTTGCGGGTGTCTGTCTCTCCTACTATAGTGAAGATTCAATTTACTCTTCTATTGACAACACTAGTATCACCGTTGTGGTTCATGTTCGTAGGTAGATTAGATCTCACTCAAAAACCCTAAACCACGTAAAATATGCAAACCAAATTAGAGAACGTCTAACTTGTTTTTGCAGGGTTTGGTGATGTGATATGGCCATAATGTGATGATGACTATGTATGAGATGATCATTATTGTATTGTGGCAACCGGCAGGAGCCTTATGGTTGTCTTTAAAATTTCATGTTGAGTAGTATTTCAAAGAAGTTGTAATAGTTGCTACATGGGAGAACAATCATGAAGACGGCGCCATTGACCTTGACGCTACGCCGACGATGATGGAGATCATGTCCGTGCTTTGGAGATGAAGATCAAAGGCGCAAAGACAAAAGGGCCATATCATATCACATATGAACGCATGTGATGTTAATCCTTTTATGCATCTTATTTTGCTTAGATCGCGACGGTAGCATTATAAGATGATCCCTCTCACTAAAATTTCAAGATAATAAAGTGTTCATCCTTAGTAGCACCGTTGCCAAGACTTGTCGTTTCGAAGCATCTTGTGATGATCGGGTGTGATAGAATCAACAAGTGCATACAACGGGTGCAAGTCAGTTTTGCACATGCGGATACTAAGGTGGCCTTGACGAGCCTAGCATGTACAGACATGGTCTCGGAACACGTGATACCGAAAGGTAGAGCATGAATCATATGATTGATATGATGAACACTTTTGAGTGTTCGCCATTGAAATTACATCTTGTCTCGTGATGATCGGGCATAGGTGTGATGGATTTGGTTCGTGTGATCACTAAGACAATGCGAGGGATATTGTTTTGAGTGGGAGTTCACCTAGTTTTTAATTTTGTTAAATTAAAATTTGAACTCAATTTGTCATAAACATTAGTCTAAACTATTGCAAATATGTTGTAGATATGGCGTCCCCAATCAATTTTAACCAGTTCCTAGAGAAAGAAAAGCTTAAGAGCAACGGTAGCAACTTCACCGACTGGTTCCATCATGTGAGGATCTTCCTCAATGGCGGAAACCTGCAATATGTGCTTGATGCACCGCTAGGTGACCCTCCTGCAGAAACTGAAACCGATGAAGTAAAGAATGTTTACGCGACTCGGAAAACTCGGTACTCTCAAGTTCAGTGTGCCATCCTGTGCAGTCTGGAAGCCGATCTTCAAAAACATTTTGAGCACCACAATCCACATGAGTTAGTCAATGAGTTGAAAACTATCTTTGAGACTCATGCGGCCGTGGAATGCTATGAAGCATCGAAACACTTCTTCAGCTGCATGATGGAAGAAGGCAGCTCCGTTAGTGAGCACATGCTCGCCATGACCGGGCATGCGAAGAAACTCGGTGACTTGGGAATAGTGATTCCTAACAGACTGGGGATTAATCGTGTCCTTCAATCACCACCTAGTTATAAGAACTTTGTGATGAATTACAATATGCAGAACATGAACAAAGAGTTACTGAACTCTTCGCCATGCTAAAGTCTGCTGAGATTGAAATTAAGAAAGAGCACCAAGTGTTGATGGTCAACAAGACTACCAGCTTCAAGAAACAAAGTCTAAAGGCAAGAACAAGAAGAGTGGCAAGAAAGCTGCCACGCCTCCAGAAACCTAAGGCTGGCCCTAAGCCTGATCTTGAGTGCTATTGCAAGGAGAAGGGACAGGAAGCGTAATTGCTCCAAGTATTTGGCGGATCTGAAGAGCGGCCTTGTCAAGAAGAAGAAAGAAGGTATATCGATATACATGTTATAGATGTTTATCTCACTGGTTCTCGTACTAGTACCTGGGTATTTGATACTGGTTCGGTTGCTCATATTTGTAACTCGAAACAGGAACTAAAGAACAAACGAAGACTACTAAAGGATGAAGTGACGATGCGCGTTGGAAATGGATCCAAAGTCGATGTGATCGCTGTCGGCACACTTCCTCTACATCTACCTTCGGGATTAGTTTTAAGCCTAAATAATTGCTATTTTGTACCCGTTGAGCATGAACATTATATCTGGATCTTGTTTAATGCAAGACGGTTATTCATTCAAGTCTGAGAATAATGGTTGTTCTATTTTTATGAATAATATCTTTTATGGTCGAGCACCTGAAAAGAATGGCTTATTTCTGTTAGATCTCGATAGTAGTGATACACATATACATAACATTGATGCTAATCGAATTAAATTGAATGATAATTCTACTTATATGTGGCACTGTCGTCTTGGTCATATTGGAGTGAAACGCATGAAGAAACTCCATACCGATGGATTACTTGAATCACTTGACTTTGAGTCACTTGATAGATGCGAAGCATGTCTGATGGGAAAAATGACTAAGACTCCATTCTCGGGTATGATGGAGCGAGCTACTGACTTATTGGAAATCATACATACGGATGTGTGCGGACCAATGAGTGTAGCATCGCGCGGTGGTTATCGTTATGTTCTAACCTTCACAGATGATTTGAGTAGATATGGGTATATCTATTTAATGAAACATAAATCCGAAACTTTCGAGAAGTTTAAGGAATTCCAAAGTGAAGTAGAAAATCAACGTAACAAGAAGATTAAATTTCTACGATCTGATCGCGGAGGTGAATATCTGAGTTATGAGTTTGGCATGCATCTAAAGAAATGCGGAATACTTTCACAATTGACACCGCCGGGAACACCACAACGAAACGGTGTGTCCGAACTTCGTAATCGAACTCTCTTAGATATGGTTCGTTCTATGATGTCTCTTACTGATTTACCGTTATCATTTTGAAGTTATGCATTAGAGACAGCCGCATTCACTTTAAATAGAGCACCATCAAAATCCGTTGAAACGACACCGTATGAATTATGGTTTAATAAGAAACCTAAGCCGTTCCTAAAAGTTTGGGGTTGCGAAGCCTATGTAAAAAAGTTACAACCGGACAAGCTAGAACCCAAAGCGGAGAAATGCGTCTTCATAGGATACCCTAAGGAAACTATAGGGTACACTTTCTATCACAAATCCGAAGGTAAGATCTTTGTTGCTAAGAACGGAACCTTTCTTGAGAAAGAATTTCTCACTAAAGAAGTGACTGGAAGAAAAGTAGAACTCGATGAGATTGAAGAATCTCTGCTCGTTGATCGAGTAGCGCAGGAAGATGTTCATGTGCCGCCGCACCAAAGAGGAAGCTAATGATAATGATCATGAAACTTCAAATGAGATAGCTACTGAACCTCGCAGATCGACAAGGGAACGTGCCACTCCTGATTGGTATGATCCTTGTCTAAATGTCATGATTGTGGACAACAATGATGAAGACCCCGCGACGTATGAAGAAGCGATGATGAGCCCGATTCCAACAAATGGCAAGAAGCCATGAAATCCGAAATGGGATCCATGTATGATAACAAAGTATGGACTTTGGTAGACTTACCTGATAGCCGCAAGGCTGTCGAGAATAAATGGATCTTCAAGAGAAAAACAGATGCTGATGGTAATATTACTGTCTATAAAGCTCGACTTGTCGCAAAGGGTTTCCGACAAATTCAAGGTGTTGACTACGATGAGACTTTCTCACCTGTAGCGAAGCTAAAATCTGTGAGGATTTTGTTAGCAATAGCTGCATTTTTCGATTATGAGATTTGGCAGATGGATGTCAAAACGGCGTTCCTTAATGGAGACATTGAGGAAGAGTTGTATATGGTACAACCCAAAGGTTTTGTCGATCCTAAAAATGCTAACAAAGTTTGCAAACTTCAGCGTTCAATCTATGGACTGAAGCAAGCATCAAGAAGTTGGAACCGACGCTTTGATAAGGTGATCAAAGACTTCGGGTTTATACAGTGTCATGGAGAGGCCTGTATTTACAAGAAAGTGAGTGGGAGCTCTGTAGCGTTCTGATATTATATGTAGATGACATATTATTGATTGGGAATGATATAGAACTATTAAGCAGTGTAAAGGGTTATTTGAATAATAGTTTTTCAATGAAAGACCTTGGTGAAGCATCATATATATTAGGCATCAAGATTTATAGAGATAGATCAAGACGTTTAATAGGGCTATCACAGAGTACATACCTGGACAAGATTCTAAAGAAGTTTAGAATGGACGAAAGTAAGAAAGGATTCTTACCTATGTTACCAGGCAAGGTCTTGAGTAAGACTCAAGGTCCGGCTACGGCAGAAGAAAGAGAAAGGATGAGTCGGATCCCCTATGCCTCGGCAGTAGGCTCTATCATGTATGCCATGCTATGTACTAGACCGGATATAGCACATGCTGTTAGTTTGACTAGCAGATATCAAAGTGATCCAGGAATGGAACACTGGACAGCGGTCAAGAATATCCTGAAGTACTTGAAAATACTAAGGATATGTTTCTTTGTTATGGAGGTGACCAAGAGCTCGTTGTAACAAGTTACACCGATGCAAGTTGGAACACCGATCCGATGACTCTAAGTCACAATCTGGGTATGTGTTTATATTGAATGGTGCAGTAAGCTGGGCAAGCTCGAAGCAGTGCACGGTGGCGAAATCCTCAACGAATCGGAATACATAGCGGCTTCGGAGGCTTCATCGAAGCGGTATGGATGAAGAGGTTCATTGTAGAGCTCGGTGTGGTTCCTAGTGCATTGGACCCACTAGTCATCTACGTGACAACATGGGTGCCATCGCCAATGCACATGAACCAAGGTCACACAAGAGGCTGAAGCATATCAAGCTGCGTTATCATTCGATTCGCGAGTACATCGAAGATGGAGAAGTAAAGATTTGCAAAGTACACACTGATCTGAATGTAGAAGATCCGTTGACTAAAGCTCTCCCTAGGGCAAAGCATGACCAACACCAGAATGCCATGGGTGTTAGGTACCTTACAATGTAATCTAGATTATTGACTCTAGTGCAAGTGGGAGACTGTTGGAGATATGCCCAAGAGGCAATAATAAAAGTGGTTATTATATATCTTTATGTTTATGATAAATGTTTATATACCATGCTATAATTGTATTAACCGAAACATTGATACATGTGTGATATGTAAACAACAAAGAGTCCCTAGTAAGCCTCTTAACTAGCTTGTTGATTAATAGATGATTAGTTTCATAATCATGAACATTGGATGTTATTAATAACAAGATTATATCATTATATGAATGATGTAATGGACATACCCAATTAAGCGTAGCATAAGATCACGTCATTAAGTTATTTGCTATAAGCTTTCGTTACATAGTTACCTAGTCCTTATGACCATGAGATCATGTAAATCACTTATACCGAAAGGTACTTTGATTACATCAAACGCCACTGCGTAAATGGGTGGTTATAAAGGTGGGATTAAGTATCAGGAAAGTATGAGTTGAGGCATATGGATCAACAGTGGGATTTGTCCATCCCGATGACGGATAGATATACTCTGGGCCCTCTCGGTGGAATGTCGTCTAATGTCTTGCAAGCATATGAATAAGTTCATAAGAGACCACATACCACGGTACGAGTAAAGAGTACTTGTCAGGAGACGAGGTTGAACAAGGTATAGTGTGATACCGATGATCAAACCTCGGACAAGTAAAATATCGCGTGACAAAGGGAATTGGTATCGTATGTGAATGGTTCATTCGATCACTAAGTCATCGTTGAATATGTGGGAGCCATTATGGATCTCCAGATCCCGCTATTGGTTATTGGTCGGAGTGAGTACTCAACCATGTCCGCATAGTTCGCGAACCGTAGGGTGACACACTTAAAGTTGGATGTTGAAATGGTAGAACTTGAATATGGAATGGAGTTCGAATATTTGTTCGGAGTCCCGGATGAGATCCCGGACATCACGAGGAGTTCCGAATGGTCCGGAGAATAAGATTCATATATAGGATGTCATTTTATGTGAAATAAAATGATGCGGAAGGTTCTATGGAAGGTTCTAGAAGGTTCTAGAAAAGTCCGGAAGAAACCACCTAGGAAGGTGGAGTCCACATGGGACTCCACCTCCATGGCCGGCCAACCCTAGTGGGGGTGGAGTCCCAAGTGGACTCCCCCAGGGGGGCCGGCCACCCCCATATGGAAGGTGGAACTCCCACCTCTAGTGGGAGTCCTAGCTTGGGAAGGTTTCCCACCATATGGAAGGTTTTGGGTTCGGGTCTTATTTGGAGACTTGTAGTCCAACACTTGGGGCTTCCACCTATATAATGAGGGGCCAAGGGGAGGGGGCTGGACACACCAAGACCACAACCTGGCCGCCCTGAGTGGCCGGCCACCCTCCCAAACCCTAGGCGCCCTTCTCCTCCATAGCTCCCGTGCTTTAGCGAAGCTCCGCCGGAGTTCTCCACCGCCACCGACACCACGCCGTCGTGCTGTCGGATTCAAGAGGAGCTACTACTTCCGCTGCCCGCTGGAACGGGGAGGTGGACGTCGTCTTCATCAACAACCGAACGTGTGACCGAGTACATAGGTGCTGCCCGTTCGTGGCGCCGTGATCAAGATCTTCTACGCGCTTTTGCAAGCGGCAAGTGATCGTCTACCGCAGCAACAAGAGCCTCATCTTGTAGGCTTTGGAATCTCTTCAAGGGTGAGACTCGATAATCCCCTCGTTGCTACCGTCTTCTAGATTGCATCTTGGCTTGGATTGCGTGTTCGCGGTAGGAAATTTTTTTTTTCTATGCTACGTTATCCTACACTCTGGTGTGTCAGTGATCGAATGAGGGGACGGGATTGAGGGTGCATCCCGACTTTGACCTAGCAGTGGCGGCGAGCATAGCCGTTCTGACCATGCCGATATCGGCATCGACATCGTTTGGAGGCTGTGGTGCTCGAATCAAGGTGGGATTTGTTTCTTGTAGGCCAAAATGAATTTGAAACAAGTTTCATGTTGAAGGTTAGGTAACAAAAGTTTATAACTATCCCAAAATTATACTAGCGCCGTGGTGAGGTTCTTTTTGATAGAGCTATACGGTTGGGCAAACTTTTTTGACACTTTTTAGATACGGTTCCTTGTTGTTACACGTATGGCATCATGTATGGAAAATTTGGGTCATTTGGAGATGTTCGAAAAAATCACTTTGCTTAAGCGCATGCGTTTCGTCTCGCTGAAACCAGCTTTTCTAACAAGGTGATTTTTTCTACCTTCTCTAAATAACCTCAAATTTCATACAGCTGATCTTCTATACATAGATAGATAGATTGTTTCGTTTTTACATTTTTAAAACTTTTTATTTCCCTTTATAATACCCAATTGATTTTCAGGTCAAAACCTCGAAAAACAGCATCATGTATTGCATCATTTTCACTCTAAATTTCAAATTTTGTGAAACTTTCCCTTTTATTTATTCCTTGTTGTTATACATATGGCATCATGTATGCCAAACTTGGTTAGGTCTCACTGAAACCAGCTTTTGTAACAAATTAGGTTTTTTCTACCTTCTCTAAATGACCTCAAAAATCATACGTGATAGGTTTATCATTCTATACAAAGATAGGTAATGGCTACAAGAAATCGGTGATGGTTTATCATTTTTTGCGTGAAAAGTAATGGCTACAAGAAATCGGCGATGGTTTATCATTTTTTGCGTGCAAATTAATGGTTACAGCAAATCGGTGATGGTTTATCATTATTTGCGTGAAAAGTAATAACTACAACAATTCGGTGATGGTTTATCATTTTTTGCGTGAAAATTAATGGCTACAACAAATCGGTGATGGTTTATCATTTTTTACGTGAAAAGTAATGGCTACAACAAAGGGAAGCGGTGATGGTTTATCATTTTTTCGTGAAAAGTAATGGCTACAACAAATCGGTGATGGTTTATCATTTTTTGCGTGAAAAGTAATGGCTACAACAAATCGGTGATGGTTTATCCTTTTTTGCGTGAAAAGTAATGCCTAAAAGAGTTTATAAATTTTAGCGCGTGAAAAATAATACAGAAAACCGCCCTTTAGCATACTTAGAGGGTGGAAGCTAACCGCCGACAGAGAGAGAGAGAGGGTTATCCTGCCCGATCATACGATCATACGGAACGATCCGCGTGACATGGGCTAGACCAATCAGAGCAATGTTGCACGTCTGCGAGAATTTGTGAAGGGAGAGGGCAAAACTGAGTAGTATCAAGAAACCAAGGGCACCTGAGTAGTAAACAGACTAAGGGATTCAAATTTGAGATTTAAAAAATGGAAAATGCGTGTTTTGTACAATGAAACTCATCTTGGTCTACCTCAAACTATTTGCAATACAAATATACACCAGTGTGAGAATTGTGGCCTCATTTAGACAAAGTATGTTTTGGGGGAAGCTGTTTTGGGCTTATTGTGGAAAACCATGCACCTTCATAGCTACTAGGTGATTTGTGGTAAAACTTGATTTATCTATGATTTGAGAAGTGGCAATTTGTGGTAAAGACTCCATGAGTAAGTGCCACTCTTTTTTGGATTTTTTTGCATATTAAATGACTCATTTAACTAGTTAATCCCATTTGTTGACTCTCTGTTGACCAGCCACTTGAGGGTAAAATTGAGTATATTGCACTAGCCAGTATTAGCACGCAAGGGGAAAACGAGCACACAAAAAATGCTAGTATAAGACTCGAGGGTATACCTGAGTATATCTAAATTTCCAGGGTTAGACTCGAGGACACGTGCAATTGTTGACGCGTAGACGCGGGTCGCGGTGGAGAAGTCAAGACGTGCAATCGTGGACGCGTGTCGCGTTGCAGAAGTCCAAGTCACTCTCACTCGCTCACGCAACGCCAACTCTCTCACGTCCCATCATCTTCTCCAAAGCAAAAAACCCTCTCCCTCTCCCTCTTCCTCTTCCGACGAGATGGAGAAGGAGAATGCCAGTCCCATCGTCGACGTAGGCTCCAAGCGCGACGCCTCCCTCTTCGATGCCGTCCCGCCGCTCGCCGCGCCGCCGTCGGTGCATTGAGGCTGCTGCCGTGGCGGTCAGATCCCGTCGGGATTTGACCCCTATGAGCCGGTGCCGTACGTCCTGCCCCCGAACCTCTACGACACCTCCCTGGAGGACCCATGGAACGAGGTAACTACGGTTTGCTTCCTTTTTTGTTCCCCATTCTTTTTGAACCATATTTTTGCTGGTGTAGATGGATATGTAGATGGATGAGTATTGGGCTAATATTTACGCTGATTTTATTCCATTTTGTTTTGATCACTTCTTAGTTTCGTTTAAGATTTGGGGTTCGGCCTTTCGGTTAATTTATGCAAGTAATAATTTGATCTAAATCAGTTAATTTTTGCAAGTAATCATGGGATCTTAATCAGTTATTTTATGCACTAATCAAAAGATATCAACCGTTTAATTTTGCAAATAATCTGGAATATGTTCAAGTTCAGATCTGTTTCTTTGCCTATGATGAATCGTTGGGCACAAATTTTTACAGGGAGGGTTCAGCGAACCATTGCTGTGTACAAATCTGTTGTGCATGAGCTTTGGTTCGCTAACACCTTCTCTGTAGATATATAATCATGCCCACTCTAACTGAGGCTGACTTTGTTTTTCCTAACTTTGTTATAATGCACGTTAGTCATCGTTGCAACTCATTCACTCATAGTTTCTGTTTGATATGGATCAGCTGTCTGGCAGGGACTTCGGCAGCGACGAAGAGGATGAGGGCGTCAAGACTCGCCAGGTGCTGCGGAGGCTGCAGGTCGGCCAGTACATCTCCTACTTCGCCAAGGGTGTCTACATGTGCCCCTTCTGCACTAGGAGACTCGGCGGCACGGACTTCAACTGCATCGTCACGCATGCCGAGAACATCAGCAACACCTTCCCCAAGCTCGGCACGACGGTGAACGTCCACTCCTTTCGCGCCAAGCACAGGGCGCTCGGCATGCACCTCCGCAACATGCAGCGGGTGGAGATCTCCGCCGGGCGCATGCCTCCGCTCAAGCCCAAGGCTCCCAAGGGGAGCAGGAGCAACAAGTGGAGACAGAGCCAGATGGGGTAGGCGGAGTCCTGGACGTGTGCTGCTGCTACCTCCTATTTTGTTGTTAGCTAGGGATCCCTTGTTGTTATGTTAGTATGATGGTGCTGTGAAGAACCTGTTACTATGTTGGCTGCTGTATGCAACTTATTATCTAGGGAGGGATCCCTATTATCTATCCATATTATCTATCCCTATTCTACTATATTTTGTTGGCCGTACTTAGTTTTCTCGATTTACTATGACTGTGAATTTATCGTACATTACCCTAGAGATTTGCTTCTAGATTTAACTATATAAATATGGACCAGAGGGAATACTAGATTTGTTGTCATATTGGGCAAACAACGAGGGCCAAAAGGCACAAATAATTGAAGAAAGACAGAAATGCAAGCTTCTCTAGATTTATACTAATTTGGTGAAAAGGACAGAGAGAAAGAGGAGAAAAGGTGCTCTTAATAATGCCAATTTGGGGCCGAGAGAGACAGAACCCAGCTCCTGCTCACGTGCAACCAAACGCTTCTCGTCCTGTCCCATGCGGTCCCTTTCTACCAGCCCCACGCGACGCGGCCCCACACGACGCGGCCCCACATGACGCGGCCCCACACGTTACAGAACGGTCAACTAAACGGGAATCCTGCCGTCTGAGCTGCTTCTGCAGGTTTCAAACAAGGACTTGGGGAAAACTGAGGAAAAACTAAGAAGCTGGGGAAAACTGAGTACAACTAAGGACCCGAGGGCACGAAAATAGAAATCTCTATAAATAAAGATACATGTAATTGACAATGTAAATAGGTATAGAATGTATCCATATAGAGATGTTCGTGTGAATCTAAAAAAAATATAGAGATGTTCGTGACGGAGCAGAAGCTCAAACAAAAGATGGACTAACAGCGTGGATTGATTTATGCAGAGAAAACATACTTAATGTACGTGCATTTTCTATATTAAACCGTGTATGTTCTAGAGTTCTCCAGCTAACATGATCAGACTGTTTTCGTCAAATAAAAATCTTGATCAGACTGGCACTAACCACACTAGCCAGTGTGAGCATCTTTTTCCCATTCTTCCTTGTAGCCTTGCTCGTACTGTCGTACATGCTGTCTCCCACATGCACGCAACGATAACCAAATCAAATGTTTATGCCAAATCAAAGTCTAAATATACATAGTTTATACATGAATGTCAGAAGCATATATATCAACCATATATAGGAGCAGGACAGATCAGTCGATCGTGTCTGCCCTGATACAGTGATATCGGTCGATCGTGTCTGCCCTGATACAGTAATCATGGAGGCGCTTACAATTCGTGACGGAGTTCAGTTTGCTCTAGATCATCATTACCACATGGTGGAGATAGAAAGTGATGCTAAAGAAGTGCTACATCGGATGGAAGATCCTGGGGGCGGTAGATCCGAGATCGCTTGCATATATATGCCAGGAGATAAAGGAGCTCAGTGAATTCTTAACTAGCGTTAAATTTTCGTATTTTGGAAGGCAAGCTAATGAGGCAGCTCACGCTTGTGCTAAGAGAGCTAGTAGTGACAGAAGAAGGTGTCTTTGGGTGAATTATAAACCTCCCTTCTTAGAACAGATCCTTATCAAGGATTATAATCTCTCTGTTTAAATTATATAAAGCTCCTGATTCGCAAAAAAATGGGTTGAGATATGAACTCCATAATAATTACTGATAGCTAGCTTCTTCAGTGATGTGCGGTGATCTGATGCTCAATGCCATAATTAGTCATAAATATTCTCCAAACTTTGCTTAAATAGAAGTACAACTGTGACATACACATGTCAACCAGCATATGAAAGTTATATCAGCTCACTCTCGATTTTTGTCTATAGTGTCTGCTATATGGCCGGTGCTATATTGATCAATTTTTACCTACCTACAGTATATATGTGTCACTAGTGACGTTAATTAAAGTAGTCTAGCACATTCAATAATTCGTGGAAAAGGATAGTTTACGAGGTCTGGCAGGAACATGAACTAACAATGCACAAATGGCGATGATTAATCAGATAGAGGAACCGATAGGGGATAGACTTGTATATTACACACATCCTGAAGCAGTGTGCTTCCAGACCTGCATTGCTACTAGTGGAGACTGGATACAATATCTGCCGGCCTACATGCATCATGCTACTGCATGTGCACAGGCAACAATTGATCTGGAGGCGATATACATCGGTATGTCGGCTAATTGGGTGATTAGGACGCATGGCCCTAGTACATGCCACTACAAGAGATCTGATATACTGTGACGAAAACCCTCATGACAGTGGTCTATAACGTCATGGAATATCAAAATGTATGACGTTTCGTCTCTGGCGTCATGCATTTCAAAAGATCTGTGACAGTCACACAAGCACCGTCACACATTAGCACATTCTGTGACGACTAGGTAGATTTCGTGACGAGCGGGGACATGTCATGGAAAAATTAACACTGGTACTACATCATGTAATAGCTAGCGGGAGGACCATTGAGATGGGATCTATATATTGTGACACAAATAAACCATTATGAAATATATATTTGACAAGACGTGGATCGTTCAGTCGGAACCCACACATGGCGAGAAAAAGTAATAAATATCGGTACTAAAAATTCATTACACAGAAGGAGAAAAAATAATAAAGATGGCTACTGATAAAAAAATATTGCGCAAAAGTTAAATTTGTGCTATATCGCCTGTGTGCTGGTACCAATAGTCCAATACCATTATAACACTTCGACTGGTTTTTGGTTAGGATTAATTCCTCGAGCGAAAGATTTTCAAAAAAAAAAATTCCTCGAGCGAAAGAACAGGAACGCTGAGATTCATCAACCAAAAGATAGAAAGAACATATGCAAGATCTCGTCAAACTTATATTTTCCCTCCAAATAAAATACACCTTTTTCTGCACTTTTCCGTATTTTCACCCACCCTATGTCCCCACGTGTGGGACAGTTGCAAAATTTCTATGAACTACTCCTGCGAGGAGCCACCGCCCACTCCCCTGTTTCTCGTGCTCGTCTCCCCAATTCTCGCCACGCACCAGATCGGAGGCCTTCGATCCATCCGCCCTAGCAGGTCGAATCGAACGGCGAATTGCTCCTCATATAAGGGATCGGGGCCGCTGGCCTCACCTACGACCGTCTTTTCCACGCCGCAGCCTGCTTGAACGCCGCCGCCCGCTTGAACGCCGCCGCCCTCCCCGCCGGCGGGATCGGAGCCGCCGGCCTCACCCACGACGTCCTCCTTCACGCCCCTTCCCTGGTTCCCTCCCACGACTGCACCCAGGCAAACTCTGCCGCCTGCACCCGCGGGAATGCCACCGTCCACACCCGCGCGAACACCGCCGCCCTCCTCAAGGTAATAACGTCTTCTACAATACTAGTGGATACTGCATGTACTTTCTGTATCTGTTGATCCGTGCCACCATATTTTTTGCGGACTATGTGGTGTGATGTTTTTCTTCCGCCTTTCATAGTAGGTTGATATTTGAGATCGATCCCATGATCAACCTGTGTGTCTGACGGGCACTAAGTTTTAGGTTCTGGCTAGATATCTAGCAAAAGCAGCTCTGAATGGCTTGGACTGCATATTTTTCTATCTGAAATCCTCTAAACGAGCACTGCGTTTTGGCCTTATGGTACATGGAGTAAATATGTGCAAAATTGAATCTGTACTTCGACGATTCTTGATTAAAACATGTGAATATTTTGTCTCAAAGCTAGTGTCTGTTGATCAAACAATGAGCTGCTGCTTTAGCAGAAGCAAATGCCGTTTTTTTGTACTTTTCAGTTTGGTTCTTCTGTTTAGTACGATACTGCATTGTTGTTTTCTCGCCATGCGCCATGGCGGCGCAACATCTTCACATATGAATCGGGCCTCCAACTCTGTTTGTGTTTCTGAATTTGTGTTCTTGCACCATGGCGCTGCACCATCTTCATAGATGAATCAGCTGTCACAGCAACATGTCGTCTTAACGTTTGGTCGCTGGCGGGCGCGGTGCCCTGCCGTTAGGTGGTCGCCGTTGTCTAATCCTCCAAGTACTTCTGAGAATTTCACTTTCTCTTGAAGTCCACACATAATCAAACCATATGTATGTACAATAAATAAATATCAAATTCAGATACACTTAACTAATGTTAGCATAGCATATTTTTGAATAATGAGTATCTACCATCATCCATTCTGGTAAAAAGAAATGAAAACAGTTTGTACATGAGTTCAGTAATGCATTTACAAATATAAATACCATGCAGCTTTCTTATTGATGTATTCATTCATCGGTTAAGAAATGGAGATGCCAATCCAGTCTTGATGGCTCAAACTATGCAGAGTGGAAAGAAACAGTTTTACTTTATCTTGGGTGTACTGATTTGGTGAAGTTAAGTAGTCAGCAGTCAAGTATATATTCAGATTCCTCTTTTGGTCTCTACTTTAATCCTTTACATGCTTGCCGTGTCTAAATAGAAGATTACTCTTCCTGTTGTGCAATACGTGCTAGACTGAAACATGCTATTTTTGTTACACTAGTTTTGTGGGTACGTAACAAAGTTTCTAGTAAATAAACGGATTGTTTTTCTGTGTATGTCAAATCTCTGAAGCTCTACATATAAATGAACATGTTAGTTCGAGATGGTTGTCATAATCTGGCAAAAAAAAAATATATATTGAGGTTTTGGCTTTAACGCCCTTACACGAGGACCTTCACATTTGAGCTTTGTTTGAAGTACAAGAAGTTCATTTTTTGAACTTAATGAAACAAGTTCTAGGCTGTCATTTGTCTTGGTCTCCCTGATTCTAAGTAATTTGTCCAGCAACACATGGATGACAAGAGGTGGCAGATTAATTGAAGCCATTGGTTTTCTTTTGCATTTGTTTGTACAACTTTTCCTGCTTGCTAACATGCTATTTATATACTCATGTCTAGCAGATTTTTAAAAAAGATAACAAGTTCTAGGTTGTCATTTGTCTTCGTCAATGCATCTGATTTATGTACTCATGTTGAGGTGAGACATTTTCCTTCGTTCTTTTTATTCCCATTTTCACATGTTGCCCTGTTTATTTATTGATGTATCCTATCATTCATTACTTTTAGAAAAACTTTGAAATGGATCCAAATGAGGTGGACAGAGGTGTATGCACAAAGGTACTCCAGCAAGGTGTTTGACAACAACGATACATCTTGAAGAGGGATTATTTCAGGGGCTGTACAAAACAAAATTGGGAAGCTCTTGTCAACAAAAGGTCAGATGGAAGCAATAGGGTTTGTATCAAAATAGGCCACCATAAATACCTATAACGAATCTGAAGTTGCATAATACTTTGTTTTAGTTTGCTACTAGTTGGTTTACCTTCCATTTGTTATTAATCTTGATGTTCCCTGTTAGTAAAAGCATGCATTAGATAGATAGATTTGACATGGCTCATAAGTTGTTCAATTTTTTTTACTAGTCAATTTAATCTACTATAACTTCTTTGCCGCAAGCATTATCTATGTATAAAGCTTGTAGATGCTCACGACCTAGCAGGTATAAACCTACTTTTACTCTGCACATGTTTAAAGGTTGTGAAACATGATATGTAACCTATGTTACAGGGACGACTATGCTGGTAGAAGTTTGTCCAGCTTGTAGGGCCATCTTATTTCTCCATATTCCATTGTTTGGCTACAGAAGCACGTCCTTGCAATCATAAACACTTCAGCAGATTCCCGTCTGATGTATTGTAAATTATAATCTATAACACAAACGTATTAATCTATAGTGAGTGGGTTAACTTGTCATGTGTTAACACTTATACAAGAAATATTTGTAGCGAATACTTCAACTAGATAAGGTTTATTAGACACTTTTTGCTATATGTTTTTGCCTAGCTATGACCTGGAGTATTTAGGACAGAGTAAGGTAGAGACATTCTTACCGTTATCTTGGACAGAGTAATGGTGAAACAGAGTAAGCTGATAATACTAGTGTTAGTAGCATAATCGCAGTACCTAATGAACATGCTTGCAGTTTTTATAAATATCTGTGTGTATTGATAATACTAATATTCATTTGCTTCATATAGGAAATTTGTGCAAAGACCAAGGAGAATCTGTCAAGCATCACCAAACTATATAAAAGAAGCAACAAGAAGAACTGGTAGCTATGAAGAAAAACCAAGAAGAACACAAAGCTTATGAAAAGAAGCAAAGGAACATGACACCCTTATTAGTTTCCTCTTATCGTAAACATGCAGCTCCGAACTAGGCATCATACTTGACGGTGCATGAAAGGCATCATTATATGGTGGTCCACGAACTTAGTTTCCTTGTCTTTCTTTCTTGCGGGGAAAGTTTCCTTGTATTTAGTTATGCTAATTTTAGAGTGCAACTTATTTAATTATGTACGATGATATTTGGTTGAGTGTTAGATATATATTGTGATTTCAATGGGAGTTGAGTATATGTTGTCATATGTATTCAATATTAATTTAAATTCACATTTTAATGAATATTAAATTTGGAAATTATTACAAGCAAAAAACAAATAAAAATAAATTAAAATTACATGCAAAAATAATTTTATACAATAATGCCTACAAAAATGGGAAATAAATATTATTTCTTGCTAAAATAATTAGGAAAATTATAATGAAATATAAATTAAAAAATAAAAATTCGAAAAATATTAGAATTTTTCTAAATTAATTAAATGAAATCACATATGACATCACTTAAATCCGTGACGTTTCTTGGCCATGGGATGGTATTCTTGGTGCTGACATCACACATGACATCATCCATAGTCTGTGACGTTTTTTCGCGCGCCGCGTCACTAGGGAGTAATCTGTGACGGGGATTCCGTGACGATGATCGTGACGCTCAAACTACGTCATAGAGGGGTCTTCCGTGACGTTTATTGCTATTGCATGACGTTTTGAGCTCGTCACATTATATCAGATCCCTTGTAGTGTGCCTTATCGGGAAAAAGATATTAGCAAATGAGCGAGCCGCATCTGGATGTGTTCCGTATTTTGTATATGTACATAATGGGTGGCAGGTTGACATGCAACCTAGTTGTAGGACATTTGCTAGTATCATATGAGCAGCACATTGGGCTACAGTTCTTCTGACCCTGAAGCAAATGCTAAATACTGAAACTTGTTAAATTCATAATTTTACATTGATAAATTAAATACTATTTGTTATTCACTGTTTTCTAATGAGTGCTCTCTCTGCCCAGAAGTATTAGACTTACAAGGTCTGGGTTATCTAAATTTTAGCTTTGACACTCCCCCGTCGCAAAAATAATTTGCTCAACCTTTTCTAAATAAGGATGTAGCCTTCTTGTCGTGACACCACTGCAACCAAAAACTGCTTGTAGAGGCACTTGATGATTTGCCTCTACCAAATTGTTAAATAATAGTGTAGAGACACTTTCCTTTAGTAGAGACACTTCTTTTAGACATCATCTAAAATTTCTTAAGTGTAGAGATACTGGTTGACAAATTTTTTTGTCATGAGTATCATATAGTGGTATTTAAGACACTTCCTGAAATGACCTTACATTATAGCTACAGATAGGGTTTCAGACACTATTTATATTCTGTAGATGCACTTTACATAACTTTGCGGCATTCAATATAGTACTGATAAGATTTTCTTTAAGAGTATTAGCAAGATGTTGTGTGAGGCCAAGTGGTTAGATGAGTAAAAACTATTCCTTAAGGTTCGAGGATTGCTTCAAACATTTTATAATTTATTATATCTATGCTATAGAATAATGACATAAAGAAATGTCTTAATAACTTTTTGTAAAGTGTATGGACAATATGTAGTGCCCCTACGGATGTCTTCCAGTATGTAAATATAGTCTGGGACTGTCTTTTAGTCCTAGACACACTGAATGAATGCAGTGGCACTTATGTGACACTTAATAAATTGTCTCAATTGTAATGTGGAGGCAGAGATACCGTCTCTACAATACCAAAATAATGTCAATACGGGCTTCTTTTGTTGTAGTGCACGCTCCACCTCGAGCGGCCACAATGGCTGGACCGTCGGCCATGAGCCACGGAGGAGCATCTGCTTCCGCATCGACCCGCTACCACACCTGCGTCGGGAACACCTCCAGTAGAGGCGGGGATGCATCTTCTAACGGGGTCGACATTGTCCCTCATTCAATGGTAAGTAAAATTCCCCTTTTTTATTTGGGTTAGGTTTTTTTTATCTGTCATGGCCTGGTGTAATCCATTGTTACATTTAGTCGTTGGAGTGTTAGATTAGGCGTGGGAGTGTTAGATGTTGTCGTCGTAGTGTTAGATGTAGTGTTAGTAGTGCTTCGACAAGCACGGTGGTGACCGCGCTATGGCGGAACCACCGCATCCTTGGCATTGACAATGATCACCATTCATACCTCGTCATCGCCGTGCTATAGCATTGACAAGCTAGTCCATGCCACATTAGTGATCATCATGGCCATTCATTGGTACTGATCGTCGCGTTGTAGAACTGGAAGCTTCTGTAGAACTACATCGAGCCTTTGTCGGAGGGGGAAGATTTCATCCCAGTCGTGCAGCTCATGCCTGATATACCAGGCTTGATGGCTGTTGTCAACACGTTGGACCTGCCCAGGAAGCATAAGGGGTGGCCTGCATGGGTGGTGTTATATTGTGATCCAAATTCATTCTAAATGGAGGCTAACTTCTAACGAGCAGAGCGAGCTGCCCGTCGCTGGTAGGCTTGGGCCGAAGCGTCTATATATACCTCTTGTAAACCGCCGGCTAGGGTTTATCAGATTATAAGATAACCTATGGCATTTGTAAACACCTTCCGATATAGTGAAGTTTTGCTGACCGGCGTCCGTGGGTTTTTTCCCTCTGTGTTGGAGGGGTTTTCTATGTTAAAATCTTATGTCTCTGTTGTGTTTTCTTTCTCGTTCTTCATTATTTGCTTCTCGCATTTATAACAGTTGGGGCACCATGCCCCATATATAGGGTGCCAGATTTCTACGTGCAGGTTTGTATCACGGACCTCAAGTCGTCCGTTCCATTAGCAGTTGGAGACGGTGCTAGCGAAGAAGGTATGGATCAAGCAGCAGTCCGTGAAGACGCCAATCCAGACCGGTGATTGTGGTGCGAGAACCGGGTGTACATGCATTGTCACTCTCTAGCAGGCTCTCGTCTTCTTCAAGGGGTGGAAAAACTTCTTCATAAGTAGTAAGATGACCGTCAGCGACACACACACTGATGTTTGAGTACATGAACGGCGGCTTCGAAATGCAGATGTACACCTCTGTGGAGGTGGTGTGGGACTGCAACAAGCATGCCCCGCACCATGCCGATTACTGGGCTAAGGCTGGTCATAGTGGGGAGTGATTTAGACTAGTAACAGATGCCATGTTACTAGTCTAGGTTACTACCTTCATCGTGGGTAGTAACTTATATGTGGTGTCATGCATTGTATCATTTATTATATTGTAGACTCATCTTGCCTTGAGGTGTGTGATGTTATGGTAACATAGCTAGTTACCACATCACTCTATTTCTTCATTTATTAGCATACCATGTCACCAAAATATCTTGAGATGTGTGATGTTACTAGCTATGTTACTCCCACTATGAGCAGTCTAAGTACGGCTCAAATCAAATTAGCTATGTAGCCACTTTTGTTGCCGACGCGCACGTGCCATGTCTTTTGTGGCGAAGCACATAATATGGCAGTAAGGGTGTTCTTGACGTAAACATGCATGATGATTAATTGCCGACAAGCTGGAGATGGATCTGTCATCTGCTGTCCTAACTAATCTCAACAAACGCCTTGGTAAGTCGACACAACTATATATAATGTACCGTCCCGTGATCAACAGACAGACTCATCTGAAGAGCCCCCGGCCGTGTATGGAACTCACGGAGGCATGCATGCATGGATCGACACGTATGAACTCACTGAGTCGTCAGGTGCTGTCCTGCCGATTCCCGAATCGACTGCCCAGGCCGGCCAGCCCTTGCAGGCGGCTTGCGTGCACAGATAAGATCGCACGCCGACACTTATGGACACACGTGCATGCATGGTACAAATTATCTGTTCGAAGTGGGATGAACAGAAAGGATGGTCGTCACGAGATACCTGTGGTGACTTTTCGAGATTTTTATTGGGATAGAGTGTACGAGCGTTCATATAGATAAGTATGCATGTGAGTATCTGCGTTTGTACTGTTTTTAAAAAACTTTTGATGGAAGAACCAATTTACAGTTAAATGGTTACGATAGAGGTACACCTAGCCCACTATAAATTAAAGCTCATGTTTGATGTTTTGATGTTTCATAAAAACATGAAATACTATTTTTGTGCCAAAAAAGAAACATGGAATACTTTTTATTCTCCAGAAGACGACTTTCAATGGCGAGGCGCCCATGCTTACATGGGTAGGATATGTGTGCGTGGGGTTGTGTTTCGGTAAAAAACTTTTAATGAATCAATGATATAGAAGCTAGCATGCGTGCATGCATGTGGCACCCGCATAGTTGTCAGAATCGTGATTCTACTATGCGATTCTACGACTTTACAACCTAAATTAAGTGAAACGATTTTACGATTCTGCAAGGTAGAATCTAAGATTTTATGATTCTAGAAGTTAAGATTCTACGGTTTGCGATCCGGCCATAGAGGTTCCGATCCGATTTAGAATCACAATTTGATAACTTTCACTTCGAGGTGGTCGATTGTGTTATGTATTTTCTTTGAACAACGGTCTGCCGAAAGGACCGGGAGATTTCATTAATGAACAACGGTGGCCATACATTTTATAGAAAGGGACATAAAAATGAAAATTACACACAGTTACCTACATTTTGCACTAAGGTCCTATGTGGGTTTCCTAGAAACGTGATCGAGGACAACACCAAAACCACCGCCGACGAGCTCGCGCAACCAACCTCAACGCCACTGGGGATGAAACCACTTGGTGAGAAGAGGCCGGAGCCCACTGCGATGAAGCAACAGGGCCTCCGGTATGCCATGTAAGCCTGGAGGTTGTAGAAGTCCATCGGGCGCTGGCCGGAGAACACCGTCACCCACCGCGCGAGGTGGGAGAGGTCACCGCTCGACTCCATAGATCGACGGTGAGGACACCGCCATGATGAATCTACCATGGGAAACTCCACTTCTCCTGTGCAGCATATCCGCCGAGCAGCATGCCCAGGCGAGGACCTCCTTCTTTTCCTCTTCTCCACGACGAGCTTCGAGAGGGGAATCGAGCCCATGGCGTCCCGCCTCATATCTGCATCGAGCCTTGACTGCCTCTCCAGCCAGCAGCAGACGACTCCACGTAGCCACCACTAGCAGAAGCATCACCTACCGCCACAATGCACCACCCAAAGACGATGACATGCTCCCAAACCACGAGCCAACGATCGGCATAATGCCAAACCCTAAACCTAGAAACCTACTACTACTATCTACATGGGCCAGACACCTACTACTACTTACCTTCCACACTCCCTCCATCCTAAATTAAATGTCTATATGGATGTATCTACAAGACTACAACTAGAATACATCTAGATACATGGAAACATCTGTATCTAACTAAACTAAAACACTTATTTTGAAATGATGGTGCTGTTATATTTTTTGGTACCAAACAAGGTACAATTCACGCAACTCTCGCTTGGCGTGCAGTGACACGGCATATATGTTCCTCGGCACGTGCGTATACGTGGAGCCACGGCACGCGTACGTGCGTGCATGGTTTTTTATCTGGTGTGGTGCAGTCATGCAGCCTGATCTGGCTGGCGAGCTGTCGGCCCATGGAGTGACCTGATAATCATCGGTCGATTGCAGGTGCTGCGCCGCGCACGGTTTGATCAAAAATTAACATTTGTTGGCCAGAGATAGGCTAACATCGGCAACTCAATTTGTTTGGAACACTGCCAATGCAATGCAATGCAATGATACACGATCTTTCCGGCCAATCAAGACCCCACGTCCCTACGTACGTACGTGGACCATATGCATGCATGCACGCGTGCAGTACCGGCCGGTACTATATATACTCCCGCGCGCCATAGTAGCATGCACTGCCCTAGTTAGCTGGACTTGAGCGCCGACACTTCACTGTCCTAGCCCCTAGCTCCGTACGCGCACTTTTCTGAATTATTGCTCCAGTGACGGGCAACCAACGCCAGACAAGCTACATCAAAGTAACCTTGCATGCTACTGTGCGTCCTTCCGTACGTCGCTCGAAGTATTCCGTCCTCTAAACCGTTTTTCAAAGATTTTCTAGGCAAGCCAAAGAGTGTGCTCCAAAGATCTTTTCGGTTCAGCGCGACCCAATAGAGTAGACGTCTCGAGGTCATCCCCGTTAGAAGGCTTCTTGAAGGGGCACCGGATGCAACGTGGGGGCGGCGTGACTAGTGGCGGGTCCTCCCTGTCATTGGCACAACGGCTGGTCCATATGCCTCTTAACTCTCGTTCTCCCGCGCAGTCCTTCATTTCTCCTGCCCATCACCACACTTTCCCACCCAAAGCTCGCCGCTGCCACCAGCACGCACTCGCCCCTCGCAACCATGGTACCGAAAGCTCCCAAACCTTCATCAAGACGAAGGCGGCAAAGCCGGTCGGTCTGAAGGATGTAACGACGCCCTTCAGCAGCCGCGCAAGCCACTGGCGGCGAAGGTGAAGCCAGATCCATGGTGGCAAGAAAATTGGGATAGAGACGTGGTGTGTCGCCGGTTCAAGACGGTGGCACTGTAAGGTCGGCACATGAAGGCCGACATCAAGAAGATGGCGGATGTCTATGCGGTGCACATCGTCATGTTGACTTCAATGTCGTCGCCCCCGGTGGAAGCCAAAGTAGCGGTACATACGTGTGTGCAAGTGTCTCGCCAGCCTTCTTCAACAAACGCGCCACTAGTAGAGAATAGCCTACCGCTCGCGTGTGAAATTTGACTACCAGTCGCGGGCCTCCAATTGCCGCTATACATGGGGCAACCAACACCGACACGCTACAACAAAGTAACCTTGCATGCTAATGTACTTCTTTCCGTACATGGCTCGCCAGTCTGTCCTCTAAACAATTTTTTAAAAATATTTGAGGCGAGATGGATAGTCTGTTTTAAAGGCATTTTCTGTTTAGCGCGGCTCGATCAATACAGTGTTTGGCATCTCGAAGTCATCCTCGTTACAATTCTCATTGTAGAGGTACCGAACGCAACAAGGGGGCGGCATGGCTAGTGGTGGGCCCTCCCTGTCATTGACACAATGGTTGGTCAATATGCCTCTCAAATCTCAACTCTCGTTCTCCAGCGCCGCCCTTCATTTCTCCCGCCTGTCACTATGCTTTCTCACCCAAACCTCGCCACCACCGCAGGCACACACTCGCCCCTCACATCCATGGCGCTGATAGCTCCCAACCCTTCATCGAAGACTAAGGTGGCGATGC